>OZ020191.1:93487490-93883562 GCA_963971165.1 Philopedon plagiatum | reverse complement strand
TCAACTTTGTTATTTTAAACGAAACACCCTGTATATTTTTTAAAATTTGGATTCTACGTAAAATTCTAATTATAAAACATGTATCATACCCCATACCTATCTTTAACAGTTTTCAAGAAAATTGCGTTTGAAAATATCGAAAGAGTCGCAAACTATACCGTTTTAACATAAAACAAATGAATATGCGAAAAGTTTAATATATTATTCTTGCTTCTTTTTAGGGGCCTTGTATGCTTGTGTCATGACAATCTCACTTCCGGTTCAACCGGAAGTGCTACAAAATATGACATTCAGGCACAAATTACTTCAATAATTTCAATTGAACGACCTACTTTAAACTCTAAATTCTAATTTATCTGACTTTTCTCTATAATTTTTGTATACACCATCCCAGGTCTAAAGTTGATAGTTCTTGAGACATAGACAGCTAAAAATTTACATGCATTCCAAATTTTAATCTTTTTAATTTTATCTAGGCGGCTATGGATATCATTTGCATTAAGAAAATGTAGAAAGGATACACATAATTAATAATATCAAATATCAGAGTAATGCTTGAAGTAATAATTTTATTAGGCTTTCATTTTAAAAAATAAGAAATTAGCCATAAATTAAGTGTTCGAATTGTTGACCTTTTTCTCTCAGACGAAGTCTTTGAAATTCCTTGAGCACGTTGTTCATTTGTTTTGGGGGTGATATTATTAATAACAGAAAATATGACAAGTGTCTTGTATTCATAGCCATCTTGATTAAATAATTGGAAATTGACATGGTTATGATCATGAAGCAGTTCAAGCGACAAATGATCTCCATAGCCGCCTAGATAAAATTAGAAAGATTAAAATTTGGAATGCATGTAAATTTTTAGCTGTCTATATCTCAAGAACTATCAACTTTAGACCTGGGATGGTGTATACAAAAATTATAGACAAAAGTCAGATAAATTAGAATTTAGAGTTTAAAGTAGGTCGTTCAATTGAAATTATTGAAGTAATTTGTGCCTGAATGTCATATTTTGTAGCACTTCCGGTTGAACCGGAAGTGAGATTGTCATGACACAAGCATACAAGGCCCCTAAAAAGAAGTAAGAATAATATATTAAACTTTTCGCATATTCATTTGTTTTATGTTAAAACAGTATAGTTTGCGGCTCTTTCGACATTTTCAAACGACATTTTCTTGAAAAATGTTAAAGATAGGTATGGGGTATGATACATGTTTTATGATTAGAATTTTACGTGGAATCCAAATTTTAAAAAATATACAGGGTGTTTCGTTTAAAATAACAAAGTTGACTGTATTTCCGGTTGAACCGGAAACGATAGTGAGATGCTCGAGCACTCAAAATCTGCATCTAAAGCGACCATACGAGTTCCCAAAATTTCAAATCGAAATATTGTTTCTTAACAAAATAACGAGCTGGCCAGTAAACTCGTGGGCACCCGGTATATATATATATATATATATATATATATATATATATATATGTATATATATATATATATATATATATATATATATATATATATATATATATATATATATATATATATATATATATATATATATATATGCAAAAGTGTACTATTCCAAAAAATACACTACCAATGTGTAATAAAATAATAACCTTTAGTCAGTCTCATTCTCATTACATTTGGCAACAAAGCATCTTTGTTTTGATGTCGCTCGATCGAGTAAAACATTTAAGAAAAGCGCTTCTAGTGGCGATTATTGTTTGTGGTGCCGAATTTCTACAAGTGGTAAAGAATTTGCAGGCATGTAATATTTTGTAATAACAATTTATAACTTAAAGCTTAAACCTATAGATCTGTTAACGTGAAAAAGAGGTGATGTATGTGATTTAGAAAAAAATAGAATTTTACAGTTTATAAAAATGACCAAAAATGGCCTTGATCTTATTTTAGGTGAGGTGTCCTCTTTCTTATTTTGATATATCTTTATCTGCGCTAATATGCGTTAAAATGTGTTTTTTCAAATTTTGTAGAACAGAGTATAAAATTGCCGCCTCTTTTATGCCTGGGTAACAGCATCAAAGGAGCAAAAAAAAAACATTTTTACAAGAAATGATGAAACTACGTGATATTTCAGACCGTTTTAAGGCTTTTAAGGCTATGGAACTTTTACAGTCAAAAGATTCACGTGACGGCGAAAAAGAGTCTGATAGTAGCAATGACTAAGTCTTTCACTGGCCAGTTTCTGTCATCCCAAGTATATTGTGGCCAATACAGTTTGTAATTTGGAATTATGTTTTTTAGTATTTTTTCCCATACTGCTTAATTAGATACACTTATGTATCTAATATAATGGGTGTTTATGTTGCTACGTGTATGTTTGTGTGTAGGATATGACATTTCTGTCATCTTAATTGTATATAGCATATTGAAAAATAGATTTTTTTATGTTAATTTTACAAAGTATTCCTACCCATTTTTTCCATATAACCAACCATTATGCAAATTTACATTGGATATGTTATGTTTAGAAAATGGACCGTTTATGATATTTCTACAATATTTCGGACTGAAATTTATATTTTTGTTTTTATTTTTATTATTACTGATGTTATTATTTTTATGTATTTTTTCTACGGTTACATAAAAATTGTTTTTGTGACACTCTGTAAAGTTTTTAAATATTAATTTATGTTTCCTATGTATACCTTTCCATATCTCATTGACACCATATTAAAGCAATCTCAACAAATGAATCCAAAGGGAAGTTTTAGATGTTTAATATTTCTGATCCCAAAAGTAAATCAACGTTAGCAGGTTTGTTGAAAGCAGGATCTGCGAGTTGAATTTCGAAATGGTTTTCCAATTTTGAATAGGAATAAAATCAGTAGGCATCTTTAAACATATTTTTGGTAAAACAGCTTCAAATCTGAAAATTGGATCAAATTTGGCTTGCGGACGAAGAACGCAATTGACCAAAACCAGAAGCTTGAGAATAAGCCTGACCGACACCAAAAAACAGACAGAGCAGCCCTTGAACGAGGTAGGTCTAAACGGTTGGCACATCTATCAGAAATAATATTTACTTGGCTACAATTGCCAATTAAAATTCGAATGGGTTGAAAATTTCCATAGGCATCGAATATTTCAGCCTGTGCAGTGGCAAGAAGCACTGTGGATCTAGAACAAGAAGATTGAGTTTGAGCGCTAAACGCATTATTTGATGAACGTATAACAAAATTAGAGAAATTAGAACTTGAGGGTTCAGTCTCACTAATCTGAAGAGAAGAATGACCTTGAGATACAGCCGGCTGTGAAAAGTTAGAAATCTGAGGCTGAGGCACTGAATAACCTAGAGAGCACGGTTGTTCAGACTGCGAATTTGCTGAATTTTGAGAGGGATTCATAGGCTGTTGTGAACGATAAGAATTTTGTTGTGGTCTGTCATAATGTAGAAGAGAGTGATGTCTATATTGGCAGACTTTGCATGTTCTCTTTGAACTGCAAGAAGAAAGCGAGTGAGCAGAGTGTAAACAGTTAACACACCATTTATTTTGCCTCACTATTTGTGAGCGTTCATGAGGAGTTTTCGAAAGAAAACTAGGGGCACATATAAATGAGATGGTTTGCTGAGCTGTTTGTTACCATCTGAAGTGGTATTTGAGACAAAGGAATTGTGAGATTTTAAATTCTTTAAATAGTTATTCTTATTTTGAAAATTTTGAGACGAAACTTTGGCTGAAGTCAAGGCAGCCGATTCAAGAGCAGTGCATTGTTTTTCAAGAAATTCTCTGAGCTTTTCATACGAAGGATGTCTGTAGAAGCATCTTGTAATTCGAAACGTTTTACTGTTGTTGAGTCTAATTTTTGAACCATTAAATTAAACATAACAAAGTCCCAATTTTCTGTAGGCAGGCCCAACATTTTTAGAGCCGCTAGGTTTTCAGTAAATGCATTTAATAATTTTGTGAGGCTTTCTGCAGAATCACTTGTCAGTCTAGTGGTGTTCATAATTTTAGACCAGTAAGTATTACTTAGTAAACGAGAGTTCTGATAACGTTTCATTAAAGAGTTATATGCAATTTGAAAATTATCAGCAGTTAGAGGTAGAGCCTTTACTAGAGCCAGAGGTTCGTCTTTAAGAGATGCCATTAAGTAATTGAATTTCTGAATATTATCAAGAGATGTATTATTGTGAACTAATGAGTTAAATAAATCTATAAAAGTTGTCCACTGTGTATAATTACCATCAAAAGTAGGCAAAGTTATTTTTGGCAACTTAGCAACAGAGCCATGAGAAGTAGGATTGGAAGTTGTTAGCGTTACTACTACATTTTTTAAAGTAAACAAATCATTATGTATTTGCCTAATACTGTAGTATTTATCAAGAAAATCTGCTCTTACATTTTTTTCCTCATCAAGATCACTATTTTCCGAGTTTGCAAGAGTATTTATCAAAGCAATATGATTTTTTTCAAATTCTGCATATATGTCATCTATCCTAGAACAAATCACATTTAATCGTGAATGTAAACTTTTATCTACAGCGGCAGATTGAGCCAAACTATATGCGGAATACATCTGATCAATATACATTTCTCTAACAGCGCGAAGCTGTTTAATTTGTTTTGAAGCCATAATGAATATAAAAAAAAAATAATTTTATTAAATTTAAGAATTTATAAACTTGGTTCAATAAATAAAGAATTCAGTAATGAGAATTTATAAGTATTTTTTAATAGTTACTTTTGATGAGAAAAAAAACACAATGAAAATAATTGTTGTACGTATAAACAACAAGGTTAAAGAAAAACCGCTAATCATGAAGAAAATAATTTATATGAAATTAAAAAACGCATTTATATAGTTATGAAATTATAAATCACCGAAAAGTAAATATATTTATTTTAGAGAGAATGGTGAGTTAGAAAGAGCAATAAAATTCCACCTAGAAATTTAGAAAATTGTAAGACACCTTTATCCTGAATACAGAATTAAAATTTATTTTAAAATATTAAAAATTGCACAGCACTGAAAGTTAACGGTAAATTGTTTTTATCGAAATTTTATATCAAAAGAAAAAAAAAATAATATACCTGAGTGATAAGAAGCTAAAAACTGGAATTCAATGTGTAAACGAAGCATTCATTTTAAAATTTTAAATACGAGAAAATAAAACCCACTGGAAAATGCTTTGCTATTCTAGAAAATCTGACCGAGAAGGATCATGAACTGGATTGAGTGTAGAGATAGAAATAGAGAATTAAAATAGGCAAATAAAAACTGTGAAATTCGTAATTTGGTTTTGTAGTAATTTTTAGGTCGCTGGTTCTTTATATTATTTTTCCAAATAGCAAATACATTAATAGTTAATTATAACGGAATGCTGGTTTAGAGTTTTTTCACCTACCTTTCCGTTGACTTGAATACACATTCAATTCCACATGGAAACACTGCCTTTGCGCTCCTGGTTTTGAGAGTACCGAACGGCGGCGGCGATAGTCGTGTCTCGAGATTTATTTTAAAACTACTGCTGCTGGCAGGAACTTCGTACCTCCAACCAGCATTTTATCTGAACAAAAAAAGGGTTGCGCGAAATGCAAATAAATCAACCAGATTTACTCGAAATAGCAAAACATATGAGAGTGTAATCAATATTTATTTTTTAATCCCAGAAAAATACCCGTTTGTACAAAATTAACAAATTGGTTCTCTTTTTAGAAAATTTATAGAAATTAAAGAAAATAATTTTGAATTGTTGAACGCACACATAAACATAAAATAAAACAAAGAGTGCGGCTTAAACATCTATATATATATATATATATAAAGTATTTTTTTTCTTTCTTGGGTAGAGGTTTATTGTGTGAAATTAAAATAGTTTCTTTAACGTTTCGCCCATCGTTTTTGGGCTTTTTCAAAAAAAATTTTGTCTCTTTATTGAGTGTTTTCTAAAAACATACAAAATGGGATGTCATTAAAATCCTTAAAAATAGTGTTTATACAAAATGAAGACACAGACAAAGACCATAAAAGACAATACATACAAATTTAAAAATTGTTTCACTAAAATTTACTAAATATAAATATATACGCACCTCGAGACATTATGGTGTTTAAATATGTACTGAGAGATTTATTTTGAGTTACTTATCACTACCAGTAATTTTTTTCTTTTTTTTGTTTATTTTTTTTGTTTCTTTGTGTGTTGATATGCGTTTTTTCGTGAATTGTATGTTATATACGGAGTGTTCTAATTTGTGTGTTTAGTGTTCAATGTATTAGGTTGTGATAAATTTTACTTAGATTGTCAATATCTTGTTTGTCGTTTACTGCATTAGGTTCTTTCTTAATGTGAATCATCTCTTTAACAAGGAGTTTTTGGTAATTGTTGTCCTGAGTTAAAATTTTTGTGTTAGTGAAATCGAAATTATGATTTTCATTTTTTTCGTGTTTGTGTAAAGCAGTTGACGCATTTTTTGTATACTTGTGCCCGTTTAATCTGCTGTTAAGATATTGAGTGGTCATTCCAATATATTGTTTTGGGCAATTTAAACATGGTATAGCGTAAATTACACTAGATTTATTTTTTACTGGAACCTTACTTTTAAGAGGAGAGTATAAGGATGACAAAAGGTTTTGGGCTTTGTGGCAAACGGTAATATTGTGTTTATTTAAAATGTATTTAATTTTTTCTGATAATTCGTTCGTATAGGGTAGAGCTACATATTTTTTTGGTTCGTTATTATTGGTCAGTTTTTCTTTGGTTGTATTGTTATATAATTTAAAAGTTCTTTGTTTCATAATTCTGTTTATTTGTCTTTCTGGGTAGTGATTTTCTTTTAGTATTTTTCTAACTTTTTCTAAAACTTTTGGACGATATTCTGGCGAGGTTAAAATTAATGCTCTATCAGTTAAGCCTATAATTACGCTATTTTTTTGAGATTTGGAATGGCTGGAATTGTAGTTTAAATATCGTCCCGACCAAGTTTCTTTTGTATACCATATAGTTTTGAGGTCTTCATTGTTTATATCTCTAATTATTGTCATATCAAGGAAATTTATTTGGTTTTGACTTTCTATTTCTGACGTGAATTGAAGTTTGTGGTGGAATTTATTGAAGGCTTGTATTACATAATTTATTTGGTTTTCGGGGATAGCTGTAAGGCAGTCATCCACGTATCGTTTGAAAAATATCATTGGTATATCCAGGTTTTTGATGACATTTTCCTCCAAACACTCCATAACAAGTTGTGCCACTGTTGATGATATGGGAGAGCCCATTGCACAACCATCAAGTTGTTCGTAGAAACAGTCTTTATATTGAAAATAATTATTAGAGATTGTTAAATTTATTGCCTCTATGAACATGTCTTGAGTTAGATTAGTATGTTCTTTTAAAGAGTTCCACTTTTCTTTAATTATGTTGGTTAAAAGATCATTTGGAATATTAGTATACAGTGATGTAACATCGAGAGATACTAACCTAAAATTTTTTGGTATTTTTAATGTACTGATGAATTCCTTAAAAGTGAAATAGAAAGTCAAAACCAAATAAATTTCCTTGATATGACAATAATTAGAGATATAAACAATGAAGACCTCAAAACTATATGGTATACAAAAGAAACTTGGTCGGGACGATATTTAAACTACAATTCCAGCCATTCCAAATCTCAAAAAAATAGCGTAATTATAGGCTTAACTGATAGAGCATTAATTTTAACCTCGCCAGAATATCGTCCAAAAGTTTTAGAAAAAGTTAGAAAAATACTAAAAGAAAATCACTACCCAGAAAGACAAATAAACAGAATTATGAAACAAAGAACTTTTAAATTATATAACAATACAACCAAAGAAAAACTGACCAATAATAACGAACCAAAACAATATGTAGCTCTACCATATACGAACGAATTATCAGAAAAAATTAAATACATTTTAAATAAACACAATATTACCGTTTGCCACAAAGCCCAAAACCTTTTGTCATCCTTATACTCTCCTCTTAAAAGTAAGGTTCCAGTAAAAAATAAATCTAGTGTAATTTACGCTATACCATGTTTAAATTGCCCAAAACAATATATTGGAATGACCACTCAATATCTTAACAGCAGATTAAACGGGCACAAGTATACAAAAAATGCGTCAACTGCTTTACACAAACACGAAAAAAATGAAAATCATAATTTCGATTTCACTAACACAAAAATTTTAACTCAGGACAACAATTACCAAAAACTCCTTGTTAAAGAGATGATTCACATTAAGAAAGAACCTAATGCAGTAAACGACAAACAAGATATTGACAATCTAAGTAAAATTTATCACAACCTAATACATTGAACACTAAACACACAAATTAGAACACTCCGTATATAACATACAATTCACGAAAAAACGCATATCAACACACAAAGAAACAAAAAAAATAAACAAAAAAAAGAAAAAAATTACTGGTAGTGATAAGTAACTCAAAATAAATCTCTCAGTACATATTTAAACACCATAATGTCTCGAGGTGCGTATATATTTATATTTAGTAAATTTTAGTGAAACAATTTTTAAATTTGTATGTATTGTCTTTTATGGTCTTTGTCTGTGTCTTCATTTTGTATAAACACTATTTTTAAGGATTTTAATGACATCCCATTTTGTATGTTTTTAGAAAACACTCAATAAAGAGACAAAAATTTTTTTTTGAAAAAGCCCAAAAACGATGGGCGAAACGTTAAAGAAACTATTTTAATTTCACACAATAAACCTCTACCCAAGAAAGAAAAAAAATACTTTATAATAGATGGTTTAAGAAAGGAAATAATAAATATATATATATATATATATATATATATATATATATATATATATATATATATATATATATATATATATCGAGAGTCAGAGTCATGATATACGAAGGATCTCCGGAATTCCCCACCAATAAAGGAGTATGTCAAGGAGACGCATTATCTCCAAAACTCTTCACGGCAACACTTGAAGAAATCTTCCGTAAGCTAGACTGGGACAACCAAGGTCTATGCATAGACGAAGAACACCTCAACCACCTAAGATTCGCTGATGACATTGTACTAATCTCCAAGAACCCTGATGAACTTCAACAGCAAATTGACGACCTAAATACAGCATGCAATAAAGTAAGTCTGAAGGTGAACCTAGCCAAGACAAAAATAATGTACAACGAACTGGTAGACAAACAAGACATACAAGTAAACAACACCACACTGGGAGCAGTAGAAGAATACATGTACCTGGGCCAACTAATACACATCTCGGGATCTCTACAACCAGAAATCAGTAGAAGAATAACACTAGCATGGAGAGCATTCGGTTGGGTCAACTCACTCATATTCAAATCTCGAATGCCACTCCACCTAAAGAAGCGATCGTTTGATCAATGTATACTACCAGTCATGACATACGGATGTGAAACCTGGATACTAAAAACAGACATAACAAGAAAACTCCAGGTAGCACAGAGGGCGAGAGCGAGAACGATGCGTGCTAGGAATAACTAGGACGGACCGCAAGAGAATAGAGTGGATAAGACGGAAAACCCAGGTGATAGACGTCATCCACAGGATCAAGTTCCTAAAATGGCAATGGGCAGGACACTTGGCGAGAAGAACTGACAATAGATGGACCACGAGAATTACACAATGGTACTCCAGAGGCGTGAAAAAACCAAGAAGACGCCCAAATTTGAGATGGGACCATGACATAAAGAAATCATCAGGACTAACTGCTCTGGCTGTAACAAAAAATTATAAAATTCCAAACTACTGTAATTTAAGTTGAACTTTGCAGAAATCATATGTCTTATAGTCTTAAGTTGTAGTCTATTTCGTTTTGGTCTACCGAGCAGCGATTAGAGAGAATTTCCTTTCGACATTTGTATTGTGTGCTATTAGCGCATAAGAAAACTGGCATATTTCTATTAATTCAGAATAAACTTCTGAGAATTCGCAGGACGAAAATTATTTAACCCACCCCATTGTTCCTTTTTTCAAAAGGTAGGAAACTGAGGAAATAATATCAGTTTCCCACTTAAGTTTCTCTAGGTCTTTGAGATTTAACCAATTAAATACACTAAACTGACTAAACCCATCAAATGGTTTAACCGAATTATTTAAATATTCAATTGCTTTATCGTAAAACTCAAATACATTATTTTTAAAAACAAGGCTCTCATTTTCAAAACCTATTGGATGTGGACCTAGCGAAAATCCGGACCAGTTATCAAAACCCGCCCGGATGTTCCCGGACGTCCCTAAAACCCGGACATGTCCGGGGATATTCGAACGAATAGCAACCCTACATTATTTCTTAATTGTGATGGTATTGTCGAAATCAGATGAGCAATAGAGCAATACAGGTTTGGCGGATTTTTGATATTTGTATCTTGTAATTGTAACCTATTTCAATTGTCACCCGGTATACCTTAGAATTCTGTTTTAATATTTAGAGGGGACAAATGCTCCTACTTAACCATGTACGAATGTTTTATACAGGCTGAATAAAAAGTATTATTTTAATATAAAATGTTTTTTTTTTAATTTTTCCTGAATTTAGTACTCACCAAGTGTTGTGAGGTATAAAATAATATTATTATTTTCCAAATCTCAGACAAATTCTCGAGATTTGAAACTAAGGGCGTGTTCTGTTTCCAACCTTGGTTACGGTTTGGTGTCTCGTTTATACCGGTACCCTCAAAAAGCGGTAAGATACGGACCACAGTTCCTGAAAATTACATGTCAACACTGTCACTACTGCAACCGGTCTGGTGAGTCGGTTTTTTGGCATATAAATGTCTCTTACATCATTTGCTTGTTGCGTTAGAGTCAAAGCAGAGGGAGACACAAATTATATCAAAAAAGGATTGAATTAGAAACGGTAAAAAGTAATAGCTGCAATGGAATAAGTGTTTAAATATGCTCATTATAATAAAATTGCAAAGTAGTCATATGTCTTAAGTACTCGTAGAATAAGTTTTCACGGTTGAGCCGCAAGAGGAACTTAAAAGTTCTTTTATAAAATATCCATCTAGGCGAGTGTTTTTCCCCAGAGTCAACATCGTCAAAAAGGGGCTAATAAAATGTATAAAATATCACAAACCAAATTGTAAGGTTGGGTTATAATTTGTTTATTACCCTAGCCGTCTCGTATTAAACCTGATGTTTCAGGATCCGCTATGATAACACAATTGACCACTCCGGTTAACCGGGTTTGGAAACGGAACACGCCCTTAATTAATTAAAAGCGGTTTTTCGGTTTTTTACATTTGAAGGCTTGTTTTTATAATTTATGTGTCACCTTATGAAGTGCTAATAAAGTGACACAAAGTGTCACATAAGTATGATACAAGTGCGCTACTCGAAATAAAAGTTTATCGTAAGCTTTAAATTATGGAGGTTAACCAGATAATTCGCTGACATTTAACAAATGAATTTTTTTTGTAGATGTTTGTAAAAGTTCTTATTACCTATTTACATTAAAAATAATTCATTTTTGAGTCAAACATCTGTGTGTCTAAAAAGTTCTTAAATTTTAACTATGGAATTTGACCTTAAACTTTTAACTAATTGTGTGTTAAATTATAAGATTATTAAAATATACGGATAACTACTTGAAAGAGACTAATCTAAATATCAAATACCGCTTTATAACTTTTAAAATATATTTTATAATCCTACCTTTTCTGTTGTTGTCTCTGGTGTTCTTTCCATTCCGGCCTTTTCCTCCAAACTATTACTTGGTGACTCCAGAGTTGAAATTTTTACAGGTCTAAGGGGAGTTATATCCTGAGTATTATTCCTGGGTCGTTTAGGTCTGTCGGGATATGTTTTTTGCTGGAAATATGGTCTACCTGGCATTGGAGGAGGATTATTGGCAATATTGGGAGGCGGATTGTTATAAATACTGAAATTCTTTGGCATATCTGTGGGTATTTTGGGTGACATATTAGGAGAAATGGGTGGTGGTCTTGCATTAAATCCAGGAAAATTGTTAAATACGCTAGGACTAAAACTACTTGGTGATCCTGGGAATGAATGCCGGTTAGGAGATTTATTGGGAGACGAAGAATCAAGAATGTTAACATATGCCTCTGTTTTTGCCACTAATTGCCCATCTGAAAGAGTCACGTAGAGCCGAAGGTTAGTGTTGGCCTAAAACAGATAAAACAGAAATATACATTAACAACTTTATAAAATACAAGAATGTACTGCTTTAAACCGAATCGTCATATTGGGTATTAATATTAACAAATAAAATAAAATATAATTCATTTTATAATAATTAGGCTTTTTCACTATAACTGATTTTCAACATTAAGCTACTGATACCATAATAGTAACTAAGTACCTAATGTAAAATAATATTATAAATATTTGGCAATGACGAAATAAATTCTTAGCGTTAAATAAACTCGATATCACTAGAATATGGTCAATGAGCACTCAGTGCTTCACATGTTTTCTTTATAGCAAGGCACATCAGGTATCTGAACCTAAACAGAAAGAGTTGTAGCGCGTTTTTGTGTACAGCGTTTTGTGGTTAAAACTTTGTAACTTGTAGGCTATTGATTAAAAAAAATTTTTAGGGCAAAAATTGTAGGAAATGGTATATTCTATAAGGCTGGAAACATTTATTTTTACCCTAAAATTCATTGATACGGAGATATTAAAATCAAGATTTTTCACATTGGCTCCTTTTTTATTTGATTTAACTTTGATAACTGTGACGTATTTGTTAAAATAAATAAAAATTGACCAACGAATATTTATAATCCAAAATTACAGAAATGGCGAGAATTGTTACCGCTATGTTATTGAGAAGTTTCAAGAAAAGTTTCCAAATGTACAATTATGCAGAAGTTCAGTACATAAGTCTGATACGCCTGTGGGCTTGATATGATGAATAATTTTTCTTATTATTTATTTATAAGTTAGTAAGCAAATTTTAAAAAAAACTGGATATGTTAGTGATTTAAAGAAGACCAAGAATAAATACGACAAAAACGATGCTTCTACAGTATTAATTTTACAGTCTGTTGATGAAAATCCTATTAGGTCTTTAATAAAGCGAGCACAAAGTATACAATAGTTGTGTAAAAAAAGCCATATTCAAAATATGTTTAAGGAAAATAAAATTCGGCCTTTTAAACCCACTTTTAACCAAACTTTGGAAGATGGGGACAACAAACAAATGCTTGGATTTTTGCTTGTGGGTTGGCGATGAAATTCTTAGTAACAACGTGAACTTTCATAAGCTGATAATGTTCTCAGATGAGTCAACCTTGAGTATAAACGGTACTGTAGCTTCTCAGCATTTGGGATGCTAAGCTTCTCAGCATGTGAAATCCCTAAGTAAACCTAAGCAAACATTGAGTACAAAATGCACTGTAGCTTCTCAGCATGTAAGATACTGGGATAGGGAAGATCCAGAGTTTAGAATTGCGAACCGCCGCACAGTACTAATTCCGAATCTAAAATGGACAAAATCAAATATCTCTTGATTGAAAAAACATTTCGGGATGAACCAGACGGCGGTTTGTAGTTTAAGTGATTATCTGTCTGAGAAAAATATACACAAAGTGTCATTGACATTTTTTCTTTTTTTTGTTTCGTTATTTTGATCGCTGCTTTTTACTGCCTGTTGTAATTCGATGAACATGACTTTTTTTATTTAATTTTCTTTTTCTAGGAATTTTTAGACAAATTTTACATGGAGTTACGAGTTTTTGAAAGTTACAAGTATTTTATTAACGTTTAGCATATTTCCACAGCAATAATGTCCCTGTATTCATAACCTGTATTTATAAAAAAATCTGTTTGTCACAAAAAATTAGTTACCAATATAAAAATTTTAGATCAGATGTACAAGGTGTTATTAAATTGAGAAAACATGAAAATGCTTTAAGGGAGAAGTAGTACCATTATTTATTATTCTAGAAAAAATGGCTATACAACAAAGTTGTTTATAATCCAAAACAAAGCCTAAATACAAAATTTTAAATCTGAATTCTATTTTTTAAATTTATCTCAACCATTCGTAAGGTCTATATAAAATTATGTCTAATTTGGAGAAATATGTGGAAGTTGGAGGAGGATAATATAGTGGCGTTCGGCAATTCAATATTTTTCATCGTTTTGATCTGAATTTTTGATAGGCACATCACCCATTGTTGTAATCGGTACGACTGACCACGTGCCTGTCAAAAATTCCGAGGAAAACAATGCAAAAAATTGAATTACCGAACGCCGCTTATGTAGAGTAATAATTTTTTCCACAACTGTACAACTTCCTATTTCATTTTTATTGTTTGTTTAACAAGATTAATGTTTATGTTTGAACAACATGTAGGTTGAGATAAATTTAAAAACAATTCAGGTTTCAAATTTTGTATTTAGGCTGTATTTTGGATTATAAACAACTTTGTGTTATTTAATATATTTTCTAAAATAATAAATAATGGTACTTCTCCCCTAAAGCATTTTCCTGTTTTCTCAATTTATTAGCACCCTGTACATCTGATTTAAAATTTTTATATGGATAACTAATTTTTTTGACAAACAGAACTTTTTTATGGATACAGGTTATGAATACAGGTACTAATATGCTAAAAATTAATAAAAAAAGCCTCGTAACTTTCAATAACTCGTAACTACATGAAAAATGGGTCTAACAAATTTCTAAAAAAAGCAAATAAAAGATTTAGTAGTCTAGATTTTGAAAAAAACTCATGGTAATCAAATTCCAAGAGGCAATAAAAAGCAGCGACTAAAATAACGAAAAAAAAAAGCAAAAAATGCCGCATTTTACGTGTTTTTAGGGCATTTCAAATAGGAGGGGCACTTTGTGTATTCTTTTTCAGATAGATAATCACTTAAACTAGAAAACGCAATTTGATTCATCTCGAAATCTTTTTCCGATCACGAGATATTTGATGTTGTCCATTTTAGTTTCGAAATATATTACTGTGCGCCGTCAGTATTTTAAAAAGTAATTGTTGGTTGGTTGCCATTTCCTATTATCGAATTCTAACATTTTTTGATAATGCATATACCTAACAGACATTCTTATTTTCATACGCTAAAGTCAGTTTTGCCAGAAAAGTTAGAAGAATTGCCTCTTCAATATCGCCGAAACATGTATTTTCAGTACGATGGGTGTCCTGCACATTATGCTGCAGAAGTAAGGGATTGACTTTTTGGCATGGCGGATCTTATTTTTAAAGCAAGTAAAAATTTTTATAAAGAATTTTTTCGTATCTTTTACTTTTTGGTCCATTTGTCCTCTTATATACCCCACCCGTAGACATACTGTAGATGCACAGTTTAAAATTAATGTATTTTTCAATGGTCGTAAACATTAGCGTTTGATAATATTTACTGCCAAACCGGTCTAATTTGACAAGTAGATGTTTTAAATTGACAAGTGTAAGACTTCAGAACTATGTTTCATACTATGAAAAGGAAAATGTTTGTGTCATAGTGGAAAAATGTGTTCTGCTCTTGCATTACAGCACGAGGCATCCAAGAACTAATGGAAAATCCTGGGCCAGGTAGTCAGTAAGCTTTCACCATTGTTGGCGATTATCAGACTGACATAACCCATCAGACAATTCCTCCAAGAGCAATCTCGCATACCTAGTCAATACTTTTTCTAAAATAGAAACGGTACAGAATATGCAACAACGCCATCTATAGGAACACTGTAATTGAAGAGCATATCATAGTTAAGTAAAGTTGCTACTGTTATATAGCCAGCATATAAAACAAAACACGAGCGGAAGCAGGACACCCGGTACCGGAAACAAATTTTTGCGCTTCGAGCTAGGTCTCCTTCACGTTGTGGAATTGTTGTAATAGTACGTTTTTCTTTTAGTTTATTGTAAATAAAATATGTACATAGAAACCCTATAATACATATGCCCCTTAGCCCACGAGGCTTATCTTAACCTTTACTAAGGTTTAAATGCCTTTAAAGCGCTTCACAAAATCCCAACAGATCAACTGCTTTATAAAAATACAAGTTAAAACCCTACGATACCATTTTGTGACACTTAAACATAAGAGCCATCGTACCCTTGGCCCAGGAAGGGCCAAGGTTTCAAAGCCTCTTCCTAATTTTAAAATAATACGGGAGATGTTGCCTCGAGGACGATCACCGTCGAAATCGAAATGAGCAAAGCCGAGCGGAGTAGAGTTGATACAAAATACTAGGAACGCGTATTTTGTAACAGGTATGACCGCATAACGGGTAGGTACAGGTAACAGTTATCGATTTTACCAAAAATACTAGGGGCGTATTTAAATACTCATGTACGCGAACGCGATATTTGGCCTCGATGGAGTATCGGGTCGGAGTCACGCGTCGGCCGTTCAGCAGAGGAAATACGTGTAAAGTATTATATTTCAACATCCAATCCTCAGACATTACTTTAGACTACCACGTAGTTCGCGTTTCTCGAACTTATACCACGAGTGTTTAAAGACAAAATAACGCTCCCTCTGATGCCGCCACTGCTTCCATCACTGCTCTCAACGGTCCGCTGTTCGTCGTTTACCTCATTCGTCTTCTCGTGCTGACTACGGGTGAAACGTTGCAGTGAATTGTGCGGTGTTTCAGGTTGCAATATTATATTAGGTGAATTAGTTATCTATTGGTAAGTAAAAGAATAATTAACTAACGTTCTTTTAGCCATGGGTAAATCATCGAAAAGAAAACGCTCTCGCAGTAGAAGTACAGAAGAAGGGAGGGTTTCCAATAAAGAATTGTCAAAACGCATGAAGCGCCTAGAGAAATTTCTAGAGGAAAGTTCCACGCGGCGGTCTCGCTCATCGCGTCGTTCAAGGTCGCGGAGTAGAGAAGAGCGAGCGGGGCAACACAGACGCCATGTTCGATCTCGTTCCCCCTCTCGCCGACCACGGCCGCGTAGGAGAGACGTTAGCAACATGACCAGGGGCGGCGCACAACACCGAGCTTCTTCAAGCAAGAATTATGATACTTCGTTAAGTATTAGAACTTCTCCGGCTTCTTTAAGCCATACACCTCCGACTTCTTTAGGTCAGAGAAGGGCCTCCCTTTCTTCGGCTTCTTTAAGCCAAGAATATTCCGATGCTGGGTTAGACAATCCAATGGCCCACAAAAATTTTGACAACGACATTGAACCCTCACCTACTCCAAGCCACGATGCTAACAATTCGGTCATATTACACGACCAGGTGCTCTTACACGAGCTAAATGATATTTTAGGCGGGGAAGGCGTTGACAAACCAGTGCCAAAAGAAAAACTGCACGAGGCAATAGCGGTTCGTTGGAAACACATCGTTGATAAGGGGTTGTCAAAGGAGAACAGGGACTCATTGGTTAATAAACACTCTATCCCCGAAAATTGCCCATACCTGGAGGCTCCAAAATTGAACCAGGAGATAGCGACCATCTTATCTAACGATCGCCTCGCTAGGGATAATTTTAATTCAGATATCCATTCCCAAATCGCTAAGGCTCTAGTAGCAATGGGAAAATCCATGTCATTTCTTTTAAATGACCAAGAAAACATACCAAGACCCCTACGGGACCAATTGCTGGCTCCTCTAGGGGACTCTAGCCGCATTTTAGCGACTCTCCTAAATGTAATTACACAGTCACGGCGGAAATTAATTACGCCTACTCTCAATAAAAACGTTAAAGACGTTATTGAGAAAACGGTCCCTGGAGAATATTTATTCGGTTCCGACCTTTCGGAAAAGATTAAGGAGGCTAAGACCCTGCAAAGCACTGGGAAAGAGCTGAAGTTGGTTACACCTTTGAATCCCCAACAGTCATTTAGGATGACAGCGGGGGGTAGGGTAAGCAGCGCAAATAGATTAAATAGACCCGCTCATAATCAAATTGTTAAGGACCATCGTCCTTTAAACAGGCGCGGCCCGATTCGTCGACGGGGTCAGACGAAATCACGAGGGCAGGCCCCGAGGGAGGATCGGTACAGACGGTAATTCAGGTAAGCCAGATAGCGGGTAGACTTGCCTTATTTTTTAGCAGGTGGACAGAAGTAACAAAAAATCCAGTTATTCTAGAATGGATTAGGGGTTATAAATTACCTTTTATTAAGACTCCGGTGCAAAATTTCCATTTTTCGTCAAGACCTCTGCTACCAGCGGAAAATAAGGCTATGCTACAGGAAATTAACAATTTATTAACGCAAGGGGCTATAAAAAGTTGCATGCCATGTTCGGAACAGTTTGTTTCAAGAACATTTTTGGCAGACAAATCAGACGGGAAAAAGCGATTTATCCTAAATTTAAAGTATCTTAATACTTATCTTCAAGTTCCCCATTTCAAGTTGGAAGATATAAGAACAGCTCTACGACTTATCGAGAAAGATTGTTTTCTCGCTTCCATTGACTTAAAGGACGCTTATTTCCACATAAACATAGATCCGGAGCATAAAAAATTCTTAAGATTCGAATTTCAGGGCGTCTTGTACGAATTTTCTTGTCTCCCCTTTGGCCTTTCATCAGCCCCATATCACAAAGCTGATGAAGCCAGTTATTCAAGGGCTGCGTTCTTTAAAAATAATATGTGTTAATTACTTGGATGATTTTTTAATCATCAGTAACACATACGAGGGCTGTTTAGAAAGTACAAAGACTGCCATAGATTTATTACAATCCCTGGGTTTCTCTATTAATTTCGGGAAAAGTAAGTTACATCCTAATAAAGTATGTAGATTTTTGGGTTTTTGTCTGAATTCGGAGCGACTAAGGATCTTCCTGCCTCTCGAAAAAAGAGAAAAAATCAAAAAATTAACTCGTTTTTTCTTAACAAAATCTCAATGCAGTATACGAAAATTTTCCCGATATATAGGTTATCTTGTTTCTACATGCCCTGGCGTCAAATACGGTTGGATGTACATAAAGTAATTTGAACGCCAAAAATATTTGGCCTTGTATTCCAATGGGACTAATTATAATGCCACCATGGTTTTATCTAAAATACTTAGCCCCGACCTTCAGTGGTGGTTGAATTCGATAGATTCCGCCTATAATGATATAAAACAAGATCATTTTGATCTTGAAATTTTTTCGGATGCCTCGCTCACAGGTTGGGGGGCTTGTTGTCTAGACAATAAGACGCGGGGGTGGTGGTCCGTCGTTGAGAAGACCTACCACAGCTTCTTGCTATTTTTAAAGCTCTACAGTTCTACGCTTCATCGTTAAGTAATAGGAACATCTTAATAAGATGCGATAACACTACAGCATTGTCCTATATAAATAAAATGGGTAGTGTTCGGTATCCCCAACTATCTGACTTAGCCAGACAGATATGGCAATGGGGCGAACAAAAAAATCTGTGGTTTCACGCGTCCTACATCAGCTCGAAGGACAACTATGTAGCTGATCGAGAGTCCAGAAGTCTCCCACCCGAAACGGAATGGGCTCTTGCTCAGTACGCTTATAAAGAACTGACAGACTTTTTTGGATGCGCTGAAATAGACTTGTTCGCTTCGGAGGCTAACTTTAAATGTATAAAATATATATCATGGCAAAGGGACCCACATGCATTTAAAACCGATGCATTCACTGTTAATTGGGAATATTTTTTCTTTTATGCCTTTCCGCCTTTTTCGCTTATTTTAAGGACTTTGCAAAAAATTGTGAACGAAAAAGCGGAAGGCATAATGGTAGTGCCACTGTGGCCGGGTCAAGCATGGTATCCCCTATTTTTAAAGTTAATTGTTAAAGGTCCAATATATTTCAGACCTGATATAAATCTTTTATCAAATCCCTACAGCTCCAGCCACCATCCTCTGGCGGACAAGCTTACACTAGTGGCGGCCAGGCTATCAGGGAAGCATTCAAGTTAAAACAACTCCCGGAAAAAGTTACTGAGACGATTCTGTGCTCGCTGTCGGAGGCTACTATTAAGCAGTATGGGTCAACTTATAGGTTATGGTGGCCATTCTGCGTGGGAAAAGGGATTTCACCATATGAAGGCACACCCACACATGTTGTGAGTTTTTACAAGATCTGTTTGAGAAGGGAAATAATGTGTATGGTACTTTTAATACGCATCGCTCGGCCCTGTCTTTAATCTTATCAACACCTTTAAGCAATAACCCGGTTTTAGGTAGATTTCTTAAGGGTATCTCTAAATTAAGACCCCAAAAACCTAAATATAACCTTACCTGGGATCCCCAAAAAGTTCTCAGATACTTAGAACATATTCAAACTGACACTTTAAGGTCCCTGTCTCAAAAACTCATTACTCTCTTGGCCCTATCTACAGCACACAGGATTCAGACACTTTCTTGGATTCGTATTCCTAACATAGTAGAATCCGAGTCTGGATTTCAAATCCTTATTGAGGACAGAATCAAAACATCAGGGGTAAACAGAGACCAGCCTTGCTTACAGATCCCTTATTTCGAAAGAAATCCAAAACTGTGTGTCGCCATCACCCTTAAAGAATATCTATGTGTCACAAAGAAGATACGGCCTCAAGATAGTAATCTACTTTTCATTACTTACAAAAAACCATATAAAATTGCAAGCAAACAGTCTCTGAGTAGATAGGTGAAAGACACACTTGGTCAAGCCGGCATTGACACAACAATTTTTAAGGCACATTCAACACGTCACGCCTGAACTTCGAAAGCCTTTAAACAAGGAATTTCCCTTGACGTAATTCGGAAAACGGCGGGATGGACAGAAAATTCTAGTGCATTCGCCAATTTTTATAATAGGCCGCTTTCTCAAGTACAATTGTTCTCAAAGACTATTTTAGGTTCTTAGATGGCATAGTTATCTGTTTGTTATATCTGTTGTGGTTACTAGGTGACGAATAACCAAAATAATGTATTTAGGTTTAGTTCAGTTTTTTTTTTTTTTTAGTGGTTCGTATACTACGCATATTCGTTTGTGTTTGAATATTTTTCGCTAACTGATTATTATCCTTCTAGGCGTAATAAACAATTTGTTTATTAAAAGTAATGCTAATTATTTTAAGCTACTCTTTAAAACAATGTTTTGCTGAAGAAGCAGTCTTTAAACAACTACGTGGTAGTCTAAAGTAATGTCTGAGGATTGGATGTTGAAATATAATTTAACGATCAAACGAACTTACCTGTGAAGTTCGATCGTGATTATATGAAACATCCAATCCGAAGACATTACGTCCCTACCCTCCCGACCCTAGTTTTCAGCAAAACATAATGTTTCGTTAAACTGAATGAGGTAAACGACGAACAGCGGACCGTTGAGAGCAGTGATGGAAGCAGTGGCGGCATCAGAGGGAGCGTTATTTTGTCTTTAAACACTCGTGGTATAAGTTCGAGAAAGGCGAACTACGTGGTAGTCTAAAGTAATGTCTTGGGATTGGATGTTTCATATAATCACGATCGAACTTCACAGGTAAGTTCGTTTGATCGTTAAATTATTTACGTAAAATACTTTTGGTTAAGCAGTGAAGCAGCGAGCGCCGCCGCGCCGGTCCCGATATCTGCCGCGGTATTTGGAGTATTTTCAGTATTTTGATATTTGGTATAAAGTAATAGGTACGGTTATTTCTACGTATTTCTGTGTCACGCTGTTCAGCTGTTATTTTCTAATTCTGATATTTTCACAAGATATCAAGTACAGAATAAATTATTTTAATACTTATATTAGTATATATAGCCGGGAAAAAGCATGAAATAAATTAATTTAATTAATTTGATTATTCAAGAGCAGTAAATAATTTATTTTGTTACTTAATAATCTTTTTAGTTGCATAATATGTGCAATAAAATTTTCTGTTGCAATCAAATTCATGTCTTTTGAAATAAACATATTTTTAATTTAAACGACAAAAAGGATGGTAACGTAATAACTAGTATTATTAAGCAGTGGCGCACCCAGGGGAGGGGCTGGAGGGCTGCAGCACCCCCAGACCAACATCCTAGACACACAAAAATTTAAAAAGTGCACTACTAATTGAAGAAATCCACCAAATTGCATTATTTATCAACATCCCCCCCCCCCCCCCGAGACAAAATTCCGGGTGCGTACATATGTTGTTACGTATAACAAGCAATTTAAATATTATAAAAATATCAAAACAAAGTCCACGTTTCCCACATAAAAATCAAAAACGATCAACTTTGAACGCAGAACCAGAACGCCGTCTGTATAAATCACAGATCAAATTTGTACTTTGTAAAGTACTAGGTAAAAAATAACAGGTATTTGGAAAAGGTATGAACTTGGAACTGGAACGTAACGTACCTGTTACCGAAAAATACTAGTTTGTATCAACTCTAGAGCGGAGTATATCTCAGCGGATGAATGTTTTAGAGGGAGACTGGTCACACACATCTCGCAAGATTGGCGGGATCAATTAGCGAAATTTGTATGCAGAATTTTGCATGAAAAGCAATGTAAAAAATGCATTGAGTTAGTTGACCGTTATCTTTGATCAATTAATCAGTTCACGTCCCCCGATCTTAATATTACAAAGATTAACTTTTCTGCTGCCTTAGTCAATATTCAGTGAAAGTAAAAGTATCCAGAGTCGCTGAAGCTGTAAAATAAATTCGTTAGCAACTGAAAAGAAATTCGTTTCCTACTTGGAGGAAATTCGTCTAATAAGACTTTTTTAAGACTTCACGAAATTCACGAAATAATCTTTTTAAGACTATATACAACATTAGAACCTCGCGACATTATCACACAGCCCGAGCCGTCAGATCCTATCAAATCAAAAGGAGCAGCGCTGAACTTCTTGAAACTCTAGAACTTCTTGTGCGTGTACGTGATATATGTTGTACAACCAACTTACGTTTCGTAGGGGACTTTGGCCTAGTACTCCACAATTATTGCACCTAGGGGGCGAAAAGTCATTATTTACCTTCTGTGTTTAAATTAGACTTTTGCGGAAACCTATAAAAAGGCTGTCGTGAATGCTCTATGTCAGGCTGAAAAAATCCGGGCTTTAAGAAAAAGTAGCGCTTCGCGTTCTTGAAAATCTTAAATATCCGAGACAAGGTATATCTTGGAAGTTCTGAAATAAACTTTTCGCAGAGCATACAAACTTGGTATTGATCATAATTGTTGACAGTACTGGGGAACATATTGGTATAGAACTTAGAAACTTTTGCTCATTTTTGAATTTCGAAAGAAGACTTTAAAAGAATTTTCGAAAAAACTTAAAACTTTTTATTGTGTTATAAAAAGACATTTGTAAATTTTCGACAAAAGACTTTGTAATTTTGTTTACGAAAAAACTTGTAATTTAACAATTTTTGCAATTTAAAACAGTTTACGTCAATGTAAAATGATCCCGATTGTAACATAAATTTTACGTAATAGTAAAATTCAAACAATAACTTGTAAAAGAAACAGTTAGTTTAAACGAAACTTGTAAAAAAGTCGTACGATTTTTATTCTTAATAATCAAACTAACGTAAAGAAAGCAATAATTTTCTTTTGAGTTAGAATTTAATATTTTTGATTTGTTTGTTATTCTAGTTTTTTTTTAGAAAGAATCTTTTTAGTTTTGAACTTCTTTACGTTAGACAAAAGTAATTATTGCCAGAGAAAGAGCCAGCTTAACGCAATAGTTAACTAATAAAATAAGTGCGCCCAGAGCTACCATTTGTTTTTCAACATTTTCCCCCCATAACCGAGAAATTCTCCTATTTAAAACCTTCATTCTAAAACAATTTTAAATTTTTTTCAAGAAAAATATAGAAATCATGTCCAATCAGAGTGAAACAAGTCAGACCACAGAAAATCATTCCAATAGCCATCCCCTTCTTTTAGTGAGGCGGTTGACGGCTTCCAGAGCAACCGGGTGGGCGGTGGGTTCCTCCAAACAACCACTGCTGTTGCGTTGACCACGGAAACTAAAATGAATCCGTTTGTAGATTTTTTACCAACACATGTAAGTTATCCCGAACCGACTTTTGGATTTCCCGATACAAACAACAGTGTAGAATTTAATAAAAATGTACCTGTAGGCATACTAGTGGACTTAGAAACTAGAACATGTAGTTGTTCATAAGATTGACGAGAAATTTTTGATTCAGAGCACCCCTCTTAATGAAAATTACGACGATCGAAGGCCGGCGCTAGTACCACAGAATCACCAGGCTCGCACAGCACGATCCCACCGGGAGGCATATTTACAGATGCTAGCGTGTGTTGACACCAGGGTGTTGAAATCAGTGAGGGTTTGGAAAAACAGTACATTTACAAATGCTAAAAGATTTGGACACCAGAGGCGATCAGAGTATTGAAACCAGTGAGTGTTTGTAGTGGGCATACATTTACAAATGCTAACTGATGTTGACACCGGTGTTAAATTTCGCAAACACTTGTTGCACATATACATAGGTATAGTGACGGCATCTAAATAATTTATAATAAATTGAAGTTTTATAGTGTAACATAACAAACAATGAGTGCCGTAGGAAAAATATTTTGATAGTTCTTGTCATATTTATAAACATTTTCAGTTAATCAAAAAATAAAATAAAGACGCCTCATACTCTTTACGTTACGTTGCAGACTTCTTGACATTAAAAGTATGATTACAATGAACAAAAAATGGCAGGTGGTGTAAACTACATATTTAGATTCCGTCACTGTCGGGCATAGTTGAGTTAAAATCAACGTTAGTTTTTATTAATTAAACAGTAGATAACCTTTTTCCATGATTGTACCTGTACGGAAAATAGCAATAAAACGTTTTTGGAATATTGAAAAAATATATTTATTAAAGCAAACGAACAAAATAAAAATAAAATATTAGGTTAATGAGCAGATCCATGCCTTTTAGCATTAAGCTGGTTTCGTGAGATGTTCCTCATCAAGTTTCTAGTTCTTTTTTTTTTTGCTATTTCTGTTTTGGATAGTCGTCCAGATTGAATCCTACGAGATCCGCAAGACAATCCTTCACGATGTTTTCTTCTGCTGACGGCAGTTGGTTGAACCTTAATTTTTCTTCCTCTGAATAAGGGCTGCTTATTAACTGATGTGCAAAAATCAAAAAAATCTGTTGGATTTTCAATTTGGTTTAGCTTATTGTTTAATAGTCCCAGCATTTTCTTCATATGACTGCCTTGATTGGATGTAATTATGTGCCTCATGTTTTCTATGTTGTTCTCAAATTTATTCAGTTCTTCTGCACAATAATTTTCGTTAACCGAAGGATCTTTTGGAATTTTTTTAACATGAAAATCCATCCTTACGTCGAAGAAACTTTCCTTAGATGTGATTGGCTGTTCAGACGTATCTATATTGTTATCTGTGTTATTAAAATGGGTCATTGTTTCAAAAAAGGACTCGTCAATGTCTGGCCCTTCGGCTAGTTTCGCCAGAGAAATTCTATCAGCAAAGGTTAATGTAGGGCTATTTATTAAATAGATGTGTTCCTTCATTTCAACTGCACACAAGTGCTTACAGAATGCGCATCCTTGTCCTTGTGGACAGTCATACATTTCAATATCCGTATGAACTACATATACATAAAATTCATTGGGAGAAGTGACATTGTAACTATTAACACTTAACTTTGTTACTTGGAATTCCTCCGCTTTTAAATAAAATTTATTATGCAACAATTCGGGTATTGTGACACGACTGAGAGCATATTTTCGTATACGCCTTACATAATGCTGTTAGTAGTAGATATGGCGGGGGGCCGGACATAATGGTGCTTCGGATGGTATATGTCCATCAACATCTTAAGACTTGATGGACTTCTTCGGCAAAGAAGTGACGTAGTACTACAAGAAGTAGTTCTTTGATGTAAAATAAGTGATCGACAATGACGTAATTGACCACAGGATGTTGGCCAGAAGCGACTTAGGTTGAAAAATCTCTGAAAAATCCTGAAAATTCCGCAAGAAGTGCTGAAATTGGCCGAAGAGTTGGTTTCTTGTGCTGAAGAAGTGGTCGACGACAATGACGTAATTGACAAGAGGCTGTTGGCAGAAGAGCCTTAGTATGTTTCGGTGTGTTTTGATTGGTTGAATTATAGATGTGACGTAACGATCGTCGTCGTCATCGTTGTCGAAGAAGTAGTTGTTGTAATTTGTCAATGACGCAATTGACCAGAGGTCTGCTTGTTTACCTGAATTTTTGTCTTGGGTAGTTACTTGAGTTGGTGGTGTCTGGTACCGAAGAAGTGATCGCCAATGACGTAATTGACTAGAGGCTGTTGACCAAAAAGGCCTTAGCGTGTTTCGGGGGGTATGCTTGTTTTGATGTGTGGTTTAAATGAAAGAAATGACAGTACAGTCAAATTAGTTGTGTCTATAAGTAGCCCTTGCAGGGACATTCTCTTGTTTTCACTACAATTTATTTTTTTGTGTACAAATATTTGAAAAATGCTATTAGTGCTTTAGAGGAGCATACAATTTGCTTGCAAAAAAAGATTTTTTTGTCTTTAATATAACTATAATATCCATATAGAAGAAAAATAAATGTAGAAGTTACACATATTATATGGAAAAAGGTGTGAATTAAGTACATACATAAGTACTTAAAGAGACCTCTTCTAAGACAAAAGCCACGTATAACACGTATTATAAACAGCCTTTTAAATGTTTACAACCTGTATAAAATCCATCCGATGAATATAACAAAGAAAATCTTTCAGGGTACCTACTATGAGCTTCGTTTCTGACAGTTAGCTCATAAATTATTCCTTAAAGGTTGTTTATGAACGGAGTGAATATTCTGTATCAACCTGAAACCGAAAATACAGTCAAATTTATAGCGACACAGATACCTATATAAGGGAGTTTTTGCTACCGGAAAGCAATACTCTTACAACACAAAAATCTCAGCACTGGCTGGTCCTGAAAATAAGAAGCATTTGCTCTTGGAAACATAAACATATTTTACGCAGGTCTCGGGATTTTTGAATTTTAAAAATGGCGCTTATCGTTAGCAAAAAGTCTCTGTTACGTTTTAAAGCGAATTAAATACCCGTTCAAAGAGACGACAAACTTCTTTAAAATCTTTTGCAACAAATAATTTTTCATTCGTAAGGCATTTTAGCGTTCCTATAGACAGAGAGCTAGCTAGGTTTTCAGTTACATATATCCCTACGTAATGCAAAATTTTATTAGAGCTAGGTGAATGAAAACTGCAACTAGACATAAAATATCATTAATTTTTATTTTAGAGCACCATATATACAAGTAAATATACTTAGGCTGTATTTTACAAGTATAGTTTAAACCCCACTCTTTAGTTTTTACTGCAAAAATGACTAATCTGACGCCCACTTTCATAAAGTCAAACTTAGGATTGTGGGCTACCGTAACTTGTGAAAGTGGCCCTTAAGGCACGCACAGGCTACGACATAAATCGCGTCACAAGACATTAACATGTCATTTTGACATGCCACTTTATGTATATATTCAGTGTTGATATACACCTTGGACGAATACATAAATAAGGGAGCAGTATACTGTGAGAGTGTCGAACGTGTACCATATTTACTTTTATTATTATTATTATTATTATTATTATTATTATTATTATTATTATTATTATTATTATTATTATTATTATTAGTATTATTATTATTATTATTATTATTATTATTATTATTACTATATTACTATTATGGAGAAATCATTCCCCCTATGATATCGCTGTCTCTGTTTCCTCTGTCTCGTGTCGTCTTTCGTACGATTGTTCGTTTGATTACCACATCATCTGTAAAAATTTCTTTTGAATTGTGGAAATGTATGCAAAAAGAGCGTATTTTATAAAATTTTATATATTATATACTTATTTAATTTTATTGTAAAACTTTTTATTTAACAGATCAACAGACAGTGGCAACTGGTGAAATTTCAAAGTTGAATATCTCTGTTCCTACTTACAGGACCCATACCAAATTTATGGGTTTTAATAGTGAGCTCACTGGAAATGTTTTGGTCAAGAAAAAAACATTTTGTAATTTGGGAAAAAAACGTTAAATTTTTGCTGAGCACCCTCTGGGGAAAAAATTAACGCTTATTGTATTTATTATTTTTCCAAACAAATTTTACATCATTTTGTCGAGAATTTTTAAATTTTAAGAAAAAAATGTGTTAGTAGAAAGTTATAGGCATTTGAGTTTTTTTAAACCTAAAATATAATTTTTATATTTTTGGATATATCTCCATTAGCTTGAATTGCCTAATTTTAAACGCTTTTTAGTTTTAATACAAAATATAATGGATTTAAGTATCTGACCCAAAGAAATAGGAATGCAACATAAATTAATTTTTCTTAAAAATGGATTTATCTGTTTTTGTCTGATCGCTCCTCACTTATGGAATCACTTCGGTGTCCGCCCGTGTGTCTGTCACAGGCGATTTTCTTTGAAACTATTCGACGCAAAAATTTGAAATTTAGCATAGAGAGTTGAATTGTGATTCTGGGGGTTAATTTCAGGGGGTAAACTGGGAAATGTAAAAGAAAAATTTCAAGGGCATCGTGTGGGCAGTCAAATGAAAGCTTATTAAACCACGAATTTAACAATATATTATATGGTGTATTTTTGTATTCATTTTTCGGGGAAAAACGCAAAAAAGTTGTTGTCCCCCACCATAATCACCAAAAGGATCGCTCAAAAAATCTGAAAAAAATCATAAACATTGAGAATTAGGTGTAGATTCTGGGAAAATTATCAAAAAGTTGAATTTTGATTTTGGGGGTTAATTTTGGGGGTAAATTGGGCAATGGAAAAGAAAGTCCAAGGGCATCATATAATGTGAAGTGAAATCTTATTCAAGCACGAATTCAACGATAAATAGGAAGTATTTTTTTATTGCCTTTTTTAAAACATTTTTCGGAAAAAAAACGCTTAAAATTGCTGTCCCCTACCCTTATCACCAGAAGGATCGCTCAGAAAAATCTTTATAAAATCTGAAACATTAAGAATTAAGTCAAATCAAATCAAATATATTTCGTCAATAATTACATGGTAATTTTACGATCGTCAAATTCTGGTTTTATAATAAAATGTGCCAGTACACATGTATACTAATCTAGTCTAGGGACGGCACAACAGATTAAAATTTACATAATTCAAAATTAAAATTAACATACAACTAGTCGAAATCAACACACTACAGGCTGATGAGATAGAAACTCGTCTATACTATAAAAAGCATTGGTGATTAAATAGTCCTTGATTCTTGCCCTGAACTATCCAACCGGCATATCCCTCAAAATAGCGGGAAGTTTATTACAGAAAGTGGGACCGTAATAGTTGAAAGACATACGTGTCCTATGCAATCTCAAAAATTCTAGTCTTATATGATCTCCCTGTCTAGTAGGGTACTGATGATAGACATTGTTTGTACTATATTGCTCCAAATTATTGCGACAGTATATAATACAGTCATAGATATATCGACAAGGAATAGTCATAATGCCAAGCCTGATGAACGCTTGCCTAACATATTCCCGATAACCTAGGCCAGCAACAGTACGTACTGCTCTGCGTTGCAGTGCAAAAATTCTACTCGACTGTGCCGAGTGTCCCCACGTTAAGATAGCATATACTGCCACTGACTGGAAGAGAGCGTGATATGTCTGCAGGAGTACAGTCTCCGGCAAAATCCTGGAAAGGTTTTTCAGTAGAAAATTACTTTTGGCCAATCGTGCAGCCATATAGTCCACATGGGCTTCAAACCTTAGGGTTGGATCAAGGTATATGCCCAGAAATTTGACCCCCTTAGAGTCACTCGCCTCAAGCTCGCGCAGTCCGAATACTATGTTTTCCGTTTTACTTTCATTGAGTGTTAACTTATTTGTTCTAAACCAAATACTTAAGTCTTTCACACGCTCATTCATAATTTCACTCAGACTTTCTCGATTCTCTCCACTTCCCGCCACCGACGTATCATCTGCAAACTGCAAGATTTTCGCCCCTGGCACTGCCATAGTGATGTCATTAACGTAGATGAGAAACAGCAAAGGCCCCAGGACAGAGCCCTGCGGCACACCATGCTGTACTCTCGCCCAGGCATCGGACATCCTGCCACCATGCACAGTCTTCTGAGTTCTCCCCTCCAAATATGAGCCAATCAAATTTACACTCATATCTTCTACACCATACCATCTCAATTTGTCCAACAATATCTCATGAGATACGCAGTCGAAAGCCTTTGAGAGGTCACAGCATGCAGCATTGACATAGTGTCCCCTCTCAAAAGCCTCCGCGACAAACTCCAGGAGATCCATAACAGCCAATGATGTAGACCTCCGAGACCTGAAGCCATACTGACTGCCTGTGAACAAGTTATTTTCCTCAAAATAGGTGCACAATTGTTTTTTAAGTAAATATTCAAAAACTTTTGATAGCACTGGAACCAGTGCGATGGGTCGGTAGTTAGATAGGTTGTTTTTATCCCCTTTTTTGAATACTGGTACCACCTTGGCTCCTTTCAGACAAGTTGGAAAAACACCATTCCCTATGCACTGATTAATCAGTCCCGTGAGTGGCGAGATTAACAGATCTTTGAAGGATTTCAACATAGATACACTCAAATAGTAGATGTCTTTACTTTTTTTGTTTTTGAGCGCATCAATAGCATCCCTTACTTGGTTATAACTTACCTCTTGGAACTTAAATGTTGTCATCACCCTAAAATCCGAAGCATCCACGTAATCTCTTGGTTCCATCCCCGTAGGAGTGATCTTTGATAGTGTATCCCGAGCTATATTTGCAAAATAGGTGTTAAATTCATCAGGTGACAGGCCCTCGCCCCCTGTGGCGATGTTACCGCCCCTAACATTATTTACTACATCCCAAGATGCTTTGACAATGTTAGATGACCTCAATATATAATCAGAATAACCATTTTTTTTTGCAGTTCGAATATTTAGCCTATATTCTTTTTTAAATGTTTTAATATATTCCTGTAAATTATTGGAAGGTTTGTTTTTGTAGAGTTCCTGTAGAAACTTTAGAGTTTCTCTCATGTTTTTTAGATCGTTATTATACCAATCTATATTTTTTTGTTTGTACGTTGTTTTTCTTTTTGTCTTTGGAAAGAATTGGTCTATGCCAGTTGTTAACACATGCAGAAACTGACCGAACCTTGAATCATCACTCATCTCCCTCGCTCCCACAAAGCTCCAGTCAACATTTTCCAGGCATTCATACATTCTACGCATACCCTGACTAGTAATTGGTCTACATTCATAGTACTCGGGTATCACACTCGTTCTACTCACTCTCAGATCCATATCAATGGCCAGGTGATCCGATAACAAAGGATCAAAAACATTTATGCTAAAATCCAAGACTTCATCAAAATCAATGAGAACGTTATCAATACAATTTACTGAATTTGTATTTTGAAAGACCTGCCTAGACAGTCCAAAGGTTCCCATCAAATCGATAAAATCATTTTTTCTCTGACTATTAGAGTTAAAATAAATATTAAAATCTCCATTAATTATTGCATACCTATATCTGTTCTGACCTACAACCTGTAGCATGTTTTCAATTACATTTAAAAAAACATCAAAATCACCACTCGGTGGACGGTAAATAGTTAAAATTACAATATTGAAATCCGTTATTTCCATGGCAGCAATCTCCACATGGGACTCCACAGAAAGATCGTTCAACTTGTCAATACTTTGGCCCTGTAGAGTTGGCCTAGTCAAAATCATTGTTCCGCCACATTCACTTTGGCACCGTGCGAAGAAGGAAGTCACTCCAAAGTTCTCCACGTGAAGACAATGGATCTCATCATTTTTCAGGTGATGTTCACTGAAGCACAGTACATTGTAGTTATCTTCGGTTGGAAGGGTCTTAAGGAATAATTCCAATTCCTCCACTTTATTTCGCAAAGAACGAATATTCAGATAGAAGATTCTGATGTTGCAGTCACTCCCTTCTCGGGCATTCAGATAGCCGTTGACGGCAGTGTTAGTTATACTGGGATTTGTGGACGTCGTCTCAGGTTTAAAAAATGGTTTACTGAGGCACCTTTGGGCCAGCAGGAACCATTGTTTATTTCCTCAGCAATGATACTTGGAATGCCAAGTTTGAAGGAACTTCTTAGGTTGGATTTTTTTGTTCTCATTTTTTCACAAATACATTTTTCTTGGTACCCATTATCTGTTATATACTGCAGAATATCCTTAACTTCTGTATCGGAATGAAATCCGGAAATAAAGAGCCATGCATATTTTTCGGCCACTTTTAACCCCTGAGATACTTCTTTGGTGCCTCTGATTGGCGCTGGGCGATTAGAAGGTAGTTTCGTTGTACGATTTCTTGTTTTACGTTTGTTTTCAACCGTTTTCCATTCTCTGTTATTTTCTGGAAAAGAATTTTCTTGGCTTTCAAATTTTCCATTCTTACCATCTGTCACTTCTGTCACGCCAGCTTCCAGGTGATCGATGGGAGGATTTTTAGAATTTATGATTTGGTTGTTATAAGTTGCAGATGAAATTTTTTCTGGTGCATTTGAACTACAAGAATTCACTTCGTAGTTCTTTTCTTTCTCACCGCCGGTGTTACCAACGTTATGGATGGTATTTCCCGCGCTTTTTTTTGGTGGTTTTTTTGCACGATTTTCAATATTTCCATTTTCCATGCTTTTCAGCTGTTTCTGCAAGCCATCGACTCTTTCTTTTAGTTTTTTTTCATTTTCTTCTAATACCTGAATCTTATTTCTTAGTTCTGCAACAATATTTTCCAATTGAAGATTTGAGGTTACCTCATCACTAAGATCTTCAACATGGACACAAGATGCTTTTCTCTGCTCCGCCGACTGTTTCAGACATGCAGGATGAAAGTCACACTTGCACTTTTTACATTTAGATATTGTCGTGACGTCTTTTTTACAATGAGCGCACAAACTTTTACTGTTTCTTGGCAGCGTACTTTCCGTTGACCTGTCAGTACCCGCCATCTTGTATCTTGATATCTTGTTAATTGATCGAGAATTATCAGAATTGAAAAATTATAGCGCGGTCAATTGTTATAAACATTTTAATTGTTTATTTCCTTATAACTGCTGAACCATTGGTTTTAGAGGAAAAGTTTTTTCCCAAAAAATATTTCTCACCATGTAAGGAAGAACTTCTATCCTTACATGGTGAGATGGACGGAGATCGGGCGGCCGAGGTTTGCTCAGGTTAAGTGGGAGGTTGATGGCACGGAACACTAATTGTGCAAGTATAGCTTGCACTTGACCGATTAAAAAAAATAAATTTAGTATTATCGCATCTAATGAAAATTTTATTACGGCCTGCTTTAGACACTAATTTTTTATAATCCTAGGCAGCATATTACCTTGAATAAAGAATATGCATGTCTTTTTTTTATTGCAGAAATCACTTTAGGAAGTCAGTACAAACCCAAAAATATTATTTTGAAGAAAATTACTAGGATAATTTAACTGATTTTTTTACTTCTTTATATAATTTATCACAATTTAAAAAGCTACCATTTGGCATCAGTGCAAGTGACGTCAGGAGATAAGCAGAAATTAATGTCAATCTATACGTTGACCTAAAGCTTAACCTAGGGGTGCTACATGCAAACGTATAAGAATCGCCAACTTCTGCGATAGTCCGAAAGCAAGTGAGTATTTCTCATACGATTATACCAATATCAATTGATTTTCCAAACTGATTGTTAGTAATTGTAATAATGTATGCTTAAGGGCGGCTATATCCAAGTGCTGGCAAAGTTACCAGCAAGATAAATTGTATGTCTATCTCTTTCTTGCGAATTCTATTTCTAGCGGCCACGTTGTCATTTATCTTGCTAGTAACTTGGATATAGCCGCCCTAAAAGTGGAAAAATCGTTGCCTTGCATACGAAAAGGCGTATCTCAATAAATCGTATATTTGAGATACTGCATTAACTTAAATATTTAGGCGAGTTTTACTAAAAGGCGTATCTCATACTTTATTTATTTTAAAGACAGTCACAAAAAAGGTTTGGGAGTATCTCAGTACGAAAAAGTAAGCTGTAATCAAAAAGGCGCACTCAGCTATGCCTTTTTGTTTGCAAGGTTTGCTTTTCGTTTTGAGGTACGCCCTAGGGATATACTTTTCGGGATTTTCTTAACGCAAAGATGTGGAACTTGGTCTCCTAACTCTTGATATATTATTTTGACTTTTAAAAGAAAGGCCTTTACTCCTGAAGGGAAAATATAAGTTTTTTTGTAAAAGTGCATGTGCAATTTAGAGTAATTTAACATTCTAAAATAAATCCTTTTTTTGTGACATGTGCACTATAACTTATTGGATAAAAGTGAAAAAAATCCCATTTGGTAATAAAATAATATTATTGAAGTTTATTTTCCGATATCGTTCATACTGTGCTTTAATTTACAGTTACCATTGTGTTTACAATTAGTTCTAAGAAGAAAGATTTTACAAACCGAAAACTGCAACAAACCAGAACACACGCTTATCGTCGATATCGAACCGAAAATAGCCTAAAAAACTAAAGGCGTGACATACCCTTTAAAATCGGAACTGTCCCGATAAAATCGGAACGTTTGGCAACCTTAGCACGATCTACGGACGTTGGAAAACGGTCGCTCAGGAAATACGTCTGAGCACTCGGATAAAAGTATCTCTTTGTCTAATGAACTAGAAAAGAAAAAGTGCAACTTAAAGATTTAAGTGACTCGTAGTGACCTTCAACAAAGTTTCAGAAATAATATTTAATAGTTTTTTTTTTAATTAAATTTATTATTATTTAGCCCAAAATAAAATATTGTACCGCTTTTATGAGTTCTGCGATGCTTCTAATGTAGGTATTGTTTATACAAAAATATAATGCAAACTGAGATGTGGCCAATGTTTAGAAATTGTGTTTACAGAGTAACTTAAACTGGCTTGTTATTGCTTTAAAGAATATAAACTCATCCCTTATTCCTCTAGTGCTTTAATATCCTTGGTATACACCAGAGCTTCGTAGTCTGTGAGTCCCTGTGAGAATTAAAGATTATGTTTAAATTTAGACTCATAGCCCCCTTTTAAATAAAGATTTCTCAGTATTCTCCCATAACTGTTGCAAAATGGAGATTAAAAATAGAAACATTATCGAATTTTAATAAAAATGAATGTTTAGTAGTTTAAGATATTAAATTAAATGTAACTTTTTATTTATTCAAAAAACGTTTTCTTTACAAATATTATGAAGTTTTTCCTTTGATAGGAAGAAATAAATGTAAACTTAAATATATTTTAAATTTTAAGTTGCAAACTTTCAGCCAGTAGAAAGCTATTTGTCTCTATATTTTCAGTATTTCCTTTTTTAAAAACGGAAAGCAGAACCCTTAAACCTTTCTAGGAACATTTGGCGGGATCATGTTAAGAAACAATGAATCTTAAAAAAGCCCTTAAAAAAGATGATACAAAAATTTGACTTGCAACAGGATATTTCCATATGCTGGGTTACATCCTCCTTTTTGTTAGTTAGTCTCTCACATGCACTAATACAGTTCACTCCTGTTCGTGCCCTATTACTGTTCGCGTTGTAAGCGATAGCTGTAATTTCCCTTAAATTATATCTGCATTCCTACCACGTAATATACTTGCAACTTTGTAAAGTTAAAAGTTACCACTGCTTGTGGCTTATGAAATGTTTGAAGAAGAATATATTTATGCTAAGCACTAGCATTGTTTTGGAAAATCTAAAACCCGATGGAAAATCAAGCGCAACTTGCACAATGGAGATGCTGGTCCTTCGAGTTATTGTGTTGCTAGAAACCACAACAAGAAATATTTACTTATATTTTGTCTTAAAATAAAAATAACATGTATTCTGTACTCTGCACATGCTACATCAGTTTTTATATAATTATTCTAGAAAGTAGAACATTTTATAAATAATAACTTTTTTTTCGTAAAATAACAAAAAGTTTTCCATCTGAGAACATTTTCAGACACGCGAAACTTTTTTAGCCATGAGCTTAAACGTAGACATAACGTTGAAATCTAAGAAATATTTTCTTACTGCATTTAGCTCTACAATAAAAAGGAGTACTGCTCTCTCGGGGCAATTTCGATATTTTCCCGTTTTTCACCACTCTGTACATGCTAATTCAATACTGCAATGCCCTTAAACTTTAACAATATGTTACTGTTATTTTCTCAGAAAGCAGAACTTATTATAAAAAGAAACAAAAAATAAAATTAATGAGAATTTTTTTATTGGTATAGTACCTTTTCATGCAGTACATTTCAATAAGATTTTTGATGTAAAAATTATGGTTTTTTATTTAAATCAAGTGTGCCCATGTCAAACGCAGAAGGCACGGGCAGCATATGACTTTCATAAACAGATGACTTACGTAAGAACTTTACCAAAAACATCGCTGGCTCTTAAATTTGTTACATTTACTATGCATAAAGTCTGACTATAATATTCCAAGTATAAGTTTAAATTAAAATCCATCGAACGCCAAGCTATAATTATAAAGCCTAAAAATAGACAACTTGTCATAAATGTTTTAAAAATTGAGAAAAATTTGAGGCCTAATTTTTTTGAGGAAACAAGATTGTGTTATAAGAGATTTATTTAAACCGAAGGACGCTAGCATTCTAAGACCATTCCAAGGCTTTTGATTGTGTCTTTCATGAGCTGCTCTGTGAGAAGCTGAAGTTTTATCGCATCAGGGGCATTATTGGTGCTAAGCTGGTTAGGTCATGCCTAACGTGATCATACGTCCCGTTTTGAACGGGACTGTCCCGTTTTTCGGTATCCGCAATGAAAGCTTCGGGACGCCAAAATCTCCCGTTTTCAGAAAGTTTGCAAATGCGACATCAGTTTGAAAGCAAACCTTGTGAAATATTGATAAAACTTAATAAGAATTTCACACATAGTTAAAATCATCACCTGATGTATTAAAGAAAATTCGTTCCCCAGAAAAATATATACATAAATAAAAGATACTTGCATGTAATGCACTGTTCATTAAAATTACTAATACAATTTATTATGGATAATGCTTTTTCTTTTATCTACCTTTTGGGCGAAAACCCGTTGCCGTCCCGTTCTGAGAAAAAATGAATGGTCACGTTAGTCACGCCAACCATATTGCTAAGAAACTTGCCAATTTAATAAGACAACTAAATCCCATTGCTAGCATCACTAACTTATTTTTTTCTCTTTCACCCTATTATGATATAATAATATGGTGTCATCCTTAGGGTAATTCTGTGCATGCAGTTACTATTTTTAGACTCCAGAAAAGAGCGGTATGAATTTTTCTTGCAATAAATTAATTACTTACTTGGATGTGCATTCTTAAACCCTCGTTTTTCTGCGAATTTGGTTTCACAACGACACAAGCTGACGCTATCTACAAGAATTTAAATTTGTATACCTAATGGAACTTCCTCTTAATGTGAAATCTCTTAATCACAAAAAATTCAAAGTTAAAATTAAAGCATTAATACTCAGAATCTGTTTCTTCAGTACTTGATAACTAAATACCAATTTGGATGATAGAGTGTTGTATTAGCATTGCATGGACAACTTCTGAACACTGTGATATGATTAAATTTGTAACTATATATAGGATTTATTTTAACCATGTAAATAAACTTATTGCTTGTATGTGTTATTATGTAGATACTATTGTTTCTTTACTTATCTGTAATTGATCTGCTGTAAATAGTGAAAACTGTAAAGAACAGTAAGTAATATAAGCCTAACTAAATTGTTAAAAGAATTCTTATTCGCGTCTAGAAATTCGGTCAGAAAACTGTACGAGGCAATGGGGCTCCCCACCCGTACGCTCCTGAGAGGACTTATTTAGAAAATGGTGGCAGTTCAAACTTAAACTTAATAAAAGTAAAATCTGAAAATTGAGCTTAAACTGCTGTCATGTCCTCATCTTTATTTTAGTCCTTATTATGTTAAACACAAGCCATTTAGTTTTGTTTCCACCACACAACCCAGCAATTTTTGAAGGGGTCAATTTTAGTACCTACTTTCTACGATAATAGAAATTAATTCGTTGTACATTACAAGATGAAAATCATTTGGAAATCAAGTAAATCGCCGAAATATTAGAAACACATAAGTCGTCAAATCCCGTCAAAACTGATCAACAACTGAAGATAAACTAACCAGTACTAAATCTTAAACCGAACAAAAAGTTTTAAACTAAATGAATGTGTAATTTTTATTTAAAAAATGCCATTGTGAGGTCATGAAAAAATTGTTCCTTAATATTAAAAGTTATTTTTGATACCGTTGTTATGATAACCTTTGTCACCACCATCTAGGCATCTAAATATAAATATTTTTCTCAAAGACCTTAACAAAGCGAATTCCGTTGAAAAAGCATCCGGTTCCATAGAGGTTTATTTTGTATAAAATTGTGGTATAAATAGGCTGCACGAGGCCTTTATAAAATAACTTCTTTTATGTCCTACTTCTCGTTAAACACCAAAAAAGAAATACGAGTAAATATAGACAATTCTTTATAAAACGAAAATCATTTTTTCGAAGAATTGTGCTAGTTATCTGGTGGTTACTTCATACACTGAAAAGAATAAAATTTTGATTATAAGTTTCCAGAATAAATTGAACAAAATGAACATGTAAATCTAGGTAAAAAATGGTATTAGATTTACAATTATTTCGTAAAATTATATTGTATTTGTAAATACACTTTGTAATTATCTGTTCACTTGAAGTATAATAGTATTTTCACATTTGCTTGTAGAAAAGATCATTTTACTTGTATTTAGAGCATAGTGAAATGTAATTTAATATTTTCGTTGTATTCTGACTTTGTATAAGCACCTATTTTATATGTTGTAAGGAAATATATCATCGTCAATAACACGAAGTGATGGAACTCAGGTTTTTTTTTTTCAATTTTACAGGATAGCGTTTTAAAGCTTTTTTCAATTTTCAATTTAGTACTAATAAAAAGCTATTTAAACTGTTTTTTATATAGATAGAAATGTATCTTAACTATCAAAGTATGTAAAATGTATTTTTTTTAAATATTTACAAATTTCGAAAAAAGAGAGATACGCTAGTTCGTGTAATTGAGAAAAGTTTAGTAAATAAAAAAGGAGATACGCTTGTCGCCAATTTTCGTATAACTTGAGAACGGAGAGGAATTGTGTTAGAAAACGTTACGATGTTGTAGAGTATAAAAATCGACCTATTCCAATTTTCGATTTTTCTGAGTTACGTCACTTCCTGTTATTTTTCACATTGTTAAGATGGAAAAAGAATATTGTTTTTGACATTTCTCTGCAAAAATAGGTTTAATAATGTCTTAAGATAACTTTTTGTAGTATAAATAAGGTATTGGTAACCGTTTTTTTGTTGGAGTAATAATGAATTTTTTTTACTGTGTAAATATTTCCACGTTTTTCAGTGTAGCTGTGTAATGCTGTACATTTTAGGAAATTTTTCATTTTATTTTTCATAGATAAACCATGACACTGTTGAATGGCACCTGTTGCGTTTAGGAACGAATTTGTAACAGGGCCTGATGAAAGGCGGAGCATGCACTACAATTAACGTGACCAAGTTTCCACTAAGTTAACGTTCAGATAAAGCTGAATAACAAATCCAAAGCATTAAAAATAGATCGAGATTCACTCACCTTATGTATATGGGAGAGATGATGTAGTGTATTTTTATATCATAAACTCAGACAAGAGACCCCACTAAGTTTACTTGACTGTGGTTTAACAAGCTATATTAACATTACCAAGCACAAAGATTATTCACGTTACACTTATATTAGAAAAAAATATATAAAATAATATGTATTATATTCTGAAGCAAAATCTAAATATTTAAATAAAACACTTCTCGGATTTTCTTTTATCTGGACTTTATTGTCTATTTGCCTTTTCTAAGGATGTTATTTAGGGGATGACTTGAAATGGAATAAAAATAGTGTATCAACTCACCTTAAGTAGAGATGACGCATCAAATTTTAATCAATATACGAGTCAATATATTTACGGAAAAGTGGTAAGTTGAGATTAGAGATAATTAAATAGTTGTCAGCTACAATAAATAACATTAAAACATAACAAACATACATTTTTACATACTGTGTGCTATCTGACTCTGGCCGATGCCGAAGTTTTCGATTGCCGTGAAAATAAATGTCTAAATACACCCACTAAAACAGTTCAAAATAAACTCTCGTTTACCGTTACTGCATGGTAGTGAGAAAGTGCACAGCGTTACCCTGTTTTCCGCATCAGGATTAATGCCACCGAAGTGTGACACTCTTTCTTGTTTACACCAAATAAAAAGGATATTCTGTATCAGCTTATAATCAGGGTAATAATAATTATAACACAAATACTTCAAATAAGCAAAAATCGCCCTGTTTCATGCCCTGAAATCATGTAGAAATTTGAAATATCGTCTTTCAAAGTTTTGTGCAGTAGTTCGGACAACTGGACAAAAAAGTTCATGTGCGACATTTGACATTGTTTTTTAACTTATACATTTTCGACACTTTGACATTTGACAATCACAGATGACACCATCAGCTGATATCGGTTCTTTCGGAAAGTGTCCAGATCTGAGGCATGCTCGATTGACAAAATTGGATCGATCCGGATCAGTTTACGAACTTTAAGCGAAATACTTAATTGAATAAAAAATGGTAGTAGAAAGAGATAAAATAGCATTGGGGTGTCGTAAAGTAATCTAGATCGATCCAATTTTTGTCAATCGAACACGCCACAGTGGTGAATAGTGGGCCGTATCAAGCTGACACGACACGTCGCGTGTTTTATTTTCGCTTGATTTTGGTGTTTTGTGTTTGTGATGTTGGTGTTTCTCAAGCGCGGCCCGTGAAATTTTAAAGTTGTATATCTTTGTTGCTACTTATGGGACCCATGCCAAGTTCAGGTTTTTTAATAGTGAGCCTACTAGGAATGTTTTGGTAAAAAAAATATTTTGTAATTTGCGAAAGAAAGTTGAATTTTTGAATTGACCCACCTGGGAAAAAAACTAACACGTGTAGGTATTTTATTTATTATTTTTTCTAAACAAATTTTACACCATTTTGTCGACAATTCTTTAATTTTGCGAGAAAAAAATGTGTTAGTAGAAAGTTATAGCAATTTGAATTTTTTGTTAAATTATATTTTAGGTTTCAAAAAATTCATTTATACAGCTTTAAAATTTCACGGGCCGCGCCTGGTGTTTCTGTGGGTGTTTTTTTAGATAGTATGTGTTTTAAATATTTTACTTTTGGACTTTATAGATTTCAGAGCATAGGTAAATTTTTTTTATGTTTATTATTTAAGTTGAACGGTGAGTACAAGTCCTGTCAAGTGAACCTCTAAACGTAAAATAGATCAGACTTCAACAGGGTGCCATAAATGACAAGTGATTTGACCACCATATTGTGAGATCTCAGAAAAAGTTTACTATACTTAAATGGACATTTTTTTCTACCAAAAACAACAGGTAAAAATATCATATCCCATAACGCGATAGTTGCTATGCTCACTGTAGATATCTTTTACGCAAACGGAGCCGCGAGCTAGAATTATAAAGGATGACTTTCTGAAATACTTACTACAGAACAGTAAAGAGATTTTGGCAATATTTATTTTAGCCTGTGTTTTACCGTTAAGGTTATTAACATTTTTCGTCATAGCGATTTTATCAAAAAACTACAAAATTTAATAACCACTGCTACCTATATTTTTCAAAACAAGATTCGAAATGTAAAAAAAATGAATCTGTAAATATTTTTATAACAGTGGAGTAATAGTATATTATACGAGTTTTGAAAATGACTCTTTCCACATGAGTGAGACCTATGTGGGTCTGACTACAGCAGTGATATTTTGTGCATTCCATCAGATGCTAAATTTTTACATACATACAATCTTTCTCTTGAAACTGAAGGAAAGAGATTTTGGGATACTTTTTCTGCTTTTTCTGCTATCTCTGGATTAGTGGTTTCGAGATAATCTCCGTCGATATTTTCACAGATAATTGTTATCATTATTTTTTACGAAATTTCACTCTTATAGTAAAATCTTATCGATTCTCTGAGTGGCAGCTGAGTTAACGCCGTTAATAATTAAACAAATGAAATTGTTTGCTGGCAGACAGCTTCCAAATTATAACTGCTGCTAAAACTGCCGCCTACTAGATTTCAAAATTTTTGTTCGAGATTGTATGGAAGATAGCTCCGGCGAATGATTGGTTGCATAATACTCCTTCCTTACAGCGTGCATAAACGTCATCACACGCTGTTTGAAATTATTAATTTTCAGTTGTAGTTAGTAGTGTGTTTTTTAGGTATTTTCAAAGCAGTTATACGAACCATTGACTTTTAACAAGATGAGTCGGAGAGAAACATGTTTGTTTCATACATTGTCCGTGTGTAGGACAAAAAACGACTAAGCTAAAACTCCGTTTTCGCGCGTCACCGTTATGACTTTTCGGGCCGTCTGTATTACATCGAGCAAATCTGTGAAAAGGCAGGTCCGGATAAAAATAATCCAATAATACAATAAAATCAAAAGCTACACTTAGGTATAAAACACTCACATATTCCGGTAAACTTACACAAAAAATCAAAATACATTTAAATAAACTAGATTTGCGTATCGCTTTCAATAATAAAAAACAACAAACCTAAAATTAAAAAAGAAGAAAAATGTGGTGTCTATAAACTTAAATGTGGCAGTTGCCCAAAAATTTACATAGGACAAACAGGTAGAAGTTTTGAAAAAAGACGTAAAGAACACAAAACTAGTTATAACAAAAACATTAATAATTCCCATTACGCTCTACATTTGAATAATGAACATAGTTTTGATAATAATTTTAAAATTTTACAGTTACAAAACAAATCTGTACAACTTAATTTTTTAGAAAGTAAGGAAATAAATGTAAAAAATTAAACATATTAAATGACCAGTTGGACTTGAATAGTTCCCCATTGTTAAATTTATTATTTGTTGGAAATTCCACCAGCAATAAAATGGTATTGTTGTACATTCTATAACTTAAAATTGTAAAATATAAAGGACTTTTCCTAATTCTAATGGTATTGTAAACATAATCATTAGTTTGTAAAAATGTAGGTAAAATTTGTTGAGTAATTGATACATGTAATAAGAATAGTTTTTAGTTTATACCAACCATCCGACTATGGCACTGTGTGTCGAAACAATTGTCATATTTTAAGAATAAAAATTATGTGAAGATTTAAATACGTTTGTTGTTATTATTAATTAGTTTTAAAAATAATCCATTTTTCCACACACTTGGCACTAACGCACCATTTCTCAAGGTTTATGAGAAAAGTCCTTTTAGAAAAAAAAATCATTTAAAATTTTACTTCATACGTATATTTCGACCTGTCTGAAACATTACACACAAAACATTACGCCTAGACAAATCTTTGAACAGTCAAGGAACGAGACGAAGGCACGTGTTCTGGTAAGAAAGCAACGTTGCCACTATCACTCTATGCAATGGAAATAAATTACCTACTTAATTTATTATCACGAAAAATAATGGTATCTTATTAATCCTTGGTGATATGATTTAAATATGGTATTTAGGATTGCAAATATTGACTTGCAGTATTTGCGTTATTTTATTATAGTTTATCAATCAGCAAATATGATACATAATAAAACCTCCCAACAGCCATTTCAAAAAAATAGGTGGGGACAGTGGCGGTAGATGAAATTTTAAAGTTGTATAATAATATATCTCTGTTCGTATTTACGGGCCCGTACAAAATTTAAGGATTTTAATAGTGAGCCCACTGGAAATGTTTTGGTAAAGAAAAAAAACATTTTGCAATTTGCGAAAAAAAGTTGAATTTATGTTTCATGATAGCTCGTCTTTGATTTGAAATTTATGGTAAACTCTCGTATGCTCATATTCTAAAGTTAGTGCAAAATAAAAAAAAATGAAACTTGAAGATTCTTAAACTTAAATCGAATATAAACTCGTGGTATTTACATTCGGTTTCGAGCTAGGTTTACGCTCTAGCCCAATCTATAGGGCAAAATGTTTTTGCCGATCGACCAGTTTATAAGCTTGTCAACGGACCCAAAGGCAGATCGAGAGACAAAAATGTGAAATAATTTATTTCGTAATATAATAATCTCAAAATGTGAAATCTGAATAAATTACGAAAAGTGTCTTTTTCACGATTACAATTACTTCCTTTTGGTAAAGAAAATAGTAGTAGGTATTTTTCATTATTAAAGCACTGAAGAAGAAAAATCAGGCAGGAAGTTAAAAAAACGTCAGAATTTCAAAAAAGGAAAACATAAATCCATGGAATTTAAAACTATTTATATTATTTTTTATGTGAACTTGATCCGGGTCCATACCCGTTTTCAAATGCCATTGGTTGCGGTTGGAGTTCGCTGTTGACAACTGAAGTTAAATCTATTATAGCATACCTATGTGAATGATGTCTGAAAAGGTAATACTTAACATGATAGTACTTTGCCAAATTAAGTAAATACACGTTAATAATACTTGTCTTAATGAGGCCATCCGAATGTACGTTTCTGTGCTATTATTCTGTTATTAACTTATTTCCTCTTACCTTTCCTTTCAAAGAATCATTTAAATAAACTACCCCTGTATTAGGATCAATTCTAAAGGGCAAAGGGTCAGGCGGTTTATCAGCACCAGGAAACACGAATGATTCCAAACCATATGTAAGATTGCCACCCTCGGCATCCTCTCCATGAGCTTGTATGATCCTGCTTCCAACTGCTTCATTGTCTGGAATCTGCCAATTTCGTTCCATATACATATAAGGTGGTGTGTTATCCGAAAACTGACACTGGCCTACAATTAAGAAAGCAAAAATTTTATTTTAGGCATGTAAAAGTAGTTTTTCGTTTCTAAAAGTCATAATAGAGTTAAAATAAATAGGATAAAAAAAACTGATTACAACCCAATGTAAAACACTTAATAATCATAGTACCATTTCAATATACAATATACGCTTTGCCCAGTTCGTTTTGACTCTTTAAAGTAGAAACAAAGTTTTACACAATCTTTTTACACACCTAATACCGCGATCTTAAGAAGCAGTTGCAATAAATCGACACCTTTATTAGAATTAGCAGTAGGGTTCGTAAATCATGGTGCTACACCATAGGCGTCGGAACTACATGCAACTACCGCGATGTGTTGCGACTAGCGAGCACGGTGCAGCTCGATATGCATTGCGGTGGCAACAGTCTACCGAATGTTCGTAGACGTCACCTGCTATCGAAGAATATTCGGAAGTTTATTTTAACTTTTCCAGACCTAAAATATGACGGGTCCCGCGTGTGGTGTTTGGTATATAATAGGAACTTATTGTGTTACGATCACAGTGCCAAGAACATGTCAATAGTTCAAATTATAAATATAAAAAAGGAGCCAAAAACCCTATACCGAATTTATATCTATATACTGATAGTTTGGACCATGAGTTTCTACTCATAAAATTATCATATTATGGCTTCAGAGATAATATCTTGGATTTGTTGGATTCGTACTTGGGGGATAGAAAGCTTATTGTTAGGATCGAGAGCGAATACTCGACGTGCAGGAATCATAGAGAAAATATATAGTAGAGAAATAATGTCAATTACGAATGCGGCAAATTTACCGAGCTGAATCCGTAAACAAAGACGGTCCTCTGCGGGCTTGCGCATTGTCGAACGTTTGCCTTGTGATAGACAGGACCGTACTTCAAAATTTATTTTACATGACGTGAATCTTTTATCGAGTAATAAATGCTAAATATATTACTTGTAATTATTCTTTTTATTAATGATAAAAATGTAACCATTAGTGAGATTTTAACAAAAAGTGTATAGTTTGTTGGCTTAAATCTGAGTTTTCTTGCTATACAAAACTGTCGATAATTCCTCGAAAATAGCTCAGTTTATATATATACAGTGCGTCTCTTTAATGTCCCCCCCCCCTCTTAATTTTTTAAACGTTACATTTACAAAATTGAAAGTTGAAATAAAATATGAACATAGTATTCTAAACAATAGAAATAAAATATGCAACTGTTTTAAGAAGTAAAATATTAAATCAAAAAAATTACATGTGTATATTTTATTGGATTGGCATCCCATCCTGTATAATTATTGAACAAAGCAAGTTCTAGGGTAAGATGTAAATATTTTTACACCTATTTACAGTGTGTGCACTTGATACTTTGCTGAAAGCGCTACTACATACGGCCCCATGTCAATCTAATCCACCGATATCTTAGCGATCCTTTGGCGAAAGCGCTTTTTTCTTTCGCCATCCCTTTTAAAATACTCCCCTCTACCCTAATCCACTAGTATTTTTAGTGCCCCTTTGACGAAAGCGCAAATATGCGTTTTGGACACTCACCCTTCTAATCCACTGATATCTTAGCGATCCTTTGGCGAAAGCGCTTTTTTCTTTCGCCATCCGTTTTAAAATACTCCCCTCTACCCTAATCCACTAGTATTTTTAGTGCCCCTTTGACGAAAGCGCAAACATGCCTTTTGGACATTCACCCGTCTAATCCACTGATATCTTAGCGATCCTTTGGCGAAAGCGCTTTTTTCTTTCGCCATCCCTTTTAAAATACTCCCCTCTACCACAATCCACTAGTAGTTTTAGTGCCCCTTTGGCGAAAGCGCAAATATGCCTTTTGGACACACCCTTCTAATCCACTGATATCTTAGCGATCCTTTGTCGAAAGCACTTTTTTCTTTCGCCATCCCTTTTAAAATACTCCCCTCTACCCTAATCCACTAGTATTTTTAGTGCCCCTTTGGCGAAAGCGCAAATATGCCTTTTGGTCACACTCACCCTTATGCAATATAGGGGAAGGAGGCATTGACACTATATATGACCTTCTTACACCATCTTACCCCTTATACAATGCCCCTAATACACACACACCCCCCATCAGTGCCTTTCTGACACCTTGACCACACTCAATATACGTCACTGACAAATATTTCTACTTCTCCGTGTGTGTATTCACTTCAACACCGGAGTGCATTTAAGATAAATTATATTTTTTACCTCCTATTCTTTCACATATTGATACAATTTAAATTTGGAGTTAAACTATTTCTATTTATGCACTACTTGTAAGAAATAGACTACGAAATAATTCCTTATATTTAAAAGTTGGATACATAATTGGCGAAACATATGAAATGTCTGTAACACTTTGTAAAGACTATTTTTGTATCGAAATAACAAGCTTCAGAGGTTCGCTATATTCGCCACCCCAACCAAAAATACCATAACATACAACTGACTGAGATTTTTTCGGCCCGGTTCTGTTCGCCGCGTTGCGTCATTGAGTTCAACAACCACTTTTGCTAGACGTCCCGTGTGCGCATGCCTCGAGAGGACCGTCGTTTAAAAATCTGACTGGCGCCCAATGCGTACAAACGCACTTTTTCGCCCATACATTGGACGGATTCAGCTGGTGTCGCGAATACGTTGTGATGGTCTAAATATATCTTGTCTATGGCAGGGATGTCAGAATCGAGGTTCCGCAGGGCTCTGTACTGGGGCCTTTCTTATTTTTGGTCTTTGTGAATGAAATACCTAAATATATATCAGAAGGGCTTACAATCACGTTTGCTGATGATACCTTGTTGGTGGTCTCAGCGCAGAGCTCTGAGGAACTGAGCCGAAAGGTGTATCAAACAATTTGAGAATTCAGTGATTGATGTGCTAAAAATAATCTTATCCTACATACTGAAAAAACAATTTACATGAATTTTAGAAGCTCAAAATTAAAACAAAAAATTAATTTCAATAATTTGGAGGGTGCAAATAGCACGAGGTTTTTGGGCTTTATTTGGATGAGTGCCTGTCTTGCGATTTTCAAGTAGACTACGTGTGTCAAAAAATTAACACCAGTTATTATGCGATTTGTCATCTGAAAAACATAGTGGATGAATCTGCTTTGGTCAGTATTTACCCGCTCACTAGTTTATTCTCACCTTAGTTGTAACGTTATATTATGGGGAAATAGTACAAACAGCCAAAGAGTTTTTATTAATCAAAAAATGATAATTATTAGACTAATATTTGAACTAAACAAAAAAGCTAGTTGCAAACCGATTTTCCAGGAAAAGAAAATTTTGACTTTGCCTGCTCTATATATGTACAAAGTGCTCTTGTATACAGGACAGAATGTGGGGGGAAAGGCAACAAGGACTACCATTCATACAACACGAGAAATTCGAGTGCGCTAGCTCTGGATAGGCACAGGTTGATGAAATTCAAAAAATCCCTATCACAGGGGCGGATGGGCTCAGGTGGGACACCGGGACGAATCTCGGTGTGCCGGAGTCAAATGGGCCGGGCAGGCGCCATCCATACGGAAATAAGCCATCCCTAAATAAAAAACCCTAATATAACGCGAAAGTCGAAACTCTATTCTTTTTATGTCATTTTTTTCACTAATTGATTTAATGATTTTAGATTTAAAGTACCTAATCAAAACACGCCGAGTTCTCGTCAGGACTATGTGTTTTGATATCTGAACAAAATATAGTCCTACACGTTGTAAGTTGTACGCGACGAAAGGGAGAGGAGACGATAAAAAATTAGGTGGGCGGAGCTTAATACAAATCACCACTCAGTAAGTAGCTAGATTCGCTATTATCATTGTCGACGCCAGCCCATTAACTTATCAACCAGAAAATCCATGCCACCTGTTAATAACGTTGCCTATTTTACAAAAATACGCACTATTTTAATCTTGACCAAGTTTCCGACTGGCGACTTCCGATGTTAAAATAGAATAATACTAGGGTACCCGTTATTTTTTTTTATCTATAGTAAATATAATTATGGTTTTTATTATTATTTTATATATTAAACCATATCGCTCAACATTATTGCGAAAAATAATTGTCAGTAACTTATTTACTATAGTTTTGTTTGTAAATTTGGCAGCATACTAATTTTTTGCTGCATTCTTTTGGTGGTCGAGTTTTCGTGTGTCGAACTGTAACTGAAACGTACTAATTATGCCAAGTTCTTTGCCTACGCGTTATTAGCAGTGTTTTGACAAGCACAGAAAAATATTGTGTGAATTGACAAATTTACAGACCAAACTTGGCAAGTTTTCAAAGGTCTCAATATTACTCAATTCTTTAATGAAAACTTGCCAAGTTTGGTCTGTAAATTTATCAATTCACACAATATTTTTCTGTGCTTATCAAAACACTGCTAATAACGTGTAGGCAAGGAACTTGGCATAAGTTTTACATTTTAGTTATTTTTTCAGATAACATAACACACATTCCTGACGAGAACTTGGCCTGTTTTTTACATGTATGTTTTTGATGGGATTTCATAACTTTTTGTTCCGATACAAAATGATATTTTATTTATTAGTATATGTGGATACACATGCACGGTATTTTTTCCAAGCAAAAATATTTAATAATGGCTTTTTGTCGATAAGGTTGCATGCATTTGGTAGGTGGTAGAGGATATTTTCCTCGACCGAGGAGGTACCACCCCGCGCAACCACTTAAAGAGCTGGTGAAATCTTAACGGATGTTTCCAGCCCTGGGTGCGTGAGTCGGTTTTTCTTTCCCTTTCCTCTTCAGACTGTGATTCTTTCTCTTCTCTTTTGTGTTCCTTCTCTCTTCTAACTATCCACCTCTTCAAAAAAAAAAGCAATAAGAAAATGATGATGGCGCTTCCAGGGGTAAAAAATTCCGGAGGTAAACTACCCCTCCATTCGGATCTCCGGGCGAGGGGAACTCATGGGGGCCCACAATCGAAAAATTCCAAGAGCATAATAACCTTTGCCAACATCTGCGGACTTAATTCCAATTTGGACTCTGTTCACCACTATCTCCAATCATGCAAACCCCACATTCTTTTTCTGACCGAAACCCAAATCAGCTCCAAATCCTCAACCAATCATCTCCTGTTTCCAGGCTATGAACTTCTGTCATCTTTTCGTCTTCACGGTGGGGTATGTGCCTACGTTCGCAGCAGCCTTTCTTGCACCAGACTCCCGAACCTGGAATCGGGCCAGCCCGATATCCTCTGGCTAAAACTCGCCCTTAAATCTTCTACTAAATGTATCTGTTGCATCTATCGCTCCCCATCAGACAAATCCTACAATGAGTTCTTTGACTTTCTTTCGGCAAAAATCGACCATCTCATCTCCGAATTTCCCTCTGCTGAAGTTATTATCCTAGGCGACTTCAACGTCCATAGCAAAGAATGGTTAGGATCCACAAAAACTGACCCAGAAGGCAGAGCAGCAGAAAACTTCGCAATCAGCAATTCGCTCACCAATTTGATCAGAGAACCAACATACTTTCCTCGCGTTTCTACCCATAATGCAAATCCTCTAGATCTTTTTCTTACCACCCATCCTGAGCCTTACTTAACATCTGTATGCGCTCCCCTTGGTCGTTCAGATCATGGCCTCATTAGTGTCACTTGTCCCATACATCCCGAGTTTGCTGAAATCATGCCAGAACGCACGATCTGGCACTACAATTCTGCCGACTGGGATGGTCTTCGAGACTTCTTCTCTGCTTTTCCTTGGAACCCTGTCTGTTTTTCCACTCCCGATCCCTCCGAAATTTGCTCTCATATAACAGACATTATTCAAGCAGGTATTGAAGGTTTCATTCCACATACCCGCAAGAAACCTAAACTCCACCATCAAAAGCCATGGTTCTCCAAGGCCTGTGACAAAGCCAGGCTCAAAAAAGCCCAAGCTCACAAAAAGCATCTTCAAAATCCTACACCCGAAAATCGTCAAATTTTCACCGAGGCCAGAAATCAATACAACCAAACTATCTTAGAGTCCAAATATGCTTTTAACAACCGCATAAAAGATAAAGTGCTTTCCTGTCCCAACGGCGGCAAATCTTTCTGGTCACTTGCCAAAAACATCAGTCAGAACTTCTGTAGAAGCACTTTTACTCCCCTGACCTCTGACAACGAAGTTATCTCCACCTCTAAAGGGAAAGCAGAATTATTCGCCAAACAATTCGCTGCCAATTCCACTCTGATCCCTCCCCCCAACTTCGCTCTTCCAACCGCTAAGTCTGTACCCCACAAAATGCCCGATATAATACTTAAGGTCAAACAAGTTCAAAAAATTCTTCTATCCCTTGACACCAAAAAGTCCTCTGGTCTGGATGGCATACCAGCAATTGTTCTAAAAAAATGCGCTCCAGAACTTGCACCCATCTTAACCCGTCTTTTCCAGATCTCTTATGACAAGGGTATCTTCCCAGATAGCTGGAAGACTGCTCGTGTGCAGCCTGTCCCGAAGAAAGGTTCCAAGTCCCTTCCATCCAATTATAGACCTATCTCTCTTCTCTCCGTTGTCAGCAAAGTTATGGAGAAAGTAATCAACTTGCAAATTCTAAAATATCTAGAAAAACACAAAATTATCCATGACAGACAGTACGGATTTCGTCACCAAAGATCCACGGCTGATCTCCTTAGCTTTGTTACACATAACTGGAACAAGTCTCTTGAATTTCATGGCGAATCTCAGATTGTTGCTCTCGATATTTCCAAGGCCTTTGACCAAGTATGGCATGCCGCTCTCCTCAACAAACTACCTTCTTACGGTCTTCCTACCAAACTATGTACCTGGATCGGCAGCTTCCTCTCTAATCGGCGCATATCTGTTGTGGTTGACGGTCACTCATCTAACTTCCATCCTATCAATGCTGGTGTCCCCCAAGGTTCAGTCCTGGCACCAACCCTGTTCCTTCTTCACATTAATGACCTGCTCTCTTCAACCACTAATACCATCCACAGTTATGCTGACGATAGTACTCTTCACTCCAATATTCATTTTTCCAGACAAGTTTCGAATCGGGAGTTGGATAGTGGACGCAGATCTATGTACCTATCCCTTTCCCAAGATCTTCAATTAATCTTAGACTGGGGTGCCAAGAACCTTGTTCAGTTCAACGCCTCCAAAACCCCAGTCTTGCTCCCTCTCACGCAAAAAATCTGGCAACGCTCACCCCATCCACATGAATGGCCAAGCCCTACAAAACAATGAAACATTCGATCTCGTTGGCGTCGCTTTCGAACTTGATCTCAGCTGGCACAAACACATTACTTCAGTAGCCACATCGGCAGCTAAAAAGCTTGGTTTTCTCTTTCGAGCCAGAAAATACTTCTCCTCTTCCAATTTATACACTCTCTATGTTTCCCAAATAAGACCTAACCTAGAGTACTGCTCCCACATCTGGGGAGCGGCATCACCTTCGACACTTAAGATCCTTGATTCTATCCAAAAGAGAGCCATTCGACCCAGCCCTCACGAGAAAACTCCCCTCTCTCGCTCATCGCCGCGCTGTAGGGGATTTATCCCTTTTCTACCGCTACTTCCACGGATTTTGCTCTGAAGAACTAGCCAGTATTATTCCCCCCTTGAATGTCCCTAACAGAACAACAAGAGGCGCGTTACGTATGCATCCCTTTACTGTCCAGCTACAAAAGCCTAGAACAGACCACTTCTCTCGCTCATTCATACCTAGGGTCTACAGATTATGGAACAAATTGCCTGCAGATGTTTTCCCTTCCCGTCCCAACCTCCAATCCTTCAAATCCCGTGTCAATAGACTACATTTCCCTTCTCTTCAGACACCCACGGTACGTTAGTACTTAGGCTTGAAGTCTACGTGGGATGTCTTAGATAAAAAAAAAATGCATTCCTGGTATTTCTGTTTGTTGCGATTATCATGAAATTGGGGTATTTGAAAGTAAATCAGAAATTAAGAAAAAAAAACGTTTCCGACGGGATCGAATCGGCGACTTTCCGCGTGTTAGGCGGATGTGATAACCACCAGGCGCGGCCCGTCCATAAGGTCATTTGGTCAATGACCCACCTAAAATTTTTAATGATCCACCTAACAATTTATTTTTTAATTTTTTAAAACCAAAAAAGGATCTTTTGCTTCAAAGTTCCATGCGAAAACTCCCCAAGAAAGAATCAAGCCAAGCCATCGTCAAAGGATATCCAAGCTTGCTCCGGGCTGGGTCATATTTTAAATTGACCTTATAGGTTTATATGTACGATATAAATTCATTAAAAGGAAGAGAGAAACAGACATACGCGCTTTAGAAAGTTAAAAAGTGACACAATTGGTCGACGGCCCACCAATAATATCTGGCCACTCCCACTAAGGAAATACTCTCAAACCGCCCCCTAAAATATACCATTTCAAAACATTTGGTTCCGAAAAAGAAAAACTAATTAGGTACCTAATATGCGCATTGTATTTGCATTGTATTAATATCTAATATTAATTAGCGGTTAAACATAAAAAATTATAAATACGATCTCTGTCAGGCCAGCGCTAGACATCAAATTTAACGGTATCGGACCAATTTTCTTACATACCCAGCGTAGTCCAGAGGTATAATCTTAGCGAGTTGATCAGAAGGTCGAGGGTTCGAGTCTGCGTTGGGGCAAGAAGTTTTTAAAAATTTTTTGCTACTTAAAAAATTAGATCGGCTCTAAAAGGTGTATTGGCAACAAGTTGTTCCTCGATAAAATATTTTTAAAATTGTTGGCAACCTCATATTTACTACAGCTTACAGTCTTCACGTGCGTAGACAAATATCGTATTACTATGTCTAGTCGCCAGCATTGTATTTATTAAAGAAAACGGACTTTCGGCAGCGTTCCTAATTTTATTTTACGAATAATCATAGGTACTTTTAGCTCAGAATTTTGTTCTGTTTATATTCTGGGCTTTTAGTACAAGGCGCGACATCTATTGAGGAGATGCTAAACTTATCAAAACGGAAGCCTAAAATCTACTAATCTAGAGTATTAAATCACATAGAAAAAGCCATAATCATCTAGAGTAGTAATGTTCAATATTCTGCAGTACCTATTTTATGATTTTTGCAGTGTTAATTTGTAGGTAAATAATTTCTTGGCACATTATTAAGAACCTTTCTTAATTAAAAAAGTGTATTTTGTTTGTTGCGTTGATATCAGTAGTTGCCCACAAAATTTTGACCCTCCTTTAAAAAAACTCACGGGCCGCGCCTGATAACCACTACACTATAACTTTGTAAATCAGAAGTCGCTACCTATTTCGTGTCAGAATCCATCATGTTGGATTTTCCGCCATGTTGAATTTTTAGTGATTTTTGATTTTTCTCGTCATTATCACCTTAAACACTATTTATGTTGCAAATTTCAAAGCTCTAGCTCGATTGGAAGTACCCTAGATTTATAATGATCTATCAGTCAGTCAGTGCGTGCAAGAAATTGTGATTTTTTTACACTACACGTATCTTGAAAAATATTCCACCTAGACGTATGAAATTTGGAATATTGCTTCTTTTTGGTAACCTTAACACTCCAGAAAAAATTCAGTCCTGTAACGCAACTAGCCTCGAAGATAGAGAAGGATCGAAAAGTGCTCGAAATGGTTCGTGTAAATATAGCACAGTGCGCGCGCGGTCGGATTTGCGAGAACTTGGCCTGACGCACTCTGTGCGCTTTGATTAGTTGTGAACATTTAAAATTTTGGACTTAAAGTAATTAGTTGTGAACATTTAAAAGAATTTTACTTTGTTTCCTTATTTCAAAATTAATTACGTTCTTAAATGTATTTTCGAGCAATATAAGTATTTTTTTATAAAAAAGATTATTTTTATACCGTAATTTTTTAATGATTTTTTTGCAAAGGGTAGCAAAATTAATTTTTATTTTGATCACCCAAAAAAGGTTTCGCTATTTTTGTATGCAGCGCTATTCACCTCAGGAGGCCACTTGAGCAAAAACCGTCCCGGGCCACTTCAAAGTTGCCCATCCGCCCCTGCCCTGTCATATATGGGAAAGAGGTTGTTTAAGAAGCCCACCAGTGGTGAGGGCCCTCGCATACAATAAATTTAAAGGATTTGTAAAGAACCATTGAAGGGTGTTAAGATTCTGTAAATCAATTTTTGTCGAATTCCATAAATTAATATTAAGTTTTTTTTTCGTGTCCGATTTGTTAAGTAAGTGTAAGTTTTTAGTGTGCCATATATACATACTCTGTAAAATGTTGACGTGTACATCCATGTATTTGGCTTACGTACAAACAAAGAATCTATCTCTATCAGATTTGATATTTACGATAAATAAAAATACTTGTAATATGCCTTTTTATACATACAGTCCAGAAAAAAGTATCCATAAAATAATTTTTATGGATTAAAGTTTTAAGTTTTTAGACAATCGATATTTAATCTGCGATTTTTGATGTTTATTTTGTTATGTATCTAAGAAAGTAATCAGTAGGGCTTGCAATCTCTGGATCCCGAAATCCCGGGATTCCATTAAAAATTCAGTCCCGAAAAACCCCGGAATTGGGCACTTAAGTCCCGATATAAATAAATTATAAAATATGTTAAAAAACCGAATTAAATTAACGCTTAAAGCATCATCGCAGTATTTTTCCTAAAAATAATGTTTAACGTGTGATATGGCAACCCTGGAAGATTAATTTAAGTACTAGATAGTACTAGTACTAGGAAAAGAATTCAAATTATTTTTACTTATACTTTTGTGTCCTCAGTATAAACTTTGTTTTGTTTTTATTTTAAAATTACAATAATGTAAATAAAAATAGTTTACCTTTATTAGTGTTACGATTTTTCGGGATCCATCCCAGGATCCCGGGATTTTGTTTCTTCGATTCCGAAAATCCCGGGATCCAAATATATTTCCGGGATAGCAAGCTCTAGTAATCAGCTAACATCCCTACTTTGTTGGTTTTTTAACATTGTTGCTGCTTAGTTATTTGCTATAAAACAACAATAACAATAACTTTCCGCGGTTGATACATAAAAAAAACATAAAACTCATGAAAGAAGTCAAAATATTATTGTCTACTTTTCCCTTAAAAACTTAACATGCAAATCATCAATACGTTTATCGTATTTTTATTTTAAAAAATATATATGCCTTTTTTATGTGTCTACCCCTATCATCATTGGCATTGGTTTTTTTTATAGAAAATAACTGAGTAACAATTTTAAAACAATGAAATAGCAGGATTGTTAATTATTAGTCGCTAACATTAGAGACCATAATGATTTTTTTATTTATTGTAGATATATTCATACGGTAACGGAAAAACCAACCATGGGATAATATCTAGGGGTGTCTCACTTGCTTTTTGCGCATACAAGTATAGCCAAAAGTAGCATAATGTCAAGTACTTCCACGTACTGCCCCAGTAATGGGTACTCCCAAGTACGGCGTCTGTAATGCCATGTACTTCCATGTACTGCCAAGTACTTCCATGGAATGCCAACTATTTTCGAATTAAATTTTTGCTTCCAAAACATTACATTATGGAAAGATACATGAAACAGGATGGCAATTATTAAAGACTTCCAAGAGAGTGCCATGAAATTCCATAGTAATGCCATGTACTGCCCTAGGAATGACATGTACTTCCAAGTATTTTGAGATAGCTCAATGAAAGCACAAGCTTAACGACTTAATGATAAATTATTTAAATTTTTTTTAGCAATAAAGATTCGTATAGACGCAAAGCCAAATTATTGATACAGAAGTTTATATTTGACAAAGATCGCAAATTTTACATAACATGATAAAAATAGAACCTTTGAGCCAAATCCTAAATTTTAGACTATTTTATTATATTATAATACATTTTCAATAAATAATGCAATGTCTAACATGTCTTTTATTATTAATGTGTATTCCCAATTCTTAAAGGATCTTAGAGTTGGTATTTAGTTAGTGAAATAAAACAGTAATAATTATGTATTATTTTATTCATCACCAGTTAAAAAATTTACAAGCACACTGATTTTAACCGAATATAAAACTGCTTATTCCTTTAAGGCCTGGTTCACCAGTAATCTGTTAAGCAGTTAGGGAAAAATAAATCCGTTTGCACGAGGAATAAACTTCTTTTTTTTTTGTTTGGAGATGCCTACTGTCCAAGATATCGCCAGAGTTTAGTCCAAGCGAATAAGTTTTCTAAACCGTTTAAATTTAATTAGATGATATATATAACCTGGTACAATGTAACATAATTGCTGCTGTATGCTTGCATTTTACCCTAAGCCAGCCTTACAGGAACCTCTCATTGTTAACTTCTAGTTGATGCTGGGAAATTTTAAAAGTCCCAGTAATTTCATGAGGTTGAGTTGAGAGATGTTTGAAGACATACACACATAATTTTAATGAACGAACCTAAAACAAAAATTTCAAAAGAAGTTACAAAATGTGTATCAGTACTTGAATAACATGGAAAAAATGTGAAAATATGTCATTAACACATTGATATTAATTTGTCCGTACAAAGTACTAGCAAGCCCAAATGCTTTAGGTTTCTCATCTTTATTCCTACAAAATGTTGGCAAGCCTAAATGTTTCAAATAATGCTACCTATGCATTTCCTAACATATTTAATTTAAAAGTCATGACATGATCTATTTTAAGATAGAGACTTCTAATAGAAAAGTACTTAAATAAAGGTTCAAATTTACTTTACAGATATTAGATATAAATATAACATCATCCCTCGAGTCATCTATTTGTTAATGTTATTAGTTTTTAATCATAAATATTCTGATTTTAGTTAACAATTCTTTGTTTCCAAATATTCACAAGAGTAAACTACTCAAAGATTATCTTGTATAATGTACAAATCTGTGTAATGACTGTTAGCAAAACTCATTTTAAATTCCGCTTTATGTTATGAGTAGTATTAATATTTCTTTATATAGAATTACTTACTTACTTTTTCTTTTCTAAAATTCCATGTATTTATGTGTTTGGCGTTTAAAAGTTTCCCCCTTCAACCACATTATTTCTAAAGGCAGGGGTTCCTCAAGAAATTTAAAAAGAGTGAAAAGGGTTAAAAACATGTAGCTACGATGTCGAAACTCGCAAAGAGTTTTAAAAAGCAATAGGATTTTCACTAATAAATACTAAGAATCACGAACTACGACAGTAAACTGCACAGCTGTCAGTAACCTAAAAGTAAGGTTAGCGTTAGTTTGACAAACTTCAGAAATACGAATTACCGTACAGAATCCTGCAATTTTTCATCTAGATGGCCATTTTTGCCCTCTAAAAATCAGCTGATCGAGGAGGTGACAACGCTAACTCTCTTAATTTGAATCGCCAATAGCTAGTTCGATTGTAACGGCACTATTAGATATTTGTGTTGAGTTTTGATTAATAAGTTTTAAATTTTATTATTTTCCAGAAGTTAGGTACAATTTCGTATTTTCGGTACTTCTCGTATAACCAGACATATTTTTTTTAATATTGCTACCACAGAACAACAGGTAAGAAACGTTAAGAGCGTGCTAATTGGTCGCAACATTTGTGACGTCGATTTCAATGGTGGCGCCCTACGTTGTATGTCCGAAAGTACTCACGGCGGCAGCGGGACGCGGGGGAACCCACTATATGATCATTGACCAGTTAAAGGCTAATTAATGTTTTGACATTTTATAACCTTGTTGTATTTACCTGATGTTAATAAATATTTTATTGGACTTTATAAAGGAATTTTCACAGAAAATATAAAAAATATCAATAGCGGCTATTCGCTAAAACAAATATTTAAATACAACAAAGCATAAAATACCAAAACATCAATTAACCTTTAAAAGCAATACAAAATTGTATTGTGTTTAAAAGAAAAACAACAATGTCCCATTTTTCTAGTTTTTTACTAATTTCTTAATTTAGTCAAGATAAATATAATGAAATTTTTGTCAAGTCAACTCATAACATACCTCCTGTGCATGGCTCACATGAGAATGTTAAAGCAAGGTAAAAATCACAATTGGGTGAAGGTTCTAATCAGATTTCTTCAGTTCCGTTAACGTCACGCTGAGCTTGTGTGGAGGTCCAATTCCATCGAGCATTTAACATGAAACAAAGCGAAAATTTCGGCAAAATCATCTTATACACTAAGTAGGTACCTAATAGTTATTTAAATCACACAAATCAGGTGCACTATTTAACTTTACTCATTAATTGAATGGTTCATAAAAAAACATTTAGTTAAGTTTCAACTTTTTATTTAATACTGCTATTGATTGTGCTGTCAGTAGAAATGTTGTGTTTTCTATAGTGTCCAGTAGGGCAATCCAGAGTTAAAGTGTACTCATTAAGACGTATACGTTTATTTCCGAAGCTTAACGTATGGATGCTATACACGAACGTATGTATACCAATTGGCAACGTGTGTTATAGTCCAGCAAGTGAACATTTTCTCGTGCAATGCATCAATTATTGATATACGTAACTGTTATTATTTATACCATTGTATGCCTAAGAGCGGTAAAATGCCAGTCTGTAAAACTTAAAAGCAAAAGACCGCTGTCTTGCTTCAACCAATCACATGAGGGATGTAAAGAGCATCCAAAAAACCTCCTGGATATGCCCGGTCTTCACTTCAGAAATAAACGTACACGGCTAGACAAGTTCCTATTAACTCTGGATAGGCCTCCAGAAGTTATAGGTTTATCCTCATTATTTTTTTCTCTTAAATACTCGTATTTGTAAAGACTTAAGAAGACATTAAATTTTACTATATCATTAACAATATTGTGCTCGTCACAAAAAACACATTTTTGAAATTCATTACTGTAAATTTTCAAAAACCTGATGTCCTCAGACAGAGTGTGCATATTTGTCAAGATAGCAGTTGCTCAGAAAGGCTTTTAATTCCAGAGGATGTACTTCAGGAAATATCACTTTTGTCTGTAGTCTGTTTAATGTGTAATGTGTTAATTATGCTAATTTTGTACCGGACATCGGCATTACCTGATATTGAAAAATGGCCTCTACATACACAGAAATTGGCAGATTTTAGGACTTACTCAATAAGCTGTTTTTCAAGCTTCTAATGTGGCAAGAGTTTTGGGAAAATAAAAAAATATATTTTTATAATCCTTTGGAACATTAGTGTAATAAGAATTCTTACATGATGGATATTTACATGAGTACTAAAACTCTGCCAAAGGAAGAAGCTGCTATGACTGCAGCCATGTTAGAGAAAATACAGAGACAGTAAGATGTAGGTATGAGTGGCAAACTACAAAATAAATTTTTCCGACAAGCAGAAAAAATGGTACTTACCAAACTACAAAATGTGATTTGTCTAACTACATCTACAATAAAAAAAAGATTGATTAAAATCATTCTTTATGGCACAAAGACCACAAAACATAAATGGTCAAATTCACTACTGCCAACTTTCATCATTTATTTATTATTACGAAATTATGTTCACTTAAATAAACCATGTAATAAATAAATAAATTATTAATATTAGTCTAGTCTTCGAAACATATTGGTATTGGAAAAACATTAGGGTGTGTATTATTTTTGGATGCTTCAAGTATATACACGTACAATTTAAAATAAAAAATATCTGGAAAAATGTTTGTTTACTAAACTATGAACAGAATACCATGTTTCAAGACATGTATTGATAATTGGCTATATTTTTCTTTAATACAAAAGAACACTTACCTGGAAAAGTAATAAAGCCCTAATTTGCTTTTCTAAACCGATGAATTGTGATTAAAATCACACATAAAATAATTTTCACCTTTTCACGAAATTATAAAATGGCCGGCGGACAAAACAAAAGGCCAGACAACCAAGAATAAAATATCCTGTTTGGTCTAATTTTGACGTATCTATTGTCTGTCGAATGGAACCAAGGGCCTCTATGACAAGGTCGCTAACTAAATGTGACAAGTGGCAGCTGCGATAGTCCGTAAGCATGTAAATGTATTTTTTGTCAGTATATTAATTATCGGTAGAAATATGATAACTTTCTCTTAGTATAATAAGTGACAATACTGTCACTGAAAGCAGTCCGCTTGAGATCAAAGGAACCGGCACACTCTTTCGCTTCTGTATGGTTTAGGAATTCTGTGGCATCGCCGCTTGCCGCCAACATGTCACCCCCCCCCCCCCCCCAGTCGATTAACAAGTCGACGGTTATGAGTTTCGGGAAAAGTTATCCCTCTCTAGTTTTATGAATATAAGCTTGATATAAGTAAACAGGCGCAGTTCCTCTCTGGAATAACGGTTCAACGCTCCCAGTTTGCCGGGGTATATTAATAACAATAATAATATTAATTATATGTTGTATTTTGATGTTTTTTAAACCACAGTACAGATAAGTTGGTCGTCATTGCAATATAATTTTGTTTAATCCCCCAAGGAATGAAGCAGCAACTTTAAGGTCGATTTTACAACTCTAGATTGGTTTAATTTAATAACCAAAAGTTTTAACCGACAAGTGTAAGAAAAAGATTTTTCGCAAATTTATTAAAAAAATGGCAATTTTAGTACATACATTCTACAATAATAGAACAAAATCATCAGCAACACGGCCCAAAATGAAAATTATTTGGACTCCAAGAAAAAAGTTGAAATATTAGAATAATACGTGTTTTTAATGACAACTTGTTAACAGTGACAGGACAAAAACCTGTCAAAACCTAACTGATCAACTAGAATATATTAATTTAGACCAGCATTAAATTTTAAACCTTTTTAGTGAATCTAAACATTCGGGTGTTTAAAAATGAGAATTAAAGCAGTAGGTACGTAAGAGTTATCTACGGATAACAAAAAACGAATTTTTATAACGCCAAACGAAGCGAAAGGAAAGCAAGATTAGACATACACGTACAATAATAATTAAAGTAATAAACAAGTAATATATCGTATAGACCTATCATCTTATAATTTTGATTTTGTAATTAAACCTTTTAATAAAATTGTGAATGACACACTTTCCTTTGCTTGGCTTGCAAAAGGAAAGTGACTTGCAACTGGGTCGCAATGCGCTTACTGCGTTGCAATAATCTCTGTTTTCATTTTTATGAACTAAAAATTGACCAAAAAAATATTTATCAGTGATTACTGTATTAAAGCTCGAGTGTACGTTTAGGGATTCACAGTTGCAGCAGCAGCGCCAGTATTGCAGAGTAAGTACTCGTATGTATGTAAAAGAACAAAAACTTATATTTACTTCACGCATCTAGAATAAATCATGTAATTATTTTTTTAGAATAGAATAGTAATAATTTAAATGTTAACAAAATATAGATATTTAAAATCTAAGCATATGGATTTTTGGCATAAAAAGACATAGTTTTTTTTTATAATATCTATAAAGTTCGGTATATGTCAAGTATTTTTATCGATTAATTGATAATAATTAATTTGTTATTTTATTACTTGTGCGACATCAATAATTTTAGCTTTTAAATCAAAACAGAATCTTGCGGCATATGTTTTTAATATGGATGTAAATATTGTCCAGATAAATTGACTGGTGCTTTAAATTTTACTAACGATGGCATAATCCCTAAAAACAATCACGCTTTATTAGGTTACAAGTTTTAAGGCTACGCGTGTATGTACGTACGAAACGTACGTACTATCAGTCACACGAAGCTTTTCCACCGAAGACTTATCTGGCCTTCTTGATGAAATTGACTCACTTAAAACAAAGTAATCTTGAGCATTTTTTTTTGCAATTCCCTAATAAAAATATTTTCAAGGTCCACACGGACAACAGCCTTTTGATTATGTCCTGCTTCTGTTGTTGGTTTTCAAAAGCCCCCACCAACTCTGAGGTGCCAAGAACTTTGTTCAGTTCAACGCCTCCAAAACCCAATCTTGCTCCCTGTCACGCAAAAAAAAATTGGCAACGCTTGCCCCATCCATATGACTGGCCAAGCCCTACAGAACAATGAAACATTCGATCTTGTTGGCGTCGCTTTCGAGCATGATCTGGCACAAACACCCTACTTCAGTAGACACATCGGCAGCTAAACAGCTTGGTTTTATCTTTCGAGCCAGAAAATACTTCTCCCCTTCCAACATATACACTGTCTATGTTTCCCAAATAAGACCCAACCTAGAGTCTCGCCCCACATATGGGGAGCGGCATCACCTTCGACACTTAACATCATTGATTCTGTCCTCACAAGAAAACTCCCTTCTCTCGCTCATCGCCGCGCTGTTGGGGATTTATCCCTTTTCTACCGGCACTTCCACCGATTTTGCTCTGAACAACTAGGCGGTATTATTCCCCCCTTGACTGTTTCTAACAGAACAACAAGAGGCGCGTTACGTATGCATCCCTTTACTGTCCAGCTACAAAAGCCTAGAACAGACCACGTCTCTCGCTCATTCATACTTACGGTTTCCAGATTATGGAAGAAATTCCCTGCAAATGATTTCCCTTCCCATCCCAACCTCCAATCCTTTAAATCCCGTGTCGATTCCCAGAAATGAAATTTCAGAAATAAAAACGTCGTCCACCTCATATAGTCGCAGTAATAGCTGCGAATATTAAACTAACGGGGTCCGTTGAACGGACTAAAAAGTGGGAGTACCGCGTTTTGTATCCACTAATCAAATTAATATTTTAGTTTTTGACCATAATTTTTATAATTCCAAATCTATTGCTTTTTTATTTTTCCCTTCCAATTTTATACAGCAAAATAAAAAAAATCCTATAACATTATATGTGTTTTATTTCAAGATGTTACGCCGCTGCCTGCGTCAGGAGAAAGTACCGACAAAACAGCGATTTTTCATACCAGGGTTGTGGCAAAATTTATAATAAGAGTGACAACGTCTCTTTTTCGCCAGAGCACGTGCCGCGTCGCCTAGTTCGTGCATGGCTCACAGATTTGTCAAGATGTAGTGTTCTGTGATTAACGTTTCTGGCAGGTATATGGTTACTCACAATATTGAGCGTACACTTATAAAAATTATGCATTTTATGATATTTTCTTTATTAGGTGATATTTAAATATAAAATAGTTTTTTTTTATCTTGTGACAGCCCACGAAGACCGAAGTCTAAGTACTATGTACCGTGGGTGTACAGGGGGGTCGACTCACACATCCAGAGCTGGAAACATCCGTAGGGATTTCACCAGCCCTTTAAGAGGATGTGTGGTGTGGTACCACCTCGGTCGAGGAAGAATTCCTCTACCACCTTCCTTATTTAGTGCGAGACACGGCATTCTCAGGCGGTGACCCATCCAAGCAGTTTTTATACTTATAAGATACTTTATTTTGGTATTAACCAATAATTGCTAAAAACATAAAAAAATTATTTTAAGTATTGGTAAAATTATTGAAATATAGAAATATGACCAAAATTTTAGACACAAACTTGGGCGTACAAAATTTTCAAAGGTATGAATCACCCCATACCACAATCCAAGGGCAAAAACCTTATTCGCCAAAAAATAATTTATAAATTCCGATATGAAGGAACCTTTGAAAACAAAAGGGGAAGAGGACGAAAGGAGATTTTATCCAAAACGAATGAACACTTTATTCTCCATGAAATGAAGCTTGACCCCAAACAAAGTGTTCCAAAGTTAACTAACCCAGTAAAACAAAGAAGTGGATGGAAATAAACTGTCTTGTCCATAATGCATTTAATGACTTTTAAATTTCCAATGCCAGTTGCCGCCATACAGCCCACATATCACAATCAATCCGCCACACGTGTTGAACTGTTGAAATTGTATTTTCAGTTTGCAGCTCTGTTTTTTTTTTCTGATGGAGAAAGAATTGTCTGAAGGAAGCCTAACTCCTTCAGACAATTTTTTCTCCATCAGAAAAAATACTTTTAGTTTTGTCGGAAGATTTTATTTGCGTCCAAAGATCTATGGGCATATTAATATATTTTTGCAAATTCTAGTCTCTTAGTGCGATTTACTTGAGATATACGGCTTTTTACGCGCTATTCGACCATTAAAATGGATTTTTCCTAGTAGATACTATACGTACAGTTTCAACATAGAGAGACTTTCCAATTCTTTGTTTAGCTGTGGTAGTTACTTGGGAACATACTGTTTGGGGTGACGCTTGATTTCACGGGGAATAAAGTGTTCATTCGTTTTAGATAAAACCTTCTTCCGTCCTCTTCCTCTTTTGTTTTTAAAGGTTCCTTCATATCCGAATTTAATAATTATCTTATGTATTATTGAATGAGTCCTGCCGACCATCGACCTATTCTCCACATGAAATTGCCTTGGGCATAACGTTTAACGACAAGCTTTCTCGTAGAATCGTCCGTCAGTACCCGTTGGATTTCTATTTTAAATTTTGAAACAACGAAATTTTCGAAACGAATACCTTGCTGACCAGATTAAAACTAAATTGTGTAAAACTATTGGCAAATAAGGTTTTTGCCCTTGGATTGTGGTGTGGGGTGATCCATAGCTTTGAAAATTTTGTACGCTCAATTTTGTGTGTAAAATTTTGGTCGTGTTTTTATGTTTAAATAATTTCACCAATATTTTAAATAATTTTCTCGTGTCATCAGCAATTATTAGTTAGTAGCGAAATAAAGCATCTAATATATAAACTATTTTACATTTCAATGTTAAATAATAGAGAAAATAACACAAAATTCATAATTTTTATAAGTGTACGCTCAATTTTGTAAGTAACGTATATATTATACGTGCTGTAGTGAAATTTTAAGTGATTTTTGTTTTTTTTTTTCAAAGAGACTGTATCTATAATCTTTAAGCGAACCTTTAACCGTCGCTTGGGGGTTAAAAGTCCACCGATGAAAATACATATCTAAAAAATGTGTCCCCCAAAAACAAAAATAATACGAGCAATTTTTGAAATCTTCATGTAAAAAGTCATACAGTATGGGGTAAGCTGTTTTCGGGTGTCACAAGCAGTGGCGATAGGTAAAATTTTAAAGTTCTTATCTGGCTTATCTCTGTTCCTACTTACGGAACCCGTACCAAATTTAGAGGTTTTAATAGTGAGCCCACTGGGAATGTTTTGGTAAAGAAAAAATAGTTTGTTGAATTTTTGCTTCGCAACACCCCCCCCCCCCCCCTTTTGGTTTGCTTTGGTTTGTGACAGGTCATTTTTGTCACCGAATTAGATTTGTTGTAATAATTAGTTTATTCACGAACGCCTGTTTTCTTAGTTATTTACCTTGATTCAGAAGATCTATTTTCGTTCTTCCGCTATGTGGCCCCCTTCCCTTGCTGTCCAGGCTACCCCCTGGGGGTGTTGATTGCCCTTTTATCTGGTCCAAATCGGCTTAACATGAGCTTGTCCATCTGTTGTAGTCTGCTTTAAAATCTTTCTTTCTGGCTTGGGCCTGAATTTTCGCCTTGCTTAAGGCCTTCCTGTGTGTACAGACAGTCGCCTTTAGTCTATTTATGATAACATATTTTTAGAGAATAAATTTTAAAAGACTACCTACATTTTGAATGAGATTTAATCCCGGTGTTTTCCACTGCCTTCACTGTCCTGGATTTCTGAATCTAGCGTTCTCTATTAATTAAACTCCAAGATTTCCTTCTCTTTTCTTTTCCAAGATCTTGTTTTGAATTTTGTAAACATTTAATTGAGTTATATGAGAAGGTTAGAATTTTTGGTTGAACTGACAGGCTGACACTGTCAGAGTCTTGCAGTGCTGCCAAACCGGAGGGGTAAAATTTGTACTGTATCGTTAAGCATTTTCGCGTGGGTTTGGCGGGCTTTCGTTGCTATTTTGTTCAGGCCACCGGCGTAGGTATAACTTTCTGTATTTCCGTGACTTTATTGTTTCACGCCCGGGGTCTCTGTACAATAGTAGTGTCTTTGTTTGGTGGCGTGGCGACAGTTGGAGTAATCAGTGCAGGGCGGAAATTCTTCGGAACCATCTTGGATATGTGTCTGTGGTGGGAGGAAGTGTCATATGATTCTTCCGACACGAGGCATAGGCCGGTCACTTCCACTCTATCCTTCGAAGCAATTGTTCCATGGTCCCTATCTGAAAATTTCAATTTGGAAATTCTAGTTTTTTTTTGGCTTAAAAAGTCAGGGACCGCGTTTAAATTCTTGAAGAATTTGTTTCTGCAAGACGCAGGATATTTTTGGGCGACTTCGATGATAGGTGAGTGCTTTTTTTATATAGATGGTTTTTTGCTAGTCTGCCACGTGCATGGTAAAATTTTTCAATGACTAAGGATTCCTTTCTTTATTTCTATCAAGCCACGAACATCGGCAACAGTTTGGAGGTCCAAACCCTGTGGTAACCTTGCTGTGTGGTGCCCTTTTGCTGCCTGTGGAAGTTGGAATTCGAACCCTCGTCGTTAGGAGGTGAGTTAGACCTTGAAGTTTTTTTGCTCCGTGTTTCTCAGGTACTTATCAATCGCCAATTTAAGCCCATAAAATTATAATTTAAAATTTTAACGAACCATAATTATCGTTCTGCTTTACGGTACTATGTTTTAAGTAAGACTCTAGTTTTCTCGGGTGGTTCTTATTGCTACACCATATTTTGAGTTATAGTAGTCAAGCCTTCAATTTCTTAAATATTAATATCACTTTAACTAATCTGCTATTAACCTTTTGAGTCTTGATTGTTGGCTGTAAAGCTTGCTCGTACAATCTATAAGTTATGTTAAGGGCTCTTTATACCAGCTTACGGGCCTGGGTTTATTTGAATTAAAATAGTCGGTCACCCGCGTAGAATGTAGATTGTTTTTATAAAGTTTCTTTTATCGGCTTTATGCTGTCGCAAATCATTTGCAGTGGGTTGCTATCTGTAGCGCTAAGTTGCAAACCGTAATTTATGTAGATATAAAGGAGTTGGTGGTACTGGTACTCTGTCAGTATGGTTGGTTATCGTAAACGCCAAGTTGAAAATTAAGCTTTATAGTAAGTGTTTTTTTTTTATACTAATTTCTTTGTTATTATTAAGGTTCGGTCGCCAGGTTGTCAAGAATACCACCAAATCCTTTATTTTCCTGTTTTTTTATAAGCTAAGACGTGTACGGGCTTGAGGTATTACGGGTTTTATTTCTAGGAAGCTGGAAAATTTAAATTTATTTTTGCGTTTGTTTATAACGGGGGGGTTATATAATATTTTTGTTTTCAGAGGTTCATTAACCTATTATTTTATTTTAAATTTGCCATTTGGCGAATATTTTGGTGTGCTTAGAAACTTATGCTCGTACACGTTTTACAACCTTTCTATTATATCGTATTGTTTGCTTCTGGGAACGTAAGGTAGTTACGTAGATGCTTTGTATATATATATATGCTTATACTTTTGGTATCTCGTATTATTCGCTTGTGATTTAAGCTTTGTGTCTTTATTTATTTATTAATTTATTCATTTACGGTCATAAACACAAAAGTTACACACTAATTAAATTTAAATTTGTGATAGAGGTACATTAGCGGTATATTTTGCTTTTAATTTAATATTTGTGCTTTTATAAATGTACATAAACGGTGTGTATTTTCATTGTTTATATTCGAACGGTTTCTCCCTATACAGGGTGCTTTCTCTTAATTTAAATGATTAAAATTTTTGGGAAGTCAATTATTATTCTTGTGTTATCTTACATTGATCCACTTTATTTACATGAGTAGTGTTAACGCTTAGCTTTTGAGTCAAGCTACTATAGGGGTTTGAGGTTTTAATTAATTTACCTTTTTTGGCTCTTTTACTTTGAATATTACTTAAACGTTTTAAGTCAAGCTAACTGGGGTTTCATTTTTAGTTATTTTTACTGTCTTCGCTCAGGTCTTTTGCTTTGTTTATACCTGTAATCTTGCGTGAACTTGTAATTTAGTTATCAATTATTTTTGCTTTTGTTGTACTTTTGTTATTTTTATTGGTAATGTAAGATAACATAATATAGTGTTAAACTGGTCATTTAGTGAACACTTAGTTTTTGTAAATATTAACGTTTATCCGTAAAGTAAATGAACTTTAAAATTTAGTTATCGATGCCCTTTAGGTAATAATAATTTATTTTGTTTATTGACATAACCTTTTTGTTTAATATTATCCTAAGCTTGCTTAAATTTTGCAAGTGGGTTTTAATCATTGCTTTCTCTTTTTAGTAACCTTTTTTTTTGATATTAACGTAGCTTCTTATTTTTAAATATTTTTCTACTTACCTAAATTTTGCATTTGATTTCGAGCCACCGTCTTTCTCTTTTATTATTGACACTTTATTTAATATTCTTAAATTTTGCGGTTTAATTCCAGTAAATTGTTTCTCTCCAAATATTAACTTTTCTATTAACGTAACTTTTGTTTTTAATTATTAACGTAACTTCAAATATATTTTTTTTATTGATTACATTTGAATTACTGTAATTACTGGGAATTGTTTTGTTCCTAGGGTCCTTGGTAGGGGCCACGAACCTCCCTACTTCTTCCGTAGGGGCTAGAAAGCACCCCTATTACATTGTCTTCGGAAGGGGATACGAACCATCCCTATTAATTTTTGGCGGGTGCTAAGGAGCCACCCTATGATTATGTGTATGTGAGGCAGACTTCCTCACGAAGATTTTATTTTATTGTTTTTTCCCTGTTTGGAGTAATTTAATTTATTTATTTTTGCGAGGGCAAAATCGCCCAACCTTATTTGTCACCAACTGTAAACCTTTTTTTTTTCTGTAAATATATGTACAGTGATAAATGTATTAAGTTGTTTTTATCCAGCTCACTGCGCCCTCTGTTTAATTTCTATTATGAATAGCAGGTTTGTTGTGTGAGAAGCAGGTCCCTAGACCAACTAGGCGACTTCCAGTTTGCGTCGGTGTAAAAAACTGGTGGCGTCCAATAGAACCTACCCAGCCTAACTGAGCTGAGGGCTAATTTGCAACGCGCTCTACTACACCTGCTTCCCTCAGAACACCCTGTTGTTCCTGTGTTTTTCTCTAGAGTACCTTTAAGAGTGATTGTAATGTTTTCAAGTTAAGCGGTAAGTACTTGGTCAATGATACTCATCATAGTATCTTTGACGGTTTTTAATCAAACACTTTTTTTTTAACAAAGTGCGTCGCAAATTTTTGGCGCCCAACGTGGGGCTTATTTAAAAAAAAAAAATTACCGCTTTTTTTTAATTTTACTCTTGTGCGTCTAGTGAGCTGGATGGAACTTTGAAAATTTCCATCAATTTTAACTCTAACTGTACTAGCCCTGTATTACTGCATTTGATTTTGGCGATTTATTATCGATTTTATTTTGCGTATTACGTAACTTTGATTGTCTTTGAATTTGTGGTTTATTACCGATTTTATTTTACGTCTTGCGTAACTTTGATTGTCTTTGATATTGCGATTTATTACCGATTTTACTTAATTTATTTACGTGACTTTATCTTTGCGTACTGTGTTACGATTGCTTGATTACCTTTTTATTATTTCGTGCTATTTTTGCTGATTTAATTACCTTTATTTGCTGTATTTGACTACACCATTGGTGTAGTTTTGGTAAATTTATTCGATTTACGCGATTATACCTAGATTTGATTTTTTTTATTGACTTTTGAGTTGCTGTTGTTTTTATCCGCTCCAAAATGGATTATAATATGCAAGTTCATTGCCTTCGGAAAGAAATGCTTATTTACGAGCTCACGATTCGTGGAATTCCGGCTAGCAATGCTAATACCGCAAAAGAACTTGTATCATCGTTACGTCCTATTTTAAAAATGGAAAGAAAAGGCAAAATTTTTACTCGTCCGGCCTATAACTTTGTTTTTGACGACGAATGTGACTACATAACGAAAACATTACACGATATTGAGAACGCGATCAAGAATATTTCTGGTGACTCAGCCAGAGCGAAGTTCGTGCGTTTGCAGTCGCAACTTGTCCATTTATTCACTCGTGTTGATCGAATTCCGGTTGAGAACCTCAGTGCCGAAGAATCGCAAACTCGGTCTAATTTGCTACTTCAAACTTTGAGCAAATTAAACAGTTTGGATGATCTCCTAAAACAAGATCCGAATTTAAGCGCTTTACTTGATCAAACTCATCTCAACGATTCGGATTCGGATTCGTCTGGAGTTAGCAATGCGTCCAACAGCCGACCGCGTCACACGCGCTCGTCGCCCAAAGTCACTCCAACCGTGGTTAGTCACAATGTAACAGCTGCTGCCACCTCCGCTAGCCATCCTTCATGTAGCAAGGCGCAGCGTGTCGAAAAATGGGGAATTAGATTTACCGGCGAGGCTAAACAGATGACGGTGCATAATTTCTTGGAGCGAGTATCGGAACTACGCGAAGCTCGTGGTATTTCAGAACGCGAGTTGTTTGAATCCGCTATCGACCTATTTACTGGTAGAGCCCTAAATTGGTTTCGCGCAAATCGTCATCGATTTTCGGACTGGTCTAGTTTGTCTGACCTTCTGTGCAAACATTTCGAGCCGCCAGACTATCGTCATCGGCTATTTAAGGAAATTCTGGACAGGACTCAGGATTCGAGTGAAAGTATCGTCGATTACCTCTCAAGTATGAGCGCGCTGTTTAGACGACATGGCTCCCTCTCAGAGGACGTTCAACTGGATATCATTACCCGGAATTTATCTCCTTTTTACACTACCCAACTTCCGGTAGTTAACAAGTTGGAAGATCTAGAAGAAGAATGTCTCAAACTGGAGGCAAAGAAATATCGTGCCGAAACCTATGTCCCACCTTCTCGGAAAAGGCATAACTTTGTGGAACCGGACTTCGCTTTTATAGCGTCTGAAGCATCATGTTCGAGGAACGAACCGATCGACGAAGTGAGAGAATCTCGTCCGGCACAATCAATCTCTCGGGACGATAGACAGTCACCAAGAGAGCCACGTCCAACAACATCCAGAAACTCAGGGCCATTCTTGTGCTGGAACTGTAATAAGCCAGGTCATCGAAATAGCCAGTGCACTGAACAGCGCAGAATCCACTGTTTCCGCTGTGGTGCCCCAAATGTGACCAGTAAAAACTGCCCTAAATGTTCTTCGGGAAACGATTCTCGGGAGAGTCGATAGGTCGTAGGACTACTCCCCTCCCTTTTATTTCACCGACCAACAACTTTCCTCCCAACAATACCATTCTGCCGACCAACAGCTCTCTTCCTAGGGAAAACCTTTTGCCAACCAATAATTCTCTTCTTCACAAACATCATTCATCCTCTAACCATTCTCTGTCCAATGAAAAACTTTTGCCGACCAACCACTTTCTTCCCAATGGAAATATTTCACCAACCAACCGCTTTCTTTCCGATGAGAACCTTTTGCCCACCAACAACTCGCTTTTCAACACAAGTCATTCACCCCCTAACAATTCAGTTCACTGTAAAAACATTTTGCCGACCAACAACTTGATTTCTGATGAAAGCCTTTCACCGACCAATAGCTCCCCTTCCAACCAGAATCATTCACATGCTAACAGTTCTTTTCCCAATAAAAACCTTTTAGATTTTATCATAGCTCATGCGCATGGCGACCAGCGCCCCTATTTAGAAATTACAATTTTAGGTTATAAGATTTTAGGATTATTAGATTCTGGAGCATCACGCACTATTGTAGGTCGACCGGGTTTCCGAATTTTGGAAAGTTTGGGATTAAAACTTATTAAGCAACAAACTGATTGTACCGTTGCGAACGGCCAAACTTGCTCTAGTTTGGGCTATTTTCAGGTTCCGGTGACTTTATTAAATAGAACTCGGGTTATCGATATTTTAGTTCTTCCAGAACTGTCCCACCAACTGATTTTAGGAATCGACTTTTGGAGAACCATGGAAGTGATCCCCGACTTGAAGCAGGATGTCTGGCATTTTTCCACTGATGATCAACCTACGGAAATTTGTAGCGTTATAGATGGCAACTCTTTATCTGAAACCGACCGAGCGTGTTTAAATGCACTAGTTAAGGAGAAAATATCGGAAATGGGTACTGGTCTTGGCTGCTGCAAGGTAGCAGAACACGTCATTGAGCTTGAACCCGGCACTAGGCCAATTAAACAGCGTTACTACCCAGTTTCTCCATACAAGCAAAGGATTATGGACGAGGAAATCGACGAGATGTTGAAACTTGGCGTGATTGAACCTTCTAAAAGTCCTTGGTCCAGTCCAGTGTGTTTGGTACGCAAGAAAGATGACAGCTATAGGTTCTGCATAGATTTTAGAAAGCTTAATACAAAAACTAAGAAAGACGCATATCCTATACCTTATATCTCCGCCATTTTGGATCGCCTCAGAGACGCCCGCTACATTAGCTCCATCGACATAAAATCAGCGTTCTGGCAGGTACCTCTTAGTGAGTCCTCACGTGAATTAACTGCTTTCACTGTTCCAGGTAGGAATCTTTATCATTTTCTGCGCATGCCCTTCGGCTTGACCAATGCGCCAGCCACCTGGCAACGTATAGTAGACCGTGTACTAGGCGTTGATTTGGAAAATCATGTGATGGTGTATCTTGATGATATAATTATCATCTCCAGAACCTTTCCTGAACACCTTAGAATTCTAGGCCTAGTTTTTGACCGTTTGAGAGATGCAGGACTCATAGTTTCCGAGGAGAAATGTCACTTTTGTAAGCCAGAATTAAGATACCTGGGCTACATCGTAGACGCTCAAGGTTTAAGACCTGATCCTGAGAAAGTGCAGGCCATTGTGAATATAGCACCTCCACGAAATATCACCGAAATTCGACGTTTTATTGGCACCGCTTCTTGGTACCGGCGTTTTGTGCCGAACTTTTCAGCTATTATAGCCCCAATTACTCGGCTTACCAGGAAAAATATCAAATGGGAATGGACTTCAGAGTGCCATCAGTCATTCAACTTGATCAAAGAAGCTCTTATCACAGCTCCCGTGCTTACATGTCCAGATTTCAACCGCACATTTACTTTGCAGACTGATGCGTCATTTTATGGCTTAGGAGCAGTTCTGACTCAGCAATTTGATGATGGAGAAAAGGTTATTTCCTATCTTTCACGTTCTCTCACCAAACAAGAGATGAAATTAACCGTCACAGAAAAAGAGTGCCTTGCAGTAATTTGGAGTGTGGAAAAGCTTCGTCACTATCTGGAGGGTGTACACTTTAAAGTCATAACCGATCACCATTCTTTGTTATGGCTTCATAATCTAAAAGATCCACAAGGACGTCTCGCTCGATGGGCTCTCCGTTTACAACCTTACGACCTTGAATTGATCCACCGTAAAGGCCGAGATCACGTCGTGCCAGATTTTCTTTCTAGGTCAGTGCCAGTGACTACTGATTCTGTCGCAGCCGTTGACGAACCACCGTCATCATTTTCTGACACCTCAGACAAATGGTACAAAGGCATGATGCAGAAACTAGAAGAACGTCCTGATAAATATCCTTGCTGGCGAGTCGAGAATGGCAATCTCTTTAAATATGTCAAGACAAACAATCCAAGTTTTCCAGATCATTCCACTTACTGGAAAATAGTAGTACCAAAGGATAAACGAAAAGAGATATTCCTTCGATGCCATGATAATCCAGCAGCAGGGCACGTGGGTGTTTTTAAGACATTTTGGAAAGTCGCCGAGAGATATTATTGGCCAAAAATGAGATCCGACGTTGCTAGTTATGTCCGAGCTTGTAGAACTTGTGCTCAGAATAAAGTAGAGCAGAAACGTCCAGCTGGTTTAATGGGTAACCGCCCAGACATAAAGGAACCTTGGCAAGCCATCAGCCTAGACTACATAGGACCTTTACCTCGTTCTAAACAAGGTAACACTCATATTTTGGTGGTCACAGATTATTTTAGCAAGTACGTCGTCTTATTTCCGTGTCGATCGGCAACGGCAAAATCGTTGGTAAAGTGTGTCGAAGACGGCATCTTCTTAGTTTACGGAGCTCCTCAATTCTTAACGTGCGACAACGGAACTCAAATGAAATCCAGAGAATTTCAAGCCCTTTGCGATAAATATAAAGTTAGAATATTTTACACTGCTAATTACTATCCTAGAGCAGATCATACTGAACGCGTTAATAGAGTTATTAAAACGATGTTGCGCTCTTACGTTCAACAAAATAACCATCGAACTTGGGAAGATAATTTAACTGCTATCGGTTGCGCCATTCGCACTTCGCGACACGAAACTACGGGCTTCACCCCTTACTGCGTTAATTTTGGCAGGGAACACAAGCTATTCGGTTCGGACTATGCTGAGGGTGTTCCTCAAGTAGAAACTGAGCGTCAACATTACATTCGAGAACGAATAGAAACTTTCAAACAATTATTTAGAAAAGTCCACACTAAAATCGAAGCTTCTCGTATTAAAAATCAACATAACTATAATTTGCGCCGACGCCCAGTAAGCTTTGTTCCTGGTCAAGAAGTCTGGCGTAAGAATAAAAGTATATCCGATGCAGCGAAGTATTATAGCGCAAAGTTGGCTCCGGAATTTGTAGGTCCGTTTAAGATCGTAGAAAAGACCGGCACGTGTACTTATGAGCTTGAAGATGAACACGGTGTTAGTAAGGGCATATGGCATGTACAAGACCTTAAACCGGTATATGCCGAAACTGCATTTGGTGGTCCGTAGGAGTGAATAAATTGTTAGGCAACTCAAAGTCACTATTTACTTTATTACCTTCCGTTAATTTTACTGTCATTAATTTAATATTACGTTTTACTAGTCATTTTGCTTCAATTTACTTATCAATCTATCGATTTCTAAATTTATTAACTTTCGAGTCCATAGCTTCAATTTGGTTAATTACATTTAATTTTTTTTTCCTCCTTCTTTCGGTAATAATGGCTTTAGTGAGTTTTCCTTTATCGTTGCGTTAATTTTGACTTTTGGCCCAGTTTAAATTCTTGTTTTTTTTTACTTTCCTTGCTTAGTCGTGAGCAATTATATGCTCTGCAGTGTGGGCGTGATTGTGTTTGGATCCATCTGGGCGCGATACTTGATGGATTTGGACACTGTCACTTAGAATAGCGCTGCACTGGGTTTACTAGGTGGGGTAGGAGTCCCCTGAAAGCCGTGGCAAGGTAAGCCTTCAGCTGCCTTGCTTCTATTGTTTGTAGTAGGTAAGCCCTCAGCTGCCTTACTACTTTCACTTGCCAACACCGCCTTACGCCTCGTTATCTTTTATCTGTCATTACCTGATTATCTTTACCTTATCGTCACTTGGTTTATAGTATAGTAACGTATAGTAACGTTTATGGTCATTTACTGTAGCTTACCTTTTTGCGTTTATCAGTCTCACGCAGATACCCATCTCGGCGCGAGACGAGATGAGGGTCGGTGTGTCACATGGTAATTTAAGTTTGATTACTTGGTTAGAAGGCGGTGATTAATTAATTTTGGACCTAATTTTCTTTATCGTTTTTTTTATCTGCATTCACTATTAAGGGTTTTTTTTTTACTAAAGACTAGGGCCAAAAGTCTTTATTTATTATCTTAATTGGACCTTTTTTTTACCTTGATTTGACGTATTTACCTTGATGTGACCTTTTACTTTGATTTGGCTTAATTTTCTCTACCTTGACGTGAATTTATTATTATTCCCTACTTGTGTCTGGAAATTTCGGTTACTTGAACTAGTATGTGTTTTTGCTCGAGTACGACTTTGTCTTTCCTTTGGGGATTTAGAGTAGAAACACAATTTTCTTTCTCTCTTGCTGATTTTGTGAAGTTGAGAATACCACTTATTGTGGGATTCACTGCTAGTTGTTGGCAAGTAACCCAATTTTCTTTATCTCGATTTGCGAACCTTTAGTTTGATGTACTTGTTTCATTTACTTTTGGTTAATTACCTTTTTTTATATTTGCGTTTGTCTTTGCGATAATTTACTTACCTTTGTGATAAATTTGCTTACTTTTGCGATACACTTTCTTACCTTTGCGATAATTTGCTTACCTTTGCGGAATTTTGAATACATTTACTTTGGTTTATTCCGATTACCTTGTATTTCGATTTACTTACCTTTATTTTGATTTACTTACCTTACCGTGATTGGCCTTTGATAGGCTTTAATTTGCTTTGATACCTTTGGGTTTTTTTCCTCTATTATTTGGATTTGTCTTAGGTCTAGGTTTTGGTAGGACTATATGTTAGTCTCCGGCCATCTCAGTTTTACTGGTTTTGCGCCTAGGTCCTTATTGATATATTTCGTCTATTCACCTTTTAGACGAAATAAAACTATCCCGATTGCGACTTTACTTTATCTTGACTTTATATCGATTTAGACATTTGTCCCTATCTCGTTTTACAGGCTGCACGGTGTTGGGTGCTACCGGATGTCGCTTCGACGCTCTTTGTTAGATCATGGATCCTTCGGAGAGCAGACCGACTGGAAGGGCTGTTCAGGGGGGGCGGAAGTCTGACCCCTGGGGTAACAGTTTGCCCATCGAACTTGTTCGGCGGGCCAGGGGAGGACCAAGCTACTTTGTTCGGCCTGAGCTCAAGTCGGCCTATTAGGTTGCGACAGGCCGGTGGCAGTGCCACCGCTCAGAACACCCTGATTAATTTTTTTTTGTTGTATACAGGGACCGATGTGCTTCCCGTTTGGTGCATCTTTTAGCTTGGTGGATGCTACAATCCACTCCCTTTTGTATGGTGGATCATCTGGGCTATCCCTCTTTTCTTATCATTTTACTTATGTTGTATTATATTTATCTTTTCCTTTTTAGTTGTCCACCCTTTGGTTGGTTTGACGCATGTCAATTGGTGATTTAATTCGGGACGATTCTACGGTGGGAGGCTAGTAAACGAGGTTCCCCACAATATTTTTGGGTGTAACGCAATGCTAGCTCCCTTACCAACTTAGGGTTTACGTTCCACACCGAATCTTCCTGGAGGAGGTCGCTGGGTGACTAGTGGCAAAGGGACCAAAGATTTCTTTGAGTATTTAGTTATTTTAAGATTGAGTTATCAGTCTTGTTAGTTAGTATTAGTTATATGGTACTACCTTGGGTTCCCACGTATCTTCACTTATGTTTTTTTTATTGGCGCCAGCATAGCGCAGGTAATTTATTTTCTTTTTCGATTTTCTTGTATCATACAGAGAGCCTCTGATCCTTATCGTCGGTCAATTTTCATTGGAAAATTTCCCTCCTTTCGTAGGAGAGGGGGAGTTGTGACAGGTCATTTTTGTCACCGAATTAGATTTGTTGTAATAATTAGTTTATTCACGAACGCCTGTTTTCTTAGTTATTTACCTTGATTCAGAAGATCTATTTTCGTTCTTCCGCTATGTGGCCCCCTTCCCTTGCTGTCCAGGCTACCCCCTGGGGGTGTTGATTGCCCTTTTATCTGGTCCAAATCGGCTTAATATGAGCTTGTCCATCTGTTGTAGTCTGCTTTAAAATCTTTCTTTCTGGCTTGGGCCTGAATTTTCGCCTTGCTTAAGGCCTTCCTGTGTGTACAGACAGTCGCCTTTAGTCTATTTATGATAACATATTTTTAGAGAATAAATTTTAAAAGACTACCTACATTTTGAATGAGATTTAATCCCGGTGTTTTCCACTGCCTTCACTGTCCTGGATTTCTGAATCTAGCGTTCTCTATTAATTAAACTCCAAGATTTCCTTCTCTTTTCTTTTCCAAGATCTTGTTTTGAATTTTGTAAACATTTAATTGAGTTATATGAGAAGGTTAGAATTTTTGGTTGAACTGACAGGCTGACACTGTCAGAGTCTTGCAGTGCTGCCAAACCGGAGGGGTAAAATTTGTACTGTATCGTTAAGCATTTTCGCGTGGGTTTGGCGGGCTTTCGTTGCTATTTTGTTCAGGCCACCGGCGTAGGTATAACTTTCTGTATTTCCGTGACTTTATTGTTTCACGCCCGGGGTCTCTGTACAATAGTAGTGTCTTTGTTTGGTGGCGTGGCGACAGTTGGAGTAATCAGTGCAGGGCGGAAATTCTTCGGAACCATCTTGGATATGTGTCTGTGGTGGGAGGAAGTGTCATATGATTCTTCCGACACGAGGCATAGGCCGGTCACTTCCACTCTATCCTTCGAAGCAATTGTTCCATGGTCCCTATCTGAAAATTTCAATTTGGAAATTCTAGTTTTTTTTTGGCTTAAAAAGTCAGGGACCGCGTTTAAATTCTTGAAGAATTTGTTTCTGCAAGACGCAGGATATTTTTGGGCGACTTCGATGATAGGTGAGTGCTTTTTTTATATAGATGGTTTTTTGCTAGTCTGCCCGTGCATGGTAAAATTTTTCAATGACTAAGGATTCCTTTCTTTATTTCTATCAAGCCACGAACATCGGCAACAGTTTGGAGGTCCAAACCCTGTGGTAACCTTGCTGTGTGGTGCCCTTTTGCTGCCTGTGGAAGTTGGAATTCGAACCCTCGTCGTTAGGAGGTGAGTTAGACCTTGAAGTTTTTTTGCTCCGTGTTTCTCAGGTACTTATCAATCGCCAATTTAAGCCCATAAAATTATAATTTAAAATTTTAACGAACCATAATTATCGTTCTGCTTTACGGTACTATGTTTTAAGTAAGACTCTAGTTTTCTCGGGTGGTTCTTATTGCTACACCATATTTTGAGTTATAGTAGTCAAGCCTTCAATTTCTTAAATATTAATATCACTTTAACTAATCTGCTATTAACCTTTTGAGTCTTGATTGTTGGCTGTAAAGCTTGCTCGTACAATCTATAAGTTATGTTAAGGGCTCTTTATACCAGCTTACGGGCCTGGGTTTATTTGAATTAAAATAGTCGGTCACCCGCGTAGAATGTAGATTGTTTTTATAAAGTTTCTTTTATCGGCTTTATGCTGTCGCAAATCATTTGCAGTGGGTTGCTATCTGTAGCGCTAAGTTGCAAACCGTAATTTATGTAGATATAAAGGAGTTGGTGGTACTGGTACTCTGTCAGTATGGTTGGTTATCGTAAACGCCAAGTTGAAAATTAAGCTTTATAGTAAGTGTTTTTTTTTTATACTAATTTCTTTGTTATTATTAAGGTTCGGTCGCCAGGTTGTCAAGAATACCACCAAATCCTTTATTTTCCTGTTTTTTTATAAGCTAAGACGTGTACGGGCTTGAGGTATTACGGGTTTTATTTCTAGGAAGCTGGAAAATTTAAATTTATTTTTGCGTTTGTTTATAACGGGGGGGTTATATAATATTTTTGTTTTCAGAGGTTCATTAACCTATTATTTTATTTTAAATTTGCCATTTGGCGAATATTTTGGTGTGCTTAGAAACTTATGCTCGTACACGTTTTACAACCTTTCTATTATATCGTATTGTTTGCTTCTGGGAACGTAAGGTAGTTACGTAGATGCTTTGTATATATATATATGCTTATACTTTTGGTATCTCGTATTATTCGCTTGTGATTTAAGCTTTGTGTCTTTATTTATTTATTAATTTATTCATTTACGGTCATAAACACAAAAGTTACACACTAATTAAATTTAAATTTGTGATAGAGGTACATTAGCGGTATATTTTGCTTTTAATTTAATATTTGTGCTTTTATAAATGTACATAAACGGTGTGTATTTTCATTGTTTATATTCGAACGGTTTCTCCCTATACAGGGTGCTTTCTCTTAATTTAAATGATTAAAATTTTTGGGAAGTCAATTATTATTCTTGTGTTATCTTACATTGATCCACTTTATTTACATGAGTAGTGTTAACGCTTAGCTTTTGAGTCAAGCTACTATAGGGGTTTGAGGTTTTAATTAATTTACCTTTTTTGGCTCTTTTACTTTGAATATTACTTAAACGTTTTAAGTCAAGCTAACTGGGGTTTCATTTTTAGTTATTTTTACTGTCTTCGCTCAGGTCTTTTGCTTTGTTTATACCTGTAATCTTGCGTGAACTTGTAATTTAGTTATCAATTATTTTTGCTTTTGTTGTACTTTTGTTATTTTTATTGGTAATGTAAGATAACATAATATAGTGTTAAACTGGTCATTTAGTGAACACTTAGTTTTTGTAAATATTAACGTTTATCCGTAAAGTAAATGAACTTTAAAATTTAGTTATCGATGCCCTTTAGGTAATAATAATTTATTTTGTTTATTGACATAACCTTTTTGTTTAATATTATCCTAAGCTTGCTTAAATTTTGCAAGTGGGTTTTAATCATTGCTTTCTCTTTTTAGTAACCTTTTTTTTTGATATTAACGTAGCTTCTTATTTTTAAATATTTTTCTACTTACCTAAATTTTGCATTTGATTTCGAGCCACCGTCTTTCTCTTTTATTATTGACACTTTATTTAATATTCTTAAATTTTGCGGTTTAATTCCAGTAAATTGTTTCTCTCCAAATATTAACTTTTCTATTAACGTAACTTTTGTTTTTAATTATTAACGTAACTTCAAATATATTTTTTTTATTGATTACATTTGAATTACTGTAATTACTGGGAATTGTTTTGTTCCTAGGGTCCTTGGTAGGGGCCACGAACCTCCCTACTTCTTCCGTAGGGGCTAGAAAGCACCCCTATTACATTGTCTTCGGAAGGGGATACGAACCATCCCTATTAATTTTTGGCGGGTGCTAAGGAGCCACCCTATGATTATGTGTATGTGAGGCAGACTTCCTCACGAAGATTTTATTTTATTGTTTTTTCCCTGTTTGGAGTAATTTAATTTATTTATTTTTGCGAGGGCAAAATCGCCCAACCTTATTTGTCACCAACTGTAAACCTTTTTTTTTTCTGTAAATATATGTACAGTGATAAATGTATTAAGTTGTTTTTATCCAGCTCACTGCGCCCTCTGTTTAATTTCTATTATGAATAGCAGGTTTGTTGTGTGAGAAGCAGGTCCCTAGACCAACTAGGCGACTTCCAGTTTGCGTCGGTGTAAAAAACTGGTGGCGTCCAATAGAACCTACCCAGCCTAACTGAGCTGAGGGCTAATTTGCAACGCGCTCTACTACACCTGCTTCCCTCAGAACACCCTGTTGTTCCTGTGTTTTTCTCTAGAGTACCTTTAAGAGTGATTGTAATGTTTTCAAGTTAAGCGGTAAGTACTTGGTCAATGATACTCATCATAGTATCTTTGACGGTTTTTAATCAAACACTTTTTTTTTAACAAAGTGCGTCGCAGGTTTTTAAAATAAGGTTTCCTTTTTGTCTATTTTTTGTTATTTCTCCATTGCATTAAAATAAATAGTTTTTGTTATCTTTTTCTACAAAAGTAAGTTAAATTTTTGCGATATGCCTCAAAAATGACAGTAAAGGGGCGCCCTTGAATATTTGTTTTTAAATAAACCCTAAAACTTGCTAGACTTTGGCTATTAGTTTTTTCTATTTATTTTCTATAACGCACTTGAATAGAAATAAAGGTTATTATAACATAATCTTAATACAAAATCGTGCTCGACTCCATATTCTGGAAAATCCAATTTTTTTGGCAGATTTTAATGGTCTGTAAAATTCTAACCAAATTTCGTCTACCATAACCTATAATAGTTTTCGAGATACTAGCACATTAGGCAATCCAATGATGTGCCAAAATTAATTGAATATGGCGGCTGTGGGCAAACATTGCAAGAAACATGTTTGTTTACATTGAAGTGTGCGCATCCCGAATCTCGATAAAATTGATTTCTATTTATCAAGGAATCATCAGGTTGTTGTAATTTGATCATTTAGGTTTGTTTATTGTTCTAGTGTGCGCTTAAAAGGTTTTTTTGGAGTAAAATACATTTTTATAGTGATTTAGTGGGTGAATTTACCAAACAAGAAAGCCCGTGACTTGTCTTGCAGTCGGTTGTGGAAGTCGCTCCAACAGAGATCAGATTAGTTTTTATTGTGTGCCTACCATCTTAAAGCATAGATTTTTAACTAATTTAAATGATTTGTCCAAAAGACGTAGGGAACGATGGCTGGCTGCTCTCAAAAGGGACAATCTTACAGAGTCTATGTTAAAGAATCAAAGAGTTTGCAGCAAACATTTTATAACAGATTAATCATTTTCAAGATATTTTCTCGGTTAACTTAACTACTTTATCTACCTAGAAAAGTTTAAAAACAATAATCACTTTTTTTAACACATAACTTTTAACTTTAATATGCCACCCGATGTCATAACCGAGCATTGTTTTTTTTTGTTTGGTAATGTCAACTGATGAAAACTAAACCTTAGGATATTTTTTTGGTGGTGCCCCTGGCCCCTTGTAAAAATTTCAGCTTATTCTATTGAGAATTTATTTTAGTTTTTGTAATATTTTAATTATTAAGTTAGTAATAACTAGAAAATTGATCTCGATGTAATTTATTTTTTTAACTGAAATGTCTTTCTAGTTCAAGCAAATGTAGGTATGCGTACCAAAATATTATTAAATAAAAAATACATACATATAAATAAAACATGCAACTTGCCAAACTACAATACAAACAATAATATAGAAATAATACAAAATGACAAAAATTATAGATTATTTATTTGTACAAATCGGATGCCAACGGCCATATATGAGCAATGTACTTACTGTACATATGCTTTCGTCTTTTGCTATAATACTCCACACATCTAACGATCTTAAGTTTGCTCTTTGAGAATGTCTTACCTGAAAAAAAACACTCTGTAAACATTATCCTTCTATTTTTATTTTAAAGTTACTAAAAATTAAAACTAAAGTACAAAGTTTAGAAAATTACTAAATGAATATACCTTGTCGACTAAAATATACGAATCCTTAACCACCTTTACTCCAACTTTTGTTACAAATCCTGCCTCAAAATATTTATAACACTGCAGACTTTGCTTTCATTTGGTGTAATAACTGTGTGTCAGGATTAAATATGAAACATGAATCAATACCCATTATGGAAACTCGAGGAACTCGATCAATAGAGAAGTCTAAATCTTCATCTTTTAATGCAAAAGGATCAACTAGTTTTAACTTCTGTAGATAGGTACCTGAAAACATAAAACAGTTGATTATTTTCAGAGTAGTACACAATCATTTCAAGGCAGTTTTAAATAGAAATAATTTCAACTTACCTCTCGCCAATGTCATGACTTTCTGCTAATAAATTCTGCAGATAAACACTAACCATTGCGAAATAAATAGTTTAGGGTAGAAAAATCACGTAAAAGATAAATAACACGAATTTTAACAACCACAACTCTCAAAAACTATGAAAAATAAAATCGATAATCGCTTTCAACTTCCACGTCTTCTTATGGCGAACTTATCAAGGTCATTTTTGTTTGCCCACAACCGCCATATTGGATCACGTGGTTTAAATTCCCTAATGAAAGACAAATCTGATACATTGGTGCTGGTACTTTGGGATTTGATTAACGCTGTTTATTTCAATCAGACGTTTGTAATGTGTCGGCAGTTATTTAGCATTCTGTCAGATGAAACAGCCAAAACTGTGATACATGATCAAACTGGTTATTGGCACCCAAAAGTATCCGCACTAAAGAGATGAAAAATGTTAATGATTTAACTTAAGGCAAAGTTGTATGTTATATATTAGATATTACTTTTAATGACTGGCACTATTAATAATTGCAAAAAATATTGCTGCTCTTTTGAATCCAAATTCCCGAAGGAGATAATCGAAATTTAAATAATGCTTGGTAATAGTGATAAGACCAGGCTACAACAGAAAGTTTGTGAAATGTTTAACGACAAATATCCCCATAGGGAACCCGTAGCTCAATCTGCAGTGAGTAAAATTTTTAAAAAATGGACGTAAAAACGAGCCTAACTTCTCAAGTGAACTTGTGTCGTATCAACAGAATGGGGCACCTTCCGATTATGTGGTTAATGTCTGAAGATATTTAAGTAACACTTTTCGAGGGAGACGTGGTGCAATAGAGTTTCCGGCAAGGTTGCCGGATTTACGTCTCTTAGATTTTTTGGGGTTACAAGGACATCATCATCATAGTATACAAAAATAAACCCGATAATTGACCCGATTGAAATTCTTAAAGATCTAATTCATACTCTGTTAAGAAACATTCAGCCTAATGTAGTTATTAATGTGTAACAGGAATTTTTTGACCGTCTAAGGCACTGCAGAGCTGTAAATGGTGACCATTCTCAGCACTCACTAAAGTACCTAATAGTTTTATTTAATTTCTTGTTCTGTTTTGTGTTGTTGCGTGAATTAATATTTCTCAATTGTTCAATAAAATTGACATTTGATTCATTTGAAACGTCAAATTTTAATTTATAAAAATCTACGATAGAACATGCAACTTTGCCCTAAGTTAAATGATTGGCATTTTACATATTTATAATGTATCAAATTTGACAGTTGTAGAGTTTTTTTAAATTACCCTCAAAATTAAAACTACATCGACGTGTCCGAGGGTTTTTAAGCTAATTTTTTTTATTTGCGAGATATTGAATGTATTCCCTAATTTATCACAACCTTGTATATTGACTATATATATATATATATATATATATATATATATATATATATATATATATATATATATATATAAGAAAAAATGATTTAGCGTCCGTCATAATATAAAAAGGGGGAAAAATTTTGGCTAATCGGACAAAACCAGTAAGTTGCGTTCTTGCATTAAAGTACTTTAATGCAAGAACGCAACTTACTGGTTTTGTCCGATTAGCCAAAATTTTTCCCCCTTTTTATATTATGACGGACGCTAAATCATTTTTTCTTATTCTTGTTCTATGGCTTTTTAGACGGAGTTGCACGGCTCTCGGTGGGACTGAGTGTGCGACTCTTAGTATAAACCACAAAATTGTGGATAGCTGGAGTGATGCTCAAAATCGGTACCGGGTACCGGGGGTCATGTTTCCGTACGTATTATTGTTTTACTGGTTGCCTACAGTAGCAGCTTTACTCTAGTAAGATGTGTTATTGCATTTCAGTGACTTCCCATAGATGGCGCTCACGTGTATTGTGTACCGTCTTTATCCAAAGCGGACGACATAATATGCGAGGGTTCTATGTGTGGAAAGGTGCCAAAGGGTTAAGTCAGTCTGATGAGTCCTAATAAGGACGAAAGCTAACTGTCTACCGGCCCGGGGTTATCCATAAGATCTTGGACTCCCCGTACTTTAATGCAAGAACGCAACTTACTGGTTTTGTCCGATTAGCCAAAATTTTTCCCCCTTTATATAGGTATATATATATATATATATATATATATATATATATATATATATATATATATATATATATATATCTGATTTCAGTATTTAAATAGGAAACTCCCTGTATAGACTGGCAAAAAAAGTGCAGGTTTTGTATGTTGTGATTACTGCACTAAAAAATAATATTTTTTTCTTGAATACCTTAAATATGTACATTAATTCTTATCGGTCATTTAAACGATGTAAATCGCTGCCTAAATATCCAAAATGCAAAGTTGTGTAATTGCTGGCGTTATTTAAATTTACCTGGTAAGGAAACTATAACAATGAACAAAAATATTTTGGTCAACACTGTTCTATTTGAGCTATCATTCTCCTGAAGAAGTAATAAAATTATGATGAAATATATTGAGGATTAAGCAGAAAAAAATTTGCTTTTTATTTATACAGACTGCGCACCCAAAATTAACAAAAATTTCATATATATATATATATATATATATATATATATATATATATATATATATATATATATATATATATATATATAAGTTTTTCTATTCTTTTCAGATGGTTCAATGGTTTTAAATATCTTTTCTACGTTGCTGTATTGAACACAATAACACGAGTTAACTACTACGACCGTGGTAATCTGTTTTTAAAAACTATTTATTTTTCTAAGTTACAGAATTATGATAAAAAATGTTATTACAAAATATATGTTTAACAATTAAATGTTTTCAACTGACTGACTCGTCCTGGCTTTGGATGCATTCTATATTGTTATATGATATGCATATTCAGCATTATCTTCGTCTAGGTGGTGATATAACTCCTCCCTCCTTGGACTTAACTACACCCTGTAGGGGGTAGTTCGATGCGTAGGCTGCTGGCTTCCATCGGGATTGTTTTCTTGCATAAACACCCCTTCTGGACCATATATCTGCGTAGTAAGTACCCACCAGTAACGATTAAGAATACATAGACAATAATTGTCCACAAACTGGGTACTGTGGAAACATTGTCAAAGAGCGAATGGGACTCATTTTCTTCAATTTTATTTTTAAGTTCATGTAGTTCATCCAACTTTATTTCTTGTAGGTGGAAGCTCAAATTTAATACAGGGTACTTTAGCGGCTTCTCATCGAAATATGGGAATATTATTGGCTGTTTTTCTGGTTCGATTACATTTTCGTAATTGGTGATCGATATTTCATTGATTTTTAATCGACACCCTATCGGTATGTTACTTAGATATGTACCATTTAGTTTGCGGCGTTCTTCCTGTGCAGGGCATTTAAGGTAAACTATTTCTTCATTTGGGATAACCAGTAACCAATTGTGTGTGTTATCCAGTTGATTTATGACCGGTAAGCTTATTGTGACGTCAATTTGTTGACAGGTGGAGGTGCTTTTTGTGGATTGCAACAGCTGTACTTCGCAAGGGCTCTTGGCTTCTATTTCTTTTTCGCAGAGGAATGAATTTGGCATTACTTCCTTGCAGGGGATACCACGATGAGTATAGTGTAATTGATTTTTAATTAAATATTTATCGCGGGGAATGACAACCTTAAACAGACTCTGATGCACAACTGGTATTGCATATAAGTGATAATATTCAAAATCATTAGGATTGGTAATTGGTACTCTTAATAAATATGTAACTTTGTTATTTAATATAAAAACATCAACATCAATCAATTTCTCGAGAAGGAAAATATTCTCTAAATTTATTGGCAACACCATTTGATTAGTACCTACATTTTTCCTAACCATTATGAGTTCCTTTAAAAGATCGTTAACTGTTATTATGCTCGGGTGCATAATTTTTAATTTTGAAAAAGTAATAGAATTTTCGATATCTTGTAATATTGAATTAATTATTTCATATAAGTTAATAATTTGATTTAATATATCTTTAATAAAAAACATATTTTCTTTATATGTTGCTTTTTGCACTATCGAACTAATTTGATTGACTCTACTTTCTATTAGTTTTTCGTTATGCCCTATTTGTTGAATAGTAGAATTAAATTTGTCAATAACGTTTGTAGAAATCGAGTTTTGGTTGTGAATATTTTCAGCCAATTTATTTTGATTTTCTTCCAAATTTTTTATTAGCTTTTCGTAATGCTCTCCATCTGACGCATCTAGGTTTCCTGTTACAGCCTTAAATACTGAACCTACTATATTAACTAATCCTCTTTTAGTTCTTTGAGGGTGAGGTAAAATCTCTTTAATTTTATTCTCAACTCTTTCTTGTGTTGTTTTTAATATTTTTAAGTAGTTAGCTGAGTCATCAAAATATTCCTTATGCTTTAAAAGCGAGTTCGTAATGTCATCTGTTTTAATATGTAATTTGTTGGTTTCTGTTATGATGGGGTTTAGATCGTAATAATGTATTAAGGTGTGGGTGTATTCAATAATTTTTGCATGTCCTAATTTTAAAGGTAAAATCCCTGGATTGTCCTTTAATGACATCATTGTGATTTTGTCTCCGTCTCCGATAACGGTAGAAGTTAGCCTGAAATATAATATTGTCTATTTAGTCAAAGCTATACGTCTGTCTTAAAGGGCGTTTTAGATTGTCCATGTGGACTTTGGCCTGGGACTGTGTTGTTACTGTTTTACGATTTTGATTTACTGATTCAATTTCGGTTGGTTTTGAGAATTTATCTGAAAGTTTTTGTCTAATATGTTTTTTAACATAAGTTTTTTGATTAGGTTGAAACAGATCCGGTTTATCTCGTTTCTCATTAATCTTTGAAATTACTTTTTGTTTGTTTTCTAATAGTTTCTGATTGATATTAGAATACATTAGTTTAGACTTTTCTTTGTGAGCGTTAACGTAATCGTTTAAGAGTAATTGATCTAACTTTAAATCCAATGGATCATTTGTAGAAATATGACCGTTAATTACGTCTATCGGCTTTAAGTTCGTCGCAGAATGAATTGAATGATTATATGCTAATATTGCATAAATCATTTTGGTAATTATCGGTGTCTTGGCAAAATTTTGATTATTTAGTAAGCGAATGTGCTCCGCTAACGTTGAATGAAGTCTTTCAACCACGCCATTAGATTGGGGATGATGGGGTGCACAAAAGTGTATTTTAATTTTGTGTAAATTGAGAAGTTCTGTTACAACAGTATTCTTAAATTCTGTGCCATTATCGATAATAACTTGTCTTGGTATGCTATGGTGGGAAAAATATGATAGTAGCTTATCAACAATTTCCGTAGCGGCAAGTGATTGAAGTGCGTATGCTTGCGCATATTTTTAAAAACTATCGATTATTGTCAAAAATTTAGTTTGTTCAAGTGTGTACGTGTCTAAATGTAAAATTTCAAACGGTCTGGAAGCCGTCGGTGTTATATTCATTTCCATATTTATAGGATGACGTTCATATTTGCTTTTTTGGCAAATTTCGCAATTATTTATATAGGTCTGAACGGAGTTTTTAAGATTTGGCCAATAGTACTTTTGTGTTATCTGTTTTAGCGTCTCGTCGTGATTTGTTTTTGATTCGTGATATTTTTGTATTACTTCCGAAATATCGTCTTTATCAGTGACGTCTACTAATTTTATTAAACATCGTTTTAATTTCAAAGATGGCCATTTAAAAGTTTTACGAATTACCTCACAAAATGGTTCATACATTTCGGGTTTTTCGAAATATATATGATATTGTTTATCAGGAATTATTATTTCCTTGACAAAATTTAGAATATCTTCATCGAAATTATTGGTGGAAATTTGAACGTTAAAACGGCGTTTTTTCTCAAATAAAATAGTCATTTTTGGTTTCGCGGGAGAGTGTAACACTGAGGAAATGATTATTTGATTTGCTCCATAATTAACAGGGATATCACATATCGGAATGCCTACAATAGGGTCTTCGCTCTCATTTGTGTGTACTGTCATGTTTTCGTCTCGATCAGCTGATGTGTGTGTTGCGATGTCATTGACTTGCGTCGCGAAGTCATTATCGTCTGCTTGTGCGATAGTGGAAATTTGATCCATATTGTCCGTGTGTGGTTGTGACTATCCTTGTAATTCTTTGTTAAAATCTTCTATATATTGTTTTAAACAAAAATTGTCGTCTGTCTCTTTCGTGTGTATTTCAATGCGCGACAAAGCATCGGCGTTCGTGTTAAGTTTTCCTTTTTTATACATTATATTATAGTCATATTCGTCTAGTTTAATTCGCCACCTTAATAATTTAGAACTCGGATCTTTTAATGAAAACAACCACTGCAATAGTTTGGGGTCGGTGATAAGGTTTATTTTTCTTCCGAATATGTACGGTCGAAAATACTTAGTGGCCCAAACAATAGCCAAAAGTTCCCTTTCTATGGTCGAATAATTTCTTTCTGAGTCATTGAGCGTTCTAGATTCGTACGCCACTGGAAGGTCTTGGCCAATAGGTCCTTGTGAAAGGACTGCTCCCAAACTAACCGCACTTGCATCTGTGGTAAGATTAAACGGTTTTGAGAAGTCTGGATACTTCAGTATTGGCTCATTAATTAACAAGTTTTTGCAGGTTTCAAAACACTGTACAAATTCTTGGTTATGTTCTATTGTTGCACCTTCTTTAAGCATTTAGTGAGGGGTTTGGTTAACTTAGCGAAGTCCTTGATGAATCTTCGATAGTATCCTAGTAACCCTAAGAATCCCTTAATTTGTTTTGTTGTTTTTGGAATAGGATAATCCCTAATAGCTTTAATTTTATCAGGATTCGGTTTTACACCATCTGCGGTTACCACATGGCCTAGGTATGCAACTTCTTTTCGTAGGAATTCAGATTTATCCAACTGTATTTTAAAGTTGGACTCACGAAGGCGTTGGAACACACTTCTTAACCTGTCTATATGTTCTTGTAATGATGTCGAGTACACAATAATATCGTCTAAATAGACTAGACATCTTTCATTTTGGATTCCACGCAAAATGTTATCCATTACCCTCTGGAAGGTTGCCGGGGCATTTTTAAGGCCAAAGGGCATACGTCGAAACTCATAATGACCATTTTCAGTATTAAATGCTGTCTTTTCGATGTCATCTTCGTGCATTTGGATTTGATGGAACCCACTTGCCAAATCTAAGGTGGTGAAATACTGGCATTTGCCTAGTTTATCTAAGAGGTCGGTTATATTAGGAAGAGGGTACCGATCGTCAAGGGTTTTAGCGTTAAGACCCCTAAAGTCGCAAACTACCCTCCATTTTTTCATCCCCGAAGCATCAGCTTTCTTTGGGACTACCCAAATTGGCGAGCTCCACGGTGGCTACTCGGCTGTATAATTTTTTGGTCTAGCATTTTTTTTATTTGTTTTTCAACCTCTTGTTTATGTATAAAAGGATAACGATAAGATTTAGAGTAAACTGGTATTTCATCAGTTGTTTTTATTCGGTGCTTAATTTTGCTAGTAAAAGTTAATGGTTCATCTTCATTGTAGAATATGTCCGCATATTCTTTAATTAACTTTAAAATTTTGCTTTTTTCCTCGTCATTAAGATGATCAGTCCGAAATTTGGAGAAATCTAATTTTTGTTGTTTTGGGGAATCGTCAAAATTGTTTAAATTAATTTCTTTCATTTCATTAGTATTAAATTTTTCTACGGTTATGGGTTCTGAAAAGTCTAATGTTACCGGATTACAGGTATTATTTAATACTGTTGTCAAGGCATAACCATTTCTAGCAACAGACGAACATTCTGGTATCTCACAATTATGCATTATTTGATGTGGTATAATTACATCACCGTCTTTTATCGAAGTTTTAATTTTAACAACTTGTTCAACACGAGGTGGAATTGTTATACAGTTTATCTCATTTCGAGTTTCATGGAATTGTAATTTAATGCGTGTATGTGGGGTTACAAGATATCCTTTGTCAAAGTCAAGATTAGCTTGTAAAATTTTAAGATTATCAAGTCCTAGTAAACCATCAAATACATCGTGGAATTTGAATAAATAAAATTTTAAATCTTTATTTTTTGGTAATTTAAAAATTTTTGAAGCGGGAATTAAAGCACTATATTGATGAGCTGATTTCTGAAATACTGCTGAAACTATAAATGGATCGTTTAGTATCTTATTTGGGTATAACTTTTTAGCAATATTCGGGTCAATGAATGAACTAGTTGATCCTGAGTCGATTAAAATTTTTAAATTGGTTTCCGGAAAGACAATGTATGATAGCTCACTATTATTAGTTACATTTAGGGAGATTACTTGAGGTGTTATGGAATTTCTTTGTCTTGAGTAGCTTCGCGAAAATTTTCGTTATCGTCGCGTTCGCTTTCATAAGAATTTTGTTGGGTTAGGTCATAGTCAGATAGTGAGGCATGTATATCAGGTTTAGTGTTAGGTTCGTAATATTCGTTGCTTGCGTATGGGTAGCAATTTGTTTGGTCATTATAATATTGGTCATATGGGTGATATTGATTCTCGTCACAAGAAAATTGTTCTAATTGGTTTATATTTTGCATTTCGGTATTGTAAAGTTCTTCAAAAACAAATTTTGGCGGGTTATAATTAGATGTATTAGGCAATGGTTTAAACATTGACGTTTCTACGCCAGACATAGCTGAAGGCTGTGTTAATTGTTTTTGCTGATTAGGTTTAAAAACATTAGTTCTATTTCCCGGTTTATTAAAAACTTGTGAGTTAGTAAAAAATCTTTGTTGCGGTCTGTTAAAATTAGGTCTAATATTCATAGGCTGCGATGGAAAACTAGGCCTAAAAGCATTATTTGGAGTATGGGCGTTAAATACATGATTTGGCCTTAACATATTTCTAGGCTGCATGGTGTTAAAATACGGATTTTGTTGAATAGATTTAAAATTATTATTGTTAGGATTTGAAACACTGGATTTAGTTTGGTTTTGAAAATAGTGAACATTATATTCTTGTGTAACAAACTGCAATGCTTGCATTAAATTGGTTGGACGCATGCACCTTATGGTGGTGCCAAGGGGTTCCTTTAACCCAGATAAAAATGTTTTTAAAGCAAGATCGTTATATAAACTTCTTTTTAGATTTTTTGCTGGTGCGGTTGTTTCGTGAGAATCAATGAATGAACATAACAAATTTAAGATATGTAAGACCCTATCATAAAATTGATTTGGCTTTTCGTTAGGTAATTGTTTCATCATGACCAAATCTCAATTTAGGCAAGCTTCGTCTCTTTGATCGGCAAAATTACGTCTTAGGGTGTCTTTTAACTCAACCCAAGTACTGACATTTTGAATATTTACAACAAGTTTAACTTGGCCAGCAAGTTTGCCAACAAGAGAATTCAACAAATATACATTTTGGAAAGAATTTGGATTCGTAGCGTCATAAAAAGAATCAATTATTGATTGACAAGTCGATATGTAGCGATTTAGATCATTTGGGTTTCCATCGAAATTGGGAACACAGTTTAGATATTCTGTTTTAAATTGCGCCATATCGTTTTCTGTTAGGTTATTCAAAATTTGATCGACAATTATGTGACTGTTAGAAGTTTCGCTTAAAATTTCTAAATTTGCTTCTAAATTTTGATTAGAAACAGAGTCAGTTGAAGGTGTCTGTAAATTTAAATTCTGTAAATTGCTAATGATACTTTCAATCGACATGAAATCAATCTCACTTACACTAAAATCAACAGGCCCACTCTGGTCATTTTATAGGGGCAAGGCTTGGTTCGGCGATTGATGTCCTCTCCAAAATCTTGGTCCCTGCGAAGATAGGCGATTCAGGTCCTACCCTCCGATGATTGGTTGATCGATGGTAATCCACAGTTCTTTGATAGATTGGAAGTCTTTCGATGTTCGGAAAAACTCCACTCTGCTTCAACACCTCCACCAACGTCACAACACTTTGTTCATTACTTCGGTTAACCGTTGAACGGAAAAATCCTACACAATCGATTTGTATCGATTCCCGAAGTATCCTACCGACTGCGCCAGTTAACTACTACGACTACGACCGTGGTAATCTGTTTTTAAAAACTATTTATTTTTCTAAGTTACAGAATTATGCTAAAAAATGTTATTACAAAATATATGTTTAACAATTAAATGTTTTCAACTGACTGACTCGTCCTGGCTTTGGATGCATTCTATATTGTTATATGATATGCATATTCAGCATTATCTTCGTCTAGGTGGTGATATAACTCACGTCAATATACAGTTTTCCTAATACGTTTTTTGATATAGACGCTGCATCTGCAGGGTATTTGTAGCACAATAAAAAACTTCTCAACTAAGTTTACCAATTTTAGAGCATTTGATATGGCAGTCTTTTCTGCTTGGCAGTGATAAACATGTGAAAAGTTTGAACTAACTTTTGTATTATAACCAACTTACACATATCTTTATGTACGCATTCCATTTAACAAGTTTATTTTGTACTGCGTAGTTTACATGTACACAAGTTTACACACATGTTCACAAGTTTATATATAGGTAACAAATTTATAATTACGGCACGGAATACTAATTGTGCAAGTTTCGCTTGCACTTTACCGAATTTTTTATATCATAAGTATAAAAACAATAATCCATAAAAAATATAGTAGCATTGTATTTGGAAAATAGTAGTAACACTATAAAAAATGATATTAATTGTTATTGAACTACGGTTTAAGCTTAAGGACTTAGGTATGTAAAAAAAATTGCAGTTTTATTTTTTGAAATACATACCTACGGATTATTAGGTATATATTAAACAGTAAAAAAAACAACTATTATTGTTAAAAAAATATACCAATTCCAGTTTACAAATGCAAATTTACTATATTTCTCGGAAGCAAACAGCTAGCAAAAATCTAGATACGTCGGTCAGTTTTAAGCAAATAACTCTATAGCAATCAATCGTTGCCGAGAGCAACGAGAACACAAAGGCATCTTATTTGCGATAACGTGTGCTGTTTAGATATGGTGTCTTGCGATCACAAGTGGCGTTTAGAACCCAACGCTCGGCATGACCCGATTCGCGATCATGTGTGGCGTATAGAAAAATGCGGCCCGCAACTCAAAATTGTGAAGTATTATTGCAAAAACTCATTTTTTGGGGGACACAAAAATTTTACTGCCCCGGGGCCCGTCCCGGCTCTCAGCGGCCCTGACAACACGGCAAAGTAAAACACCTCAATATGTATTTTAGTTTTTAGCTTTTGATGCACATTATTAGAGACAAGTACCTGTATCGTGCATCGTCAAGAAAAAACTGTCAAATATGTCCAAGTAAGTATGCAAGGCAGGCACCTTTTGGTTTGGTTTGCTCTCAGTGACGCCGAAAAGCGAGGCGACGCGGGCGATCGGGAGACCGCAAACTGGTGTTAGTGTATTTTGCGCCGCGTTTATGTAATAAACAAATATTTTATTTTGAGTTAAACAATGTGATGGATGATCGAAACTTTTTACAACTACCAATTAATTATGATGCAAATACTATTTTTTAATATACTTAAATATTATTGTTTAAACATCAAGACGGGGCGCGGCGCGGCGGCGGGCGTGTCGTAATTTTGAATATTTTTTTTTCTATGGAGTAGTGTTGCAATATACGTGAAAAAGGTCAAAATGGCGAAGTCGAAAATCGGTAGTCAACCTCTTGTGCCACTCAGTACCAGCCTACGCAATCCATGTGCGCCCGCACATTAATTTTTTGTTTTTGTGGGGAACTTTTTTCCAACTTTTTCGACTTTTAACATCTGCGCAGTAGAATGCGTATCACGCACAAACCGAGCGTGCTAGACAAGCGCACGGAATTTTTATTTTTTGTTTTTGTGGGGAACTTTTTTCCAACTTTTTCGACTTTTAACATCTGCGTAGTAGAATGCGTATCACGCACAAACCGAGCGTGCTAGACAAGCGCACGGAATTTCAGGGGATGTACTTTGGTGTCTATATTCGAACAGATCCCAGCGCGAGTCGAACTCGCACTTGACCGGCTATTTTTTATTGCATACAATCACGGCACGTACGTACTTATTTTGGGCATCGACGCCTCTGGTAACTAACCAACAGTGTCATCCTTAATAATAATACATAATAATATACACGATTGAAGTAAGAAGTAATGACTATAATGTAATATACCTAATCTAAAAAAAAGAAAGTTTCTAAAGAAAGAGTTCCTTACAATGATTATTTCTACTTATTTTTCATAGTTATTTATGAGACACCAGCCACCGCCTTGGCAAAACTTTAGAAACCTCCTGTAAAATTATTGAAGGATTTGCATTCAGTTTTACGGCAAACATACCCTTTCTAGTTGTCAACCTATATAAATCACTAGAAAGGGGATTACTTTTAGAAAATGAAAATAGAAAATGCATCATTTCATTTTTAACGTCGAGTATTAGGTTTACGAACAGTCTGATATTAATTACGGGATTAATTACCAGATAAATTGCTAACACGGAACGATTAAAAACAAGCTTGCGTTTATTTTGCTTCTGTTACGTTAAACATTTTCCAATTTCTGTGTTTAATTCGGAAATTTAGTCTAAATAATGCCAAAGGGTATATAGGCTATGTTAAATTAGGTAAACCTAGTATAAGTTTATTAGCTGCTAATAAAGTTATTCAGTCGAGCTAATTGTCTACACAGAAAAAACTGCTATGCTATTTTCAATAATAGTACTGTTGTTGATCACTGTCACATTAGTTATATTAAAGTTAATATTATCTCAATAAAACATAATTGAAATAACCAAAAAACCTATTGCTTTCAATATAGACTTATTGAAGTTCAAAAGTACCTATTCCTAGTTCTTTGAAAACTATATTACCATTATATCAATGACCAAAATCCTATTGAAGAGTGAAGAGCAAAAACTTAAACTATTTGATTGGAATGCTTAAAGGTGCACGCTCACTTAGGCGAAGCGTCGCGAAGAGAAGAGAAGAGAATTTTATCCATCCAAGAACTTTACATGCCATCAAATGGGAGCCCGCACACTGAAGCGTCGAGAAGCGTTGTGCGGGCTTCCATTTGATTGTACGTAAGTTTCTTGGACGGATAAAATTCTCTTCTCTTCTCTTCGCGACGCACAGTGGATCATTTGGCTACATTAGACGCAAAAAAGTCAAGTTAATATTTTACCAATTCTTCTAAACTGCTGGCCAATTCAAGCGGGACAAACTAAATTTTTGATAAAATGTAGAGTGGAATATTTTCGAAACGAAAAAAGATTTTGATTTAACTTTTTCAGTATGTAATTGAATAGTTCTTCTAGTTTTTATACTTCAAGGCACTATTGCTAGCAGTCGCTGCAACTCTATTTTACAGGGTGTTAAGTGAAACCCTGACTTTTTTGGAAAAGTTTTCCAGTTCCGAGAATCTAGGAAGAATTTTTTTTGAATTTTCTTTTCATACTAAAATGATCCATGGTCAAATACAAAAAAACAATTTCTCCGGATTTTCTCTATTTTCATTTGTTTTCCGTATACAGGGGTTAGTCGAAATTATCGACTTCTTCTTACAAAGGAACCCCTAATTTGGCCGTTTATTCACAAAAAGCGAAAGACCAAGTAAATTTGTAGTTTGAAGTAGTCCAGCTAACAAAATTAATACAAATTTTTGTACAGGGTGTAGCAAGTTTGGATCACGGGCTAGTAAATTATTATTTTTTAATTTCTACTACTTTTTCCTAAGTTAACTATTAATTATCACGTGCTACGTTAAAGGGTTAAAATTTGTTAGGTCCGATAACAGTACTGGATAGAAAGATCCTTTTTGCCCAAACGGGTTTTTCATTTTTTGTCTAGTCCCATTTTTAGTGATTAAACGGCTCGCATTTTGAACCTAACTTTTTGCAATTGCATCCATGAACGATTGAAGTGAGAGTGCTTTTTTGGTGGTACATAATGAATGTTTTATCCAACCAAAAAACATGTAGTGGCCAAACAGCTAATGATGCTTATTCGAAGAATTTTTCAGCATTATACAGGGTTGCAAAAAATATACCACCTATACTTTGCAGGTGGATTTCTGTTAATTTAGCGGCGTTTCTATTTCTTAGTCAAAAGATCTAGTAGGCCAAAAAATAAAACATTTTCTTTGCTATTGACAGTTACCAAGGCAACAAAGTATTCTTCTTTGAATTGGTGCGTTATTATCCTTTATAATGGCTCGATTAAGTGCAAAAGAACAAGCTAATTGTTTGCGTTTACTACAAGATGGGGTAAAAATTAGTATTATTGCGGATATGTACGGGGTTGGGCGAAGTACAATATCTCGACTGCGTCAACGCTTCCACGAAACGGGAAGTGCAAACTATCGTTATGGGGGAGGTCGCCAAAAGAAAGTCGGCATTGCAGATGAAAGATGGTTGGTTAGAGAGGCTCGTCGAAGGCGAAAAATTTCATCAGAGAAAATTAACCAGGAGTTCAGAGCAAGAACACACATTCGTGTGAGCAATAGGACCATTAGAAGAACTTTAAACAATAATAACTTAAGGTGAGTTACTTCAAATGAGATCTTATTTTTTGTACCAATATTTTTAGTGTTTCATTTTAGTAAGTCGGCTATTATAATATCGACGTCAGCTGAGGCGTGAATCTTGGATTTTGCGCACCGATATTATAAATGTAAACTTGAACTAAGTTGTTCATAAATTAAAGTTTTGATAGGCGACCCTAAACACATTATTTGTGCTTGCAGCGTAATGTTCCTTAGTTCTTCCCTAGAACTAACGTTATGAAAATTGACCTAATTTTGCATTTTAGTATAATAAAAGCTACTGTTGGCTTATTTATTGGTTCATTCCCTACACCTATACTACAGATTTTTAAACCAAAATTTTAATTTTAGAGCTCGGCGACGTGCTAAATGTGTGCGACTTCTACCACAGCATAGGCGCAGACGTCTCCAGTGGGCATATGAACATCGCAATTGGCCATTAGATAACTGGGAAAACTGCATGTTTGTAGACGAGTCAAGATTTAATTTAATTCACTCGGACGGCAGAATATTAGTTTGGCGTGAACGTGGCGAACGGTATATGGAGGAGAATATGGCTCCTCAGGAACCTTTTGGTGGTGGAGGCGTTACTGTTTGGGGTGGTGTAATGTTTAATGGCAAAACGGAACTTTTTTTAACATTGGAGCCCATTAACGGTCAGGTATATAGGGACGAAATTTTAAGCAATATCGTTCTACCATTTGCAAACAATTTTGGGAACGATTTTGTGCTAATTGACGATAACGCCAGACCTCATAGAGCACGCATTGTGCAAGAGTTTTTGGAAGCTAATAATATTACCAGGATGGTCTGGCCTGCAAAATCACCAGACATGAATATTATCGAACACGTCTGGTCTAAATTGAAATTATTGGTAAGTTCTAGGGAAGATCCTCCTCAGACTCTAGAACAACTTGCAGACGCCATTGTTCAGGAGTGGGAAAATATTCAGCAAGAATTTGTCAATAATTTGGTAATAAGCATGCCTCGAAGATGCCAAGAGATAATAAATGTAAGGGGAGGTCCTACTAGGTATTAAGATTTGTTTTGTTTTCATTAGTTGCAAGTTTTTATAATACCTTCAAGTAAAAAAAATGTTCTATAATTTAAAACGTTTTCTGTTTACCTATAAAAGTAACAACCAAAATTTACATTTTGGATCTCCTAAAGTAATGCCGGGAAAAATAACTACTAAATTTGAAAATTACGTATCTTTTCGAGTACTTTCAAAAGTAATTAAATCTTCTGAAATTTCTATACCTTCTAAAAACTACGCTATACAGAATTTTATAACTTGTTCAGTTGAATTCACTATCCATCTCCAATTTTTGACGAGAAAAATGTACTCCGTGACTATTAATTTAAGACACTTCTTATTAATTAAAATTTCTCAATGCCATGTACTGACTTTTTAGAGCAGTGGTAAAATATTTTTCTTTTATAATGAATAATCGAAGTTTACGAAAATCCAAAGATATCGAGAAACACGTAGCTTCTATTATAAGTAGTAACTTCTGCACAATCCTGTATAATGTGAAAAAGTTCCGAATGAATATTATTCTTTTTATCTGTATCGTTACTAGATTTTATTAATAATAAGTAGGACATTTTCTTTAATAATTATTAATATAGCAAAAAGGAACTTTATGAATACCTAAAGGACTCTAAAATCACATGATTTTCATATAAAATGTAGGTGATATGTTTTGGGCAAACGCGGACAAAAGCAGCGAATAAGCATCTTTAGCTCTATGGCCACGACACTTTTTTATTGGTTGGTTAAACCAATAAACGATGTCCACTTCAATAGTTCATGAATGCAATCGCAAAAAGTTAAGTTTTAAACGCAAGCCATTTGTATCACTAAAAATGGGACCAGACAAAAAAATTCAAAAACAGTTTCGGCAAAAAGTTCCAAGAAAATTGGGACTATATTCAATTAATTTGAAAATCACATGACTTCCATATAAAGTATAGGTGGTATATTTTTTGCAACCCTGTATAATGCTGAAAAATTCTTCGAATAAGCATCATTAGCTGTTTGGCCACTACATGTTTTTTGGTTGGATAAAACATTCATTATGTACCACCAAAAAAGCACTCTCACTTCAATCGTTCATGGATGCAATTGCAAAAAGTTAGGTTCAAAATGCGAGCCGTTTAATCACTAAAAATGGGACTAGACAAAAAATGAAAAACCCGTTTGGGCAAAAAGGATCTTTCTATCCAGTACTGTTATCGGACCTAACAAATTTTAACCCTTTAACGTAGCACGTGATAATTAATAGTTAACTTAGGAAAAAGTAGTAGAAATTAAAAAATAATAATTTACTAGCCCGTGATCCAAACTTGCTACACCCTGTACAAAAATTTGTATTAATTTTGTTAGCTGGACTACTTCAAACTACAAATTTACTTGGTCTTTCGCTTTTTGTGAATAAACGGCCAAATTAGGGGTTCCTTTGTAAGAAGAAGTCGATAATTTCGACTAACCCCTGTATACGGAAAACAAATGAAAATAGAGAAAATCCGGAGAAATTGTTTTTTTGTATTTGACCATGGATCATTTTAGTATGAAAAGAAAATTCAAAAAAAATTCTTCCTAGATTCTCGGAACTGGAAAACTTTTCCAAAAAAGTCAGGGTTTCACTTAACACCCTGTAAAATAGAGTTGCAGCGACTGCTAGCAATAGTGCCTTGAAGTATAAAAACTAGAAGAACTATTCAATTACATACTGAAAAAGTTAAATCAAAATCTTTTTTCGTTTCGAAAATATTCCACTCTAAATTTTATCAAAAATTTAGTTTGTCCCGCTTGAATTGGCCAGCAGTTTATTTCCGACTGACAACAAATAACCATTGACCCCAAAAATACATTTACTAAACGCCTACCTCCTATGTACATTTGTTAATACCTTCGCATTAGGTCAAGTGCACAGCGCCGCACTAAGTAAATATATTATATCGTAAGATGTAACGTTAATATTTCGTTCACAACAAAAAAATAGAATTAGCTTTTGCTTTTTTGTTTTAATTATAAATTGTGAAAATACTTAAGACAATCTAAACATGAGTGTATCTTTATACCTCAATCATTTATAGCCTAATAAATAAGTTGAGGTATCTACTTCTAGAAACCAAAGTTGGTTGATTTCGCACGACTTTGCATAATATTTTTTTTTGTCATTTTAGGGAACAGGTGATTATTGGTATTTCTGGGTATTTATAGCTATTTATCAAACCACTGAGTTCAGACATATAGCGTGTATTATAATACATACTAAGAATTATGGACAGAATTCAAAAATACTTTAATATACAGAGTGTTCCATTAAAAAAAAAAGCAAAAATGGGATCCCGACTCCATCTTGACTTTGACAACGATGCAATTTGCATCAAAAAAGATAGTAATTATACAACCCTTGAGGTAAACCGAGTTTTAATGATTTATCTTGAATGGTTCAAATTATAACAGGTTAGGGGGGAGGTTATACTTTAGACGCGCACTGTATAGTTGCTATAATTATCAGAATTGTGTTCTTTACGTAAACTTATTCCGTTATTCTTACCTACAGATGTGCCAGTGTGAGAATGTTCTCAAGCGAATATTTCCCGAGAACGGTAAATTACCGAGAATAATTCAGACCATAAATTCTCGAGAATTTATGATTTTAGAAAAAAATATAAATTACTGGAAAACTACTGAAAATATTTTCGAGAACGAGAAAGTTCTCTCGGGAAAATTCTTCTGGAGAATATTCTCCTAGAATTTACGGAAATTTATTTTAATTCCGCTATTGTATCGTAGATGGAGCTTGGAGCATCTTTATCTGTATTTCGTTTCTGTGTTTTTTTAAATAACTTGTTTAAAATTATTGTAGAAACTACTTTTGGTAAAATATATATATTTTTTCAATGTATGCAGTCAAAACAAAATTCTCCAATATATAAAATAAACTCTCCAAAATTTCCGATAAATTCTCATTGTTCTCGGAGAGTATTTCCGAAAAATAAATTCTCGAGAATGTTTTATCTCTATTCTTACCCACAAATGACTGTCGGTCTTCTCTCCAAAAATGCCATTGTTACACAATGTCTAACCCCTAACATAATGTCCATTACGCATTATGCACGTATGATGACGTCAGAGCAAAAATATTATGTTTTAAGTGCACATAACCCTAAATATACCTAATTTGACCATAATTATGCGTAATTTACTTGATTTGAATAGTTATACAAAGTTTCATAATTATTTGCGTCTAAAGTAGTCAAATGGTCCACTGTGCGACGCTTCGCCTAAGTGAGCGTGCACCTTAAAAGTAATTGGGCGAAAAATAGCTATTTGTAGGCTGTGTGATTGAAATTACAATATATTTTATTAAACGAACAAGAACTACGGTTTAAATAAACAATGTAAAAATTAAGTCAATAATCCTTACATCATTTCAATTAAAATAAACATTCCTATAAAACATATTGGTATTGGAGAAATAATAAAAAATATTAATTTAAGGGTTGTGTTGTAGGCTGAAATATTACTTCTATTGCTCGCGGACACCCTTTGGAGGTTAAAATTGTGCTGTTGTTATATTGTTCGTTGAATAGTCGTTTAAAGTTGCAGCCTGTTTTTTTATTGCGTTATAGGTACGCCAAAAATAATAGATATTTTGCTGGACCAACTTATTTCAGTACTTTATGGTAAGTAAAACAAATCTAAAATGCTTTGCAATAAATGCATGTTTTTTATTTGTAAACCTCTGTTGGTTAGTCTATTATAAGGACTGTTTACTCAGCCGTTACCAGCAAGTTTACCGAGTTCGCGGTAAAAACTAGTGTTAAAAAGGGTCGTTCTTTTATACTTAAATTGTTACAGAATGTCTGAACTATGATGTTTAATAATACTAGGTAAATAAAAATTATTTTAAAATAATAAAACGCGTTTTATTTTTCTTACATATCAGTATAATTGAGGTAGGTAATAGAAATTATTCATTATATTAAATGAGTGCATTGTTCTTCAACACACATATACAGGGTGTCCCTGGATGGGGTGACCTCTATACCACAAATGGATCTAATTTCTAATTTTTCGACAAAAAATTATTCTTTAATAAAATTTGCTGGTGGGGCGAGGCTCTGCGGAGGTGATAAATGAGCGACAACTCTACATCTTTTGTACCTTCCTTTCTCTAAGCATTGTTACTTCCAATCGCCTTTGTGTAAAATTTTGACAAAAAAAAGTTATTGTTTAGTGCCAAATCGGTGCTTTATTACTGTATTTGTCGAATTATCTGTTAAATTAGAAACAATAATAATAATTATTTTATCTTTGTCCAAAACATAATATACTGATTCTGAAACTTTTCCCTGTGACATGGTTAAAATCTAACACCCAGATTCACTAAAAAGGTTTAAGTTTTAGTACTAGTTTAAATTAAGATCTTCTAGTTGATCAGTTAGGTTCTGACAGGTTATTGTCCTGTCACTGTTAATAAGTCGGTATTAAATCCGTTTGAGTTATTTTAATGTTGTATCGATTTGCTTGGTTTCCAAATGATTTTTATCTTGGAACGAGCTGTTAAAATGAATTTAGTTCTGTTTTTGTGGTGAATGCATACTAAAATGACCCTCTTCTTTATAAGTTTGCGAAGAGGACTCTGAAACAAATTCATAATCTATTGTATAAAATTGTAAATTGACTGACTCACTCATTCATCACATCGCCAAGCCAAAACTACTAACTACTAATACTAAAAGTTGAAATTTTGCACACAGCTTTATTTTACTCCGGAGACGTCCACTAAGAAAGGATTTTGCAAAATTGGCCCTCTAAGGGGGTAAAAGCAACCCCTGAAAATTAAGATATTTATTTATTTTAAAAACTACTAAGTTTTAAGGAAAACGTCAAAACATGTCAATTGTATTTTATTTTTTCACAAAGACTACCTTTCTCGTGTTGCAATTTTACCCCTAGGGTGTAAAAAACACACTTCTAAAACAGATTTATCAAGGCCCAGCCCTAACTACCAAAGATAGAAAGATGAAATTTTTCACACAGCTTTAGTTTAGGCCCCAGACGTCCACTAAGAAAGGATATTGCAGAACTCACCCTTTAAAGAGGTAAAATCAACCCCTAAAAATTAAATTACTTTTTATTTTAAAAACTACTAAGTTCTAAGGAAAACGCCAAAACATGTCCATTTTATTTTAGTTTTTACGTAAGACTACTTTCTTTTCGTGTTGGAATTTTACCCCTAGGGGGTAAAAATACCCTTCTACAACTGATTTATCAAGGCCCAGCCTTAACTACCAAAGACAGAAGATGAAAATTTGCATACAGCTTTAGTTTAGGCCCTAGGCGTCCCATAAGAAAGGATATTGCAAAAATTACCCTCTAAGAGGGTAAAACCACTACGTTCTAAGGAAAACGCCAAAACACGTCAATTTTATTTTATTTCTTTACATAAGTTGACTTTTTTTCGTGTTGGAATTTTACCCCTAGGGGATAAAAACACACTTCGACCACTGATTTGTCAAAGCCCAGACATATCTACCAAAGATAGAAAGCTAAAATTTTGCGTACAGCTTTAGTTTAGGCCGTAGGCGTCCCTTAAGAAAGGATATTGGAAAAAATACCCTGTAAGGGGGTAAAAGCAACCCCTAAAAACTAAATTAATTTGTATTTTAAAAGCTACTACGTTCTAAGAAAAACCCGAAAACACGACAATTTTATTTTATTTTTTTACATAAGTTTACTTTTGTTCGTGTTGGAATTTTATCCCTAAGGGGTAAAAACACACTTCTACCACTGATTTATCAAGGCCCAGCCCTAACTACCAAAGATAGAAAGATGAAATTTTTCACACAGCTTTAGTTTAGGCCCCAGACGTCCACTAAGAACGGATATTGCAGAACTCACCCTTTAAAGAGGTAAAATCAACCCCTAAAAATTAAATTATTTTTTATTTTAAAAACTACTAAGTTCTAAGGAAAACGCCAAAACATGTCCATTTTATTTTAGTTTTTACATAAGACTACTTTCTTTTCGTGTTGGAATTTTACCCCTAGGGGGTAAAAATACCCTTCTACCACTGATTTATCAAGGCCCAGCCTTAACTACCAAAGACAGAAGATGAAAATTTGCATACAGCTTTAGTTTAGGCCCTAGGCGTCCTATAAGAAAGGATATTGCAAAAATTACCCTGTAAGGGGGTAAAACCACTACGTTCTAAGGAAAACGCCAAAACACGTCAATTTTGTTTTATTTCTTTACATAAGTTGACTTTTTTTCGTGTTGGAATTTTACCCCTAGGGGGTAAAAACACTCGACCACTGATTTGTCAAAGCCCAGATATACCTACCAAAGATAGAAAGCTAAAATTTTGCGTACAGCTTTAGTTTAGGCCGTAGGCGTCCCTTAAGAAAGGATATTGGAAAAAATAACCTGTAAGGGGGTAAAATCAACCCCTAAAAACTAAATTAATTTGTATTTTAAAAGCTACTACGTTCTAAGAAAAACACGTCAATTTTATTTTATTTTTTTACATAAGTTTACTTTTGTTCGTGTTGGAATTTTATCCCTAAGGGGTAAAAACACACTTCTACCACTGATTTATCAAGGCCCAGCCCTAACTACCAAAGATAGAAAGATGAAATTTTTCACACAGCTTTAGTTTAGGTCCCAGACGTCCAATAAGAAAGGATATTGCCTAACTCACCCTCTAAAGGGGTAGAATCAATCCCTAAAAATTAAATTATTTGTTATTTTTTTAATAAACTACTAAGTTCTCCTGGGGAAAACGCCAAAGCATGTCACTTTTATTTTTTTTACATAAAACTACTTTTTTTCGTGTTGGAATTTTATCCCTAGGGAGTAAAAACACACGTCTGCCACTGATTTATTAAGGCCCAGCCATAACTGCCTAAGATAGAAAACTGAAATTTTGCATGCAGCTTTAGTTTAGGCTCCAGACGTCCACTAAGAAAGGATATTGCGAAACTCGCCCTCTAAGGGGGTAAAAGCAACCCCTAAAAATTTAATTATTTTTTATTTTAAAAACTACTAAATTCTTAGGAAAACGCCAAAACACATCAATTTTATTTTATGTTTTTACATAAGACTACTTCTTTTCCTGTTGGAATTTTACCCCTAAGGGGTAAGAACACACTTCTACCACTGATTTATCAAGGCCCAGCCCTAACCACCAAAGATAGAAAACTGAAATTTTGCACATAGCTTTAGTTTAGGATCCAGATATCAACCAAGGAAGGATATTGCAAAACTCACCCTCTAAAAGGGTAAAATGAACCCCTAAAAATTAAATAATTATTTAGTGCAAAAACCAATGGTTTTATGAAAAGGACCGAAACAAGTCGATTTTATTTAATTTTTGTGTTGGATAAGGGGTAAAAACACCCCCTCGCCAGATCTACTAAACCCTACATCGCGTCGTGAAATTTTGAAATTTGGCATGCAGGTTTACTATGCTGTCTTGCAGAATAGTAGCGGGTGTTATGAAAGTCTCTTGCTAAGAGGGTCAAGTGATTCACAAAAAATTAAAATATTTTTTATTCTTAAACGACAGATTGTATTGACAAGCGCCGAATCATGTAATTTTTTTAAAGATAAGAACCAATTGCTTTGTGCTGTAATTAAATCCCTAGGGGGTATCACCATATGCAAACATTTTTAGTTTATACTTAGATAAATCTGGCAACCTTGCTTGCAAATTTAATGTTCGGTCCGCATAACCTAGAGTGATCTAGTCATCAGTTTTTATTTCCCGCATTCTTTATTGCTATACACAGAAGCTATAGTTTAAATAAAATACGCGCATACTGTATAGATGAGCGTAACTGTCCAACAGCTAGGCTATGCTGCCTCTACGAAAAACAACCAATGTCGTTTACAACGAAGTGCTAATTTCCAAATACATATATTCTAAAAATATATTTAATGGTTAAAACACGCTGGCGAAGCCCGCGGGTACCTGCTAGTATTATTATAAAACGAAACAGAGTTGCCGGGATAAATATTACATGTTACATAGGGACAGGCATTTAGTTTATGTATGTAACTGACTGATTGTTTCTGACGGTAAGAAAACCATACGCACTGCTTTTTGGAACAGGCCTAATGTTCGACATGCAGACCGACTTCAAATGCTCCCGTGCAATAATTAATGTAAATGTTAAGTAATGCATTTACTGGTCTATAACTTTTCATAGTCTATATCATATAATATTATCATACAATACTTCAACCCCAGGTTGGTTGGGATATTCTGACGTATTACTTCAATAGTGTGAGTACTGCTGGGAATATCTGTTTAGCGGAAAGAACGAAAATACCTATGACTTTCATTGTATTGATCAGTGGTTACTAAACTTTTTCGATTCCCGGCGCCCTTAATGAATCAAATATTTTTCTAGGCGCCCCACAGGTGCCTTTACATCAAAGCGCACAGAGTGCGCCAGGCCAAGTTCTCGCAAAACCGACCGCGCGCGCACTGTGCTATATTTACAAGAACCATTTCGAGCACTTTTCGACCCCCTCTATCTTCGAGGCTAGTTGGGTTACAGGACTGTATTTCAGGGGGGTTAAGGTTACCAAAAAGGAGCAGTATCCTAAATTTTATACGTCTAGGTGGAATAGTTTTCCAGATACGACTGTCCAAAAATCACAATTTCGGGCACTTACTGTCTGACTGATAGATCATCATAAATCTAGGATACTTCCAATCGAGCTAGAGCTTTGAAATTTGGAACATAGATAGTGTCTAAGGTGATAATTACGAGAAAAATCAATAGAAATCCAACATTGCGGAAAATCCAACATGACGGATTCTGACACGAAATAGGTAGCGACTTCTGCTTTAGACAGGTAGGTGTGTACGTAGTGTAGTAGTGGATATTACGCGGAAGGTCCCCAGTTCGATCCCGGGCGGAAACAGATTTTTTTTAAATTTCTGATTTACTTTCAAATACCTCTATTTTATGATAATTGCAACAACAGCAGGGATACTAGGAATTTATGCAACCTTATCGACAAAAAGCTATTATTAAAAATTTTTGCTTGGAGTATCCACATAATATGCTAATAATGAATAAATATCATTTGGTTCCTGAACAAAAAGTTATGAAATCCCACCAAAAATATACCTGTAAAAAAACAGGCCAAGTGATTTGTTATCCGAAAAAAATAACTGAAATGTAAAAATTATGGCAAGTTCCTTGCCTACACGTTATTGGCAGTATTTGGATAAGCACAGAAAAATATTGTGTGAATTAATAAATTTACAGACCAAATTTGGCAAGTTTTCATTAAAGAACTGAGCAATATTGAGACCCTTGAAAACTTGCCAAGTTTGGTCTGTAAATTTATCAACTCACACAATATTTTTCTGTGCTAATCAAAACACTGCTAATAACGTGTAGGCAAGGAACTTGACATAATTTTTACATTTCAGTAATTGTTTTGAGGTAACATAGCACACAGTCCCGAGGAGAAATTGGCCTGTTTTTTACATCCACCCGTAGGTACCCGTTGCAAACATATATTATTTCATTTTAGTTCGATGCCTTTGGCATTGAAAACAAAAGGGGTTTCCTTAACCAACTGGCCTGATAGCATCAACACTAACAACTAATCTTACAACTGGCAACTAACATTTTAAAGTAAAAATTTATGTTTTCTATTTTTAATCTAATTGTAGCACCATTTCTCTTAGACGAATAATACTTATTTACTAGTCGTATTTTACGTAAATAGCTTGTTATTTATTTTTCACACAATTAGATGCGCTTACAGGGTGTGCAACTTTAAACAGTATATTTTAATTGCTGTTTTAATTCAAGAACTTTAGTTTAAATTGCACCATTTGCAGTAAAAACCATATGTTGCAAGTTAACTGGTGATTCGTATTTTTTGCTTTACCAGCTAAAAAGAATTATTACTGTAATAGTAAACATACTGCTGATATGGTATGATGTTATTATATCTGACTAAATCGTGTAATGTACATATTGTCACGGTTTTTTTCACAAAAATAAAATATATTATATTATAGTAATATATAATACGTAACATTCCTGAACGTTCCAGCGACGGCAGCTGTTCATCGGTGAGCACTAGGTTATGAGTTAGTAGTGTGCTTCACTATTCTAACAATGCTCCACCCAGTCTGTATATCTTGCGTTAAGTGAAGAAGAACCCCCAGACTGGGAGATGAACTCTTAGAAAAGAAGATGTTAAAAATAAAAAAGCAGATTAGCATTGACTAAATTTAATAAGTAGTTTAGTACTTATTTACGTAAAAAAAGGAATACTTAAATTCATTAACAATAATTAAAAATTAACGTCACTGATCGCAGAATTTAAATTCTAAAAATAAACCCACCCCAACTTAATTACGCATTCGCATGGTTGATTCATCAATCAAATTACACGCACAAAAAAATATAACACTAATAAATCAGAAAAGTTTTACAGAGGAGAATAATAATTTATGAAATTTATATCACTTTAAATTACGTATTAATACGCATAAAAATTACAAAAACAAATATTCAAGGTATGGCAGATCATATTTGAGTGATGGTGGTTCATACAAATACATGGAATATACTGGCCTTTGCTATCAGCATATATATCCTTTGGCAGGAAAAGATCAATAAATGGTTGTCCGGAATTCCGCAGGAACTAACCATGAAATACGTTATTCAGGCAGGAAACATGAGTATATCGGAAGAAAAACGTACTTGAATATTGTACGCCAGTGTATACCCCAACAAAAAAACTCTAGAATAACAATAAAAAAGCAATAAGTAATGGCATATTATACGTTGTTGAAGGTAACTTACCTCAAAGATATTTTGAGAGTTTTTAAATCAAAATAGGTATTTCTTGACGAAAATACAGGAACTTGAAGGTATATAAAGGCATATTCTAATGGAAGAACTGAAATAAGAAACGAATTTTCAAAAGATGATCATGAAAAAGCTGGATTATAATTAACATACCTGAATGACGAATGAAGGCATGGAGGAATACGACTAATATACAGTCTTCACCATTCAGCATCAGCACAGATAGAAACACTTAAGACATGAAAGAACTATTCTATAATAGAAAACTTAAGATACTAAAATCCATTCTGGGTTAAGGAATGGTTCTCGTGTGTAAAACACCACACTCGACACACGGACTCGCAGGAAGAGTCTCTCTTAGCAACAGGAAAAAAACCTTTTTGAAAATCCCCCTCAGAATGCTCTGAAATGGTACCTTGATGTTGATTTATTCCAAGTTAAAAAAGGATAGCATTCAAAAACTACATTGTATATGCATATTAATATAAGTACTCAAATCTCATACCAAAGAAGAGATACGCAAACTCCATTATATTGATTTTTCACGATATTTTTAATATCAAAAATCTATCCAGGACTACGATACTAACTCTGGCGAATGCGCTAGATAACTAAGTAGTACCCATGTATTAACTTAAAATTAAATGTTTTAAATTGATACGCTAATTTATAATTAAATTTGCATAACGTTGTAGCGAAACGCTACACTATGTGTTTGTTCAGGTTTATTGTTGACGATAAAGATTCAAAACATATTATTTTCTATTTCATTTCGCGAGGCAAGTTCCATGCAAAATCCTTTGCAGATTTGTTCTGTAAACGGTTATAAAATAACGTCAAAATAACGAGACCTGACTCACTTCGATTTGCCGACCTGGATTCGATGGAACCTATACTCTAGTTTGTGAGTCTCGGGGCTATCTTAATTGCCCGGGCAGCTTCCCGGAGCGGTCGTTCATAGGGGGAGACCAATTTGATTAAAAAATATTGACTATCGAATAAAAAATCAAGTCTATACAATATAAAATTTCGTTAAATATTTTTTTCTACGAATGTCAATAAAAACCTTTATTGTATGTTCAATAGTAATTTCGGAACATGGTGCATTGTGTTTTACACATTTTCATTGTGCTTCAATCACCATGGTGATTAAACTACAAAGTTCCCATTGTGCACGGGTATTTTTTACAAAGGTGGCGTTGACATCCAAAATCTTTATAATTTTTATTTGTGGAATGTCAGATTGACATTTTTTGACATCTTAAAAGGAAAAATATTACTAATCCCATTTTATGTAACAGTAACATTCGTAGAAAAAGTATAGTGTAAAACTCGCATGGAATGACCATTTCCTACTCGTATGATTTGCAGCATTCGCCTGCGGCTCATGCTGCAAACTTCATACTCGTAGGAAATGCATGTCATTCCATGCTCGTTGTACAATATACTATTGTACTTCAGCTATCACAAAATAAGCATCCTTACAGACTAAGTCAAATGCGAACCTGGGGAATTTTTTTAATTGATGGTGTGATTGATGGTGTGATTGATGGTGTGATGGTGTGATGGTGTGATGGTGTTGATGGTGTGATTGATGGTGTCTCCCACTGCCGTAATAACTATTTAAAGACTGGTCTGTTTACTTTACAACTGATTAAGGCAACAATTTCTGTTCTGATTCTGTACTAATTCTGAAACACCGTGTGGATTTTCCCAGCAATCGTAGTTGGTATTACGATAAGAATTTTATTAAAACTTGCTTTAATTTCCTGCTTTTCGTTTACATCTATCTTCTATCTTTAAGATAAGTGCTGTTCTAATAACGTACCTATTATTATTGCATGCAACGGAAGTACTCGTATATCGCTACTAAATGCTTATTCTCAACATTTAGAAACATCTTTAACAAAGTAGATTACTGGAAGATTATGCGCCCTGGGCGCGTCTTCAAAGAATCCAAAGTTTTTTGAAATTTCAATTTTAAAAATAACAACAGATTCAGAATATGTCTGTGTTAAAAAAAGGATTGGATTAGAAGATTTTCAAAAGTATTTTGTTTCTTTAAATTTAATGCGTATGCCACAAGATTGAGGAAAATCATTTATAAAATTATTATTGTAAATTAAACAAAGCAATTATGGAAATAGTGTATTTAGATAAGCCACAAAATTAATGTATATGTTAATGTATGTATGTGTATATTTCTAAAATGCTTAATGATAAAAAACGTATTTTAAAGTAAAATTTATATCCCCTGTAACAATTTTCACAATAATACAATATGTTTTTTACTCGACTATGAAAAAGAATTATACTAAGGATCTATGTTGGGAAAATATAATCCCACTGAACTACCAAACTTGTTTGGTTACTATGTGATTTGGCCAAGAAACCAGTTACCCTAGTAATCACACAAAAATAATATCCTTCCAAAATGAGAACGCATAAACGTTTAAGAACTTAATCACTTTTTAAACAGAAAAGTTATTATTACCAGGTCCAAACCCAATACTGCCGATACGAGTACTCCACGACTTACACGTAGTCAATCACGAATTTCAACAGTGGAAAATTTGCAACACATTTTAACTTAGGGGCGAAAACAGCTTAATATTATAATAAAAATATTCCAGTGTTCAATACCACCTCTTTGCTTTACGAAAAAGTAAAAATATCTATAGACAAAAAATAAGCAGCTCTCGCAGCGACCTTGATTGACCTAGGCCCTGAAAGGACTATCCGTGTTCCAGCGACAGCCAGATAAAACGCTTTGTGTGTGATCAGATTATTATTTAGTCTATGGTGTGATTTCGCAACTTACTGGCTAAAATATGACCTTTGTAAACAGCATTACGCGTCCCAATCGCCAAAAACGACTGGCTTATTTGGAAAAATAACAAAAAGAAACGGGAAAGCCAGCGAAAAAATTGAAAAGTAGAGTCTGTTTCGGTGTAATAATTCAAGCAGCTTGTTTTTCCTAAAACCGCCTGTTGACATTGAAATGGCAGTTCGTGATTTTAAAATATAAACAGGAAAAACAGAAACCAAGGAACAGTCATAAAATACGAAATAATATGTATATTTACATGTTTTTCTTATTTTGAATAAGCATCTTTTCAAGTGAAATGGTATCATGCTATTTTATAAAGTACCTATAATATAAAAGTGAAAAACAACTTGCGACTAAAGTGAAAGGATTCTTAAAATACATCCGTTTACTGGTCGACCCAAATCACGACCTTCTTGTAAAGCTTACGTCACAAGACTAACATCCTTTTCGTCTGTGGGTTTTTAAAACAAGAGACTCATATGCAAACAGTAAAGGATTTATTTGGATTTTTAAAAATTTATTGGAATCTGTTGGGCAAATCCAAAATAACACATGTTTTATAATTTGTTCAAAAGCTACTTTGTTCAAAAAATATGTTAAAACTATTGTAGGTGATAATAGTGTAGTTTTGATGTCATGATTATGAATACATGAAACATTAGTTATGTTGGGTTATGTTAGTTATATCTAGAGGCCGGATTTCAATATTACAAGACGCAAAAAACGGGGTCGGACTCAGGTAACTGATAGAAAAGATAAATGAAATGAAATTAATATTAGATTTTGTCAGGTTGTATATATGAATTGCTCCTAAAAAATATTTCCTTTTTTTCAAAAAAAAAAAATGAACCAACTTCGCAAAAGGAAAATCACGGAAAAGTGTGAAATACCATTGTCACGTATTTATTACTGCGGGTCAACTTAATTTTATTCATTTTATGAGCAAATAATTTTTTTTCTTTTTAGTGCACCTATTCTCCCCCTACCCTTCATCTTATCTATCTTTCTTTAAATTTGTGATGGCCATGTTGCATTACATTTTCTGACCGCACTAACCTAAAAAATGACATATTAGATAACATTTTAGAAGAAATTTCCACTCACCCCTTCCCCCAACCAGCCGTGAATTTTATAACATGCGTTACACGACATAGCCAGTCTCTTCTCCCCCCCCCCTCCCCGTTAATTTTCTTATCATCTATTACACAAAATTAGATTATCTGGCCCTAATAATTTTTGGAAGAAATTGTCAATCGCTCCCTTTTTATTCCCACCTCCTCTTTAATTTTAATGTTCGACAAAATTAGTTTTTCGGACCTCGATAATTCCAAAAATGATACATTTAACATTTTTGGAGAAATTCCCAGCCCCTACTTTTTATCCCCCCCCCCCCCCCGGTATATTTTTTATAACTGTTCTGAGCTCTATAACCCCGAAAATGACATATTAGTTAACATACTGGAAAAATTTCTAGTCGCTTCTTTCTACCCCTCACGTTAGTTTTCTTAACATTTATTACTCAAAATTACATTTTCTCACCTTAATAAACCCGAAACTGGCGTATTAATTCACATTTTTGGAAGAAATTTCCGATAGCTCCCTTTTTATTCCGCCGCCTGTTAATTTTTTTTACCACCTGTTAGACAAAATTAGATTTTCTTTCCAACGGAGTCCGTTCCTGAAATGTGAATATTCTAATCCAGTCTCTAGTTATATCCATAATTAAATTATAAACTTCGAACCCCCATTTCACTCCTTAGGGGTTGATGTCTAAAAAGTTATATATTTTATATTTATACTTTTTAGAGTACCTACTTTTACGTAGTTTCAAGGTAATACAATATACAATACAATAATTTTCCTCCTCCTTCCATGTGCGGCATAAATTTTCATCAAAAAGTTGTGTCTGGTCTTTTATCTTTTGAACAGAAATGGTGTTATAAGTATTATGGTGATTGAGTTTCCATTAACACAGAAATATTAGTCATTAAGTATAATATTTGTATTTTAAATCAGAATTTCCGGGTGCAGGATATAGTATTCATTTATAGTTGTGACCACGCAAGTCTCCTTTTAAATTCGTAATGGGGCTGTCGGCTGTCGTCTGTGAAAAATAAAATCAATTGTTAAATCTTGCTTTACCGATGAATTTTTGCAAGTAGTTGCTGATAAAGTGGCTAAGATAATTGATAGCCGGTTTGATCAACGTTTAAATCAGCTAAAAAATCAAATTTCGCAGGTGGCTGTTGAAATAGCGAATTTGAAAGACAAAAATAAACATTTAGAGCAGGCCCTTAATAGGTACGAGCAGGTATCCAGAAATTTAAACATACGCATATTTGGTGTTTCAGAACAATAAAATGAAACTCATTGTGATGTGGTGCTCGATATTTTTAAGAACAAAATGAAGGTAAATATCAAGGACGGGGATATTAAAAAATATCATCGTGTAAAGGCAAAATTACCGAATGATAAACCACCAGCAATTTTAGTACGATTTTATAACGATACGACGCTGACGCGCGTCCTAGTGCTGAAAAAATGGAAACAATTGAAATCCACAGGAATTCAGCTGCAGGAGGATCTAACTTCGTACAAACTTTCACTCTTAAAACGGGCTGTTGCAAAATTTACTTTTAACTTACTCTGGTATGCTGAAAACAAATCTAGTCACGGCACTCTTCGAGATTTACAGCGGGTTGCAGAAAGAATATTTAATTCGTGATTAACTAACAACGTGTTAAATTTTATTGCGTTGTTAAATTTTGGTCAAGTTACCCAAGATTAAATCAAAGCCGGCCCAGTGGTGCGATTCTATAAGGGAAAGCTAAAGCGATTACGATCGACGTCGAACGCTTTTATGAACGAGCCATTCTATAAGGGAGCTCGGTAAAGTTCGAAGATACCGAATGAAATTCCGAATGCAACGCGAAAACGACAAGATTGTCTTCGCGCTTTGTCAAGCTTTTGCCATTTTTTTAGGTTATGTTTTCGTTCCTCATATTATTTTCAAAGTGTGACTTGTGTTTGCTTGTGCAATTTGTTTTGTAAAATAATATTCACTATAATGGCTAAGACGAATCCGACCCAGTGGTCCGTTATTTTGGATTTTGCTGAAGAAAATCCCACGATATTAACGAAAAGATATGATGCCGTGAATAGCAAAAGAAAATATGAGGAGTTATGGATTCAGCTTACGGCTACTTTAAATAGTATGGGATACATACAAAAAACCAAGGAAAAATGGCAAAAGGTACGTAATAAAACCGAAAATGAATACGAAAAGTTTGTAATAATAAGTTAGTATAATAACTGTAACATTGTAGGCAGTAGCACACTGGAAATCTAAAGTGAAAAGTAAAGCGGCAGATATAAATAAAGGATTGGGAAAAACAGGGGGTGGAGGGCCATTACCACCTTTAACCGAAAATGAGAAGAGGTTAATGGCTATAATAGGCTGGACAGCTGTAAAGGGTACCATCGTGCATGAATTAGGATTTGTAGGTTTAAAATGGGTATTACCCCTCAATAAATAAATAAACTATAAATTATTACATTTACTTTAGATTAGGAATATTCGGGTGTTTTTGGTAATGGTTGAGAGTTACATAGTCTGGGATCTTCAAAACACCTGAAAAAATTAGGAATTAACCCCCCCCCCCCCCAAAGAAATATAGCCCTATGACTTTGAAACTTAGTGGAATATTAAGGATACATTATTACAAAAACCCAAATTTCAGCTTTCTAGGCCCCTTTTGAGCAGAGTATATAGAATAGACCTGGCTCCACTCTTGGGAATGACATAGGAGTTATCAGAAAAACAAAATTTTGTAAATGTCGGGGGGAGCCTAAGAAACATGTTTCATTTCATGATTTTCTGGTAACTCCAATGCTATTTAAGAGCCACAAGGAGTGAAGGCGGGTCTGCACCCCTTCCCGTGAGATTTAGGATGCTGAAATTTGGATTTTGATAACAATTATTAATTAATAACTTTTACGACTAATTGTATTGCATTCCACTATTGTGGTCTAGACACTAAAAGAAAACCTATACATTTGATGGTTATGTCTAAATTTTACTTTGCAGGAGACATCTAATCGAGTCACTAAAGCATCGCTGCCCGCTGACACACAGACACGTCCTGCCGAGTCCCTTTATAAAGAAGCTAACGTTACTAGACATATATGTCTATCTCCCCCGCCGTTGACTTTAATAGGTGAAGAAACAAAATCACTAGCAGCTTCTGCTTCTAGCACACTTACCAAAGAAAATGTACCATCACATGAAGAAAATTTGCAAGCAAGTCAAAGTATAGAACAGTCACCATCCACTCCAAAAAAAAAAAAAAAGTTGACTTCACCTCACCAAAATTCCCAAACTTTTCAAAAGTATACAACTGCTAATATGCAATCTATGCATAATGAGACACTCTGTGTCTTAAATTAATTAATGAGAATTTACAAAAAATGGCTGCAAGTCAAGAAACATTGTGTAGCGTTTTAGAAAAGCTTGTTGGTCAAAATTGCGAAAAAAATACTCCAAAACTTTAGTGCATTTAACTACAAATTTTTTCAAACTGGCGGAACCAATAACTAAAAAATATATACATAATTAAGTCAAAAAACAAAACTACTTACCAAACTCATGCCATTAGAATTAAGATTTTTTTGTTAACAACTCGGTTTTAGTTGTAACTAATAAATGTTTTTATTTCTGTTTATTGTATTTTATATTTCCCATTTTAACCAAATTCTTCTGTTTTTTACATTTTCGTATAGGGTCAGACCACTGTGTGGGAACATATTTGCTAAATATTATAGCGGAATAAAGTTTGCTTTTAAAAGGAGCATATTTTAAAAATATTTTTTTACAGGGTGGTTAAAAAAACGAGGCATACCAAACAAAGTTTTTTTTTTAAAGTGAAACATCCTCTATTTATGATCTAATGTTTATTAGGTACATTCAATTAAAATTTCAAATAGCTTGTCCTATACCTAAATTAACAGTTTTCTAGATATGAGCACCTAAAATAATATATTAGGCATTTGCTTACATTTGGGCAAATCTTCAAAATGAATAATTTTACCAAAATTTATTTTTAATACCTATATTAGCTGTTTTCACAGAAAATTGATTTAAAGAAATGAATGTGGTACAAAACTGATATTTTGGGGTTTTGAAAAATGGACCAAAACAAAGAGTGCCTCAAATATACAAAAACTTCAAAACAACCCAACTTTATAGGTATAAAAATATTAACAAAAAAATTATTTACGCAACCTCTTGAATTTAGTATAATAGTACTCAGTTGATTAAAGAAAGAAAAAATATTTTGCATCCTATGGCCAACAAATTACTTTCATGTAAAACAGTTACAATATACCTAATTAGGAATGTTAGGGAACACAATACAATAGGTAAAAAATTCATCACTTAAAGTTACTATAATCACTTATATCACTTTGAGTCAGTAATAATTGAGTCCAAAAAATAACTTTGAATAACCACCATAATTAAATCAATTAAAATGTAAAATATCTATTTATTAAATGTTCAAGAATTTGTCTTCCCCTATCCAAAACATCAAGAGCGTGTACTGCATCTTCAACTTCAATATCCTCATTTGGTGCAATGGGTTCATCCAAAGGAATTCTAGCTCTGGTACACATATTATGTAAGATACAACAAGAATTTGTTATTGTACCAGCTTTTTGTGGACTATAGCGTAGCACTCTTTCACCTAGTAAACAACGAAACCTTGTTTTCAACACACCGTTAACTCTTTCAATAGGGTTTCTTCCAAGGATATGAGCATTATTGTAGCGTTCCTCTCGACTATTTGGTGGAGCTCCTTGAACCGGAGTCATTAACCATGGTTGCTGTGGATAGCCTGAGTCACCCAACAACCATGAAGTTCTCTCGCCATTTTCATAATTAGTTCTAAGAAAATCTTGTGCTGCAGACTGTCGCCAGATAAATGAATCATGGTTCCCTCCAGGAAACCTTGAATTTACATTATTAATAAACAAATCTGCATCACAAATTAGCTGAACATTTATTGAATGAAAACCTTTCCTGTTCACAAAACTGTGCTCTTCCTCTATTGGGGTACTAATTGCAATATGAGTGCAATCTATTGCTCCGACTACTCCAGGCATACCACACTTTTCAAAAAAAGCTGTTTTAATCCTGAATACTTCACGTTCATCGGGAAACTTAATCCAGTTTGGACTAAAATGTTCAACAATTTTTTGTGAAACTTCTGCTACACATCTGCTTACTACTGGCTGACTAACGCCTAGCAAATATTCTTGGCCGACACCTGTTTGGTAGTTACCAGTGGCAAAAAAACGTAACGCCACAAGTATATGTTGTTGGTAAGCTATTCGTGAGGCTCTTATACTGTCAAGCATTAGTGGTTGTAGTTCTTCAAAAAGAAAGATAGTTAGTGCTTTGTTTAGACGAAAAATTTCAATTAACCTTTTATCAGTAAGAAAAAAAGGATCACTTCTATCTCTCAAAAAACGGGCCTCTTCTCGACTTAATCGCAATTGTCGTCTTCTTTCACACTCATTAAATATTAGCATATTTATAGGAAGCATGTTTAAAACTAGAAAAACACAAAAAATAGAAATTTTCTAAAAATAAACAAATTACACCCAAATGCCGAATGATTAAAATTGTATGGTTATGTCTACAATACTTTCCTCTTTTCTTTAAAATTCTTGTGGCTTTTAATTATATGCAACCTTTGCGATGTTGCCGCTGCAGAACTAATAATCAATCGTATTTAATCGTGTTTCGTCGTCCATAACGTCGAAAGCAAGACGAAAGCAAGGAATGGCCTTACAGAATAGGAACAAAAACTGCTTTCGTTATTGGTTAGCTTAGCTTTCGCTTAATTTCGTCAAAATAACGAAAATTATAGAATCGCACCACAGGCCTACTTGAAACAGCAATCGCTTAACATCGGCTTTTAGATTTGGAAGCGGTCGCAGTTTCGGGAAAACTCGAACGATAAACGTCAGATTTTAATGTCAACAAAGCGTTTTGTATTTCTTGTAAAGCGAAGTTATTTTGAATCAAAAAAAATATTTTTGGGAAAATACTCAAAGCGAATAGAAAAATTACACAAATATAGAAGAAAATAAACTTCTGAACATATGTATATATATTTCTAAGGTAAGTTGTATGAAACCATTGAACCATAAAATACTGTACAGATACCTGCCAAATTTGAATAATTTTTCTGTTAATTTTTAAAATTTGCGTTAAAAATGCTTTACATAAAAAATTTGCTGCTTTTCAGCTTTCTTAACTACTATCCTTTTGTCATTATTATCCATTTATGTGTTTGTTTTAGGTGCATTCAAAAGATTTTAATATTTCTAAAGAATGAGAATTCCTAACCCTAAAAATCGAACTTTTGATGGAAGATAAAGCACAAAAACATACTTCCTTATAAACCTACATGTAAGGAATGGAGTTCTAAATGAATGTTATTTGAGAGGTTATCCTAGAGACAATCAATATTCGGCAATGTACCTTACTGCCAAGGAAAAAATTTGGAAACGAAACCTTTGTTGTTATTTTCTTGATAAGGTAAAATACTGTCATTAATATGTTAGTTAAATATGTAGCTATCACTACCTGCGTTACAAAATTTTTGAGTACAATTTTGTTTCTTATTTTTACCTCAAGTTCTGTGTTTATACCCGTAATAGCATACTATATAACTTTTGTCCAGTTAAGCTGACAAAACATTTTTGTCTGGGTGGGTATACTGGTCAATTTGTAAACCTAATTGCTGGTAGTATAACGGTTAATGTGTCACGCTCAAACTTGAGCAAACTGTAGAGTATTTATTTAAGCCACCTCAACTTCGTTTAAGTAAAATTTTGCTCTTTCTCCTTTAATAAACTCTTTGCTCATGATTCATTAACTCTAATTTTTTTTGTGGCACGTTTACTTAACTAGCATTTTTATCATGTGAATATAAAACCCATATCCCCATATACTTGTTACTATTTAGAATAAGATATCTATAAATAAGTTATTTACTTGGGCTGTAGACAGTAGAATATTGTGCTTTTATTAAAATTATTATGTAATTGTGTAATTTTTTACTTTATTTGCTTTGTTTTCTTTTGTTACAGGTACCAGATAAGTCACAAGAAAAAACCTTGCAGATATTTTAATGTGACTATAGGCTTAAAAAGTACCTACTGGTGAAATCAAATCAAATCAATGCTAAAATAGTATTTAACTAAAAATTTGTTATTTACATAAATAAAATGTGTTTTGTGATTTTTCAAAACATAAGTTTACATCAGTTACTTTATATCTTTGTTCATTATTCCCTGAAAATTTGTACAACTAGATAAAGATTCCATAATAAAAACTATTATTTTTTTTTAAATAATTGAAATGCTTTTTTTTAAGTTTGATCTGTGGCATTAATGTTATTTTTTTTAAGAAAGTTGAATATTATGCACTCGAAACAAATTCGCATTTTTTTTCAAGTGCATGAACTTAGCCGTATTTTATTGACAAAAATTAGATTACTCGGGATCACTTCAGGATACCTCAATATTATTTGAAGCGATTTTAAATCGGTGACCTAGTCATGACTACGTTACCTTATTTGGCAACGTTGCTCCATATACCCAATGTTTAACCTAAAAAATCAAAGTATTAAGATTCAATGAGACAGTGTTGCCCAATGGTCTGACTGGGTAATGATTTGGTCACTGATTTAAAAATGACTTTGTTGTTGTTATCTGACACCTCATTTTAAATTAAGAGCCATTTTTAAATCAGTGACCAGCGACCATGATCTAGTCAGACGATTGGGCAACACATACTTTGATTTTTTAGGTTAAACACTGAGCAGTGGCGCACCCAGGATTTTGTCCTGGGGGGGCTATCTTGTCTTGGGGGGGGGGGCTGACAGTCTGCAACGTGAGGTGAGGTATCACAATTCGATGAATTTTTTCAATTTATAGTGCACTTTTTTTTTTGTGTCTAGGATGTTGGTCGGGGGGGGGGGGGGGGCTGCAGCCCCCCAGCAATCCCCCTGGGTGCGCCACTGACACAGGATCTGGAGCAACGTTGCCTAATAAGGTGACGTAGTCATGACTAGGTCACTGATTTAAAATCGTATATTATTGTACATTCGCTTAAAGCTCGTAACTGATCCGGATCACCGGATCGATGCATTTGTCGATACGCCTCAGATCCGGAGGTGAAGTACTTCAAAAATTTGAGGTTAGGTTATACGTCAGTCATGCGTCTGTCTTTTGTTTTTTAAAAATTAGGTTTTATTTTGTTTACGTACAAGCCCTTTGTTTTTCTGTTATCGAGATTCGAGAGAGCTGTGACTAACATAAAAGAAATAATTAATACAAATTTGCTTGCATTCCAGTGCTTTGCTGTAAATAAGATAATTTTCGACGTTAGGACGAAAGTAATTAATTCAGAAAATAACTAGGTACCTACCTCTACAAGTTGTTATAGTTATTATTTTTAAACCCACAAAATGGTTTGCTATTTAAACTAAGAGAGGTGTTACAGAAAACTGTGTGATTGAAGAAAAGTAAGCAAAACGAAATTTAGCAGAATATCAATATTTTTATAGAAGACTGTAGGAAAACTGTTTTAATATATAGCCATAAGAATAGTTTATAACCAACACAAGAATTTGAGCCATGGATTTATTATTTGAGCAATAGAATATTATGTTTGCATAAGTCCAACAACAAAATAATATTATAAAGAGTAATTTTGTTATGGTATTGAAGATGAAAAGTATATTTTTTGGTAAAATCCGCGTTATAGATGAACTTTATTTTTCCTACATTTTTTATGTGTTTGTAAAGGTAGGTACCTGCTTAGTTAAGCATTATGATAAATAAGATGCCCATCTGCAATAAAAGTGTATATAGTTTTATTTTGAAATATTGAAGGAAGGAGTTTTCTTTCAATCTCTTGTATTGGAACATCAAATTTTGCCAAAGTAACCAATATTTTATGAAAAATGTTGCCAAAAACATGACTTTAATCACAGCATATCGTGTAATTAGTTTAATTCATCGTTAAGTGCTCTCTTCGTTAAAAACAAATGAAAAAGTAAACAACACCTTGGTTTTTTAGTGGCATTTGTCTGTTTAATCACGGATTAGCTCAAAGTTTGGACTGTTTCAGAAAGAAAAAAAATTTAACGCTCTGTTAAACTGACAATCTTTTGTTTTTAACGAAGAGTTAGGATTTTACGCTTGATTAAAAGTTTTGTGCAAGTAAGTGGGATAAAAATTTCATATTTTTGCCGATATGTCAAAAACGAGTGGATTAAAATATAAAGTGTGTAATATCATTGTAATCAGAATAGCGTATTCTATTGAATACATATATAATATACAGGGTGTTCCATTTAAAAAAATATAAGGTAGGCTTTTATCTCAGAAAATTGTTAGTGTTTTGTTTTATGTGTACCTAACTCAAAAAAATAACTTGGCTACTAACCCTACATTTTATTTTTTTGTTTACCTTGATATCTTTAAAAACAAAAAAGGTACAATCAAAATGTTATGAAGCTAAATTGAACGTACGGTACATACTCAATAAACTTTGAAAGAACTTTATTTTCCATTAATAAATTTGACTCTTACATTTTCTATCGAAAGACTGTCTGTTGTCTTGTTTTGTTAGTTATAACCAGGAAGTGTCATTTAAGTATGTTTTCTTTTATGTTATTGTGCAGTTAAATTTACAATCTCGTTCTTTATAAGACAATTTTATGGAATTGAAAAAAGAACAATTGTGTAGTTGAAAACATGATAACTATTATTATAAATATAAGGTTCTTTTAAATACATCTCTCATGTATATTTCTTTATCTTTCTCTTGAACATACCGAAGTTTTTTATTTATTTATTTATTTATTATAAACGGAAACTCAATTTTTACAATAACAAAGAAAACTTACAATATATGTATTATTACATATTTCACAAGATGACGGATAATAAAATAACACTACTCAGGCCTAAATCATGGGAAATATAAAACTAAAAAAAAATAAAAATATACACATACACTACCCCGGAATATACACAGCAAAGTTTTACCTACTTACTAAGTTATTACACGCTTTCTTAAAGGTATATAAAGGCATGGACAAGTCCAACCCATTACAGTTGGCATTAAAACGTCTTTGAATTCTGGACATAGGACTGTTGAAGCCGTAGTTAGTACGGTGAAATGAAACTCTGAAAAAAGTTTTGTCCCTTATATGGTGAGTATGGCAAGGAGTATTAAAATCCAGGAGCCGGAGCAAATTTGGTGCGTCAATAAGACCGTTCACGAGTTTGTAGAGAAACATAAGTTCCTGACTATGCCTACGAACCTCCAATGTATGGAAATTAAACAATTTGCATTTTTCACGATAGCACATGTCTGACACGTTAAGACCGATTTTACGGGTAATGCCTTCAGAAACTTGTCCTGAACCCGCTCGATGGACGCAATGTGAGTCTGATAGTATGGTGACCAGACAATAGACTCGTACTCCAAACAAGGACGTACATACGTACAATATAGTAACCTCAAGATGTTAGGGGGCAGATCCCTGGAATGCCGCAGAACAAACCCCAACCTCTGAAATGCTCGAGAGACCATCTTATTTATGTGATTACTGAAGCTTAGCTCTCCATCAAAATATACACCCAGATCCTTTACCTGAGTTGACCGTGTCAAGTCATCAGCATTAATATCATAAACAAATTGATGGAAATTCTTGCTTCGAGAAAAAGTTATCACCGAGCATTTAGAAGCATTCAAGTGAAGGCCATTGTTATTTGACCACTAAAACATTCAAGTCACGCTGCAGAGCATCATAGTCTCGATTATCATGTATAACTCGATAGATCTTGAGATCATCTGCAAAGATGAAATGAAAAGTATCAAGGTGGGCACTGATGTCGTTAGTGAATAGCAAAAAGACCAGAGGTCCACAGTGGGAACCCTGAGGTACCCCTGACGGTACCTCAAATTGATTTGATAAATAATTCCCTATCTTGACACACTGATGCCTACCCATCAAAAAACTTTGCAGCCAGTCTAGCATAGGATTCTCTATACCCATTAGTCTCAATTTTTCCAGCAATAGGTCATGGTCCACTCGATCGAATGCCTTTGAATAGTCAGTATAAATACTATCGATGCAATACCCCTGTTCAAGGGATTGACACAGAGAATGATGGTACTCTAAAAGATTGGTCAGAGTAGAACGACCAGAGCAAAAGCCATGCTGGTTATCAACCAGCATACCCTTGCACAGAGCGGACAACCGATCAGCAACCAAACCATCCAAGATCTTTGGAATTGCAGATTGCATACTAACTCCCCTATCGTTCTGTACATTATCCCTACCGCCAGATTTGTATATCGGTTGAATGTAACTATATTTCCACTTTACAGGAAAAATTCCACAGCTCAGTGATAAATTGAATAACCTAAATAGGGGATAGGATAAAGTATATACACAATTTCTCGGTATAAAGGGGGGAACCCCGGAAAAACATCAGCCAACGTCAATGATATCTTAGAAATATGAAGAACGCTATCAATATTAAACTTAGGAACAGCTCTACCACCTCTAAAATAAACCGACTCAAAAAAGGAAGCAAAAAGGTTAACTGTATCTTGTCCATTCGAACTTGATTTGTCAATTAAATACATAGAATCTGGAAAATCACTAGACTGTCTTAAATTTTTCATATGCTTCCAAAACGCCCGCGGCCATTCATACAGTTCACCCTCTAGTCTTTGAATATAGTTCCTATAACACGCCTCATGAAGGTCTGAGCATCTTGATCGAAGGTCACAAAAACGAGCGTAATGGTAGGGGGTACTATTCTGCTTATAGGTTTCTTTTGAACAATCAACTGTCGACGCTGTGGAGAAAACCAGCCAGGAAAACTCCCACTTTTATAAGATTTAATGGGCACGAACATATCAAGGGCATAATATACATGATCATAGAATTGATCACTTGCCACATTCACATCGGAACTGCTTGTAACCGTGTCCCAGTCCTGAGAGGCAAAGTACTCATTCATAGTCACCAGGTCAGCATTACGAAAATCATAATATTGAATACTATATTTCAGGTCTGCCTGGGCCGCTGCATCCATTTGTATATTATAACTAACATGATGGTAACTATTATCTAATATTTTATCACACGCTTCAGAGACCGCAAGGTCCGATATATTAGAAAAAACCAAATCTAAGAAAACACCTCTATTGTTCGGAATTCAATTCACTTGACTAAAATTAGGAAACGAAAAGCAACTATAAATGATGGGAGCAGGTGAATTAGTGAGATTGTCGATCAATAAACCTGAATCAGACCATTTAGCATCAGGCATATTAAAGTCTCCAGTCATAATATATTTGTGACCAGGATATTGCTCGACAATACTCTCGACAGTACTACAGTATGATTCATATACAGCAATGCCAGACTGGGGAGGTATCTAGCATGCTCCAATTATATATTTTATCTTTGACACTTCAAATTGTAAAAATATTTGTTCAATCGTGGTACAATTTATGTTTATACTTTTTGCTTTAAATCCTTTCCTAATGCATATGAGTATACCACCACCCCCCCGTCTTATCGCTCGTAGCACTGCTTCTGTCCAACCTAAATATATTAAAGTCACTGATGTTAAATTTACAACTGTCAATGTCACTAGAAAGCCAAGTCTCCACCAATATCACAATATCGTAACTACATAAGTTGATTGCTTGACCCACATTTAAAATCTTTGTGCGAATGCCACCAACATTATGAAAATAGCAGCTTAATCGTTTTTTGTCTGAGTGTGCTGACCATTCTGCCGAGTCTTGGCGATATATGGTTCGCCAAACCTGTATCGAATTGCCAAGCTGGCCTCTCCATTAGCTAATCGCTCATTTAATTCAGTGCGGAGCTGATTGTATTGCTCTCTCTGAGACTTAGTTAGGTCCGGACCAATGCCAACTTCGAAGTTTTTTAATTTATGTTTATTCTTTAAGCACGAAGTCACAATATTCTTGGCCGACAGGACAACTTTTAACGGCCTTGTTTTGTTCTGAACAGGCTTACCAATTCTTATCACCTTACACGGAATGGTTTCCAGACCAAGCATGTTAAAAACCTCGGTTACTTTGGAGTTGTCGTAATTTATTCGAGTTTGCACTTCTGTGGATTTGCTTTCAACAACATTATACATCATCAAGTTAGAACTACGGGCAGCTCTATCCTGTACTTCCTTCAACACAAAAGTGTGCCTGTCAGCCTGTCCATGTCACTACCTGCCAAAATAGGTTCCTACTGGATTTTAGCAACTCAACTTCATCCCGCAGGACCATGATTTCGGACTTAAGCTGCGAAACAACACCCTCTTGAATGTCTCTCAACTCCTGCAGAATATTCTGAGAAGCTGTGCTTTGCTCTGATATGGCATTAAACAATTGTAGATGCATTTGCTGCATGAGAATAATTACATCTTTGTTGGAAATATTTTTATTATTTAAAAGGGTAGAAATATTGCGATTAAAATCAAACAACAGCGATGATGTGGAATTACTAAGTGACGTCATACTGTTTGCGACGCCGTCTGTGAAATTAACTCCGTCCAGCATGGACCGTCTGCCGGTCGGTAGCGACCGCCGACCCAGCGATGACCTTCGATCCTGCGACGATGTTTGTTCACTGTTGTTATCAGCATTTTCTTTTTTACATGCCATGCAAATCCAATTGTGTCCTTTACGTTTATTTTTAACCGCGTTACTAAATTCATTGAACTCATCCTTGGTAAGGCCTGAGCAACCCTTATGACACCAACCGTGACACTCTGAGCACTCAATAGCTGGTCTATTAGCAAAAATTGGCCGATCACAAGCAACACAAACTACACGGTCCGCCATCTTTTATGTTATTAAGTTAGTTTAATTAAATTTACTTAATTAAAGTTATCTTAAAAAGGATAAATTTATTCACGACATACAGATATATTTTTTATATGCTTTTTTCTGTTTTTTTGTGGTAATCGGGCAAGTGAAATTTATATATTCATATTTTCTTATCTGATTGCTTGTGGATCAAGCAGCCACTTTTTTATTATTATTTTCGATTTTGTTTCTTTTTAATGATATCTTCTGTGGTTAAAGGGACTAGTATTTAATAATAATTAATAAATAATATAGGTATTTCTGCTATGCGGTGTTTGTCGAAATAACTAAATTACTAATTTTAATATTATCCTTTCATAATTTATAATTTTAATATAATAATTTTTCATAATTATTACTATTTTGGATAAATAGGTTTTTATGGCTTTTGGCCAGCAGTCGAACATTTTGTACTCTGCATGTAAATTCTTGATCATTAATCATTGTAATATTCTTTGCTCATCAGTTCTGTGTACGCGTTGCCCGCCTGCGCCCTTTGGTTAGTTTTGTTTTCCTAAATCATTAGGTTAATATATATTATATATTCTGTATGTATTCTTTTTATTATTATTTTTTTAGTATTTAACATTAATATAAGCCTTAATTTTTATACACCTTATCTTCCTATTCTCTCTTGCGGTGGTCTTGAGCAATTAATTTTTTTTTGTTCTGACAGCCCACGAAGACCGGAGTCTAAGTGCTATGTACCGTAGGTGTACTGGGGAAATCCGACCAGAGCTGGAAACATCCGTAGGGACTTCACCAGCCCTTTAAGAGGATGGGTGGGGTGGTACCGCCTCGGTCGAGGAAGAAATCCTCTACCACCTTCCAATAATTAACAATCACAAAATATCCATGGTCGAAGCGGAATTCGAACCCGCACCTCTCGATTGCAAAGCTGGCGCCGTACCAACTCGGCCACCGGAGACCAGAGGAGTTACCCTTATTACTGAAAAATAGTTCATAACTTAATGTTTCCTACATCTTTCTAGTGTTATTATCAAAATAGCCCATTTAAATATAAGATCTCTTATACCTCATTTCGATGAATGAACAAACTATAAATAATAATAATATTGATGTAACGTGTGTGTCCGAAATTTGGCTTAATAGTAACATAGATTCTTCTTCTATTAATATTCCTGAGAACAAATTATATAGAAGGGGCCGTCACGGTGGAATGCGAGGTGGGGGAGTTGCAGTCTTTGTGAGTAGTAAGCTTAAATTTAAAATTTCATTGGTGGAATTAATCTTAACTATAGTTTTGAGTTCATTTTCTTAAAAATATCACTACATACAAGAAACCTGCTCTTGGGAACGGTGTATAGGCCGCCGAGAAATGATTTACATTCCTTCGTCGGTCAACTGGATGAGATGTTTTCGTTTTTGTTGCCCACTGTTGATTATTGTGTACTTGTGGGTGAGGTGAACGTGAAGTTATTTAACTTGAACAACCCTCTTTCTGATTCGACGAGTACATACAACATGTCTCAACTGATTAATGAGGCAACACGTGTTACTTATACTAGTCAGTCCTTGCTAGATCCAATTTTTGTCACCTGCCCTGAGGAGGTAAGTCGCAGTAGGACGTTAGATATTAATCACTCTGATCACAGGCTTGATTTTTGCAATCTTTCCATAAGAATCAATAAACAAAAACAAAAAATGGTTATAATTCGTGACGTTAAGTACTTTAGTCACAATAATTTTGTATTAGATTTGCCAAATATCCCGTGGCATAATTTTTATTATTCTAATGATATCAATGAGAAAATTAAATTTTTTATTGGCAATATTATAAATGCATTCAACATCCATGCGTCTGTGTGCACTATAAGAAGCAGCAAGCCAAAGGCTCCATGGTTTACAGATATTATAAAACTAATGATGAAAGAGCGTGATTTAGCATTAATCAAATTTAAAAATACTAGAAACGAAGAAGATAACAATCGATATAAACAACTAAAAAATTTTGTTTTGGCTTCCATAATAAATTACTCTACAACTATATTCAATCAGAGTGACGAGAAGGGGTGGCGTGCTTTAGGAGAAATGGGTGTTGGCACTAGAGATCGGGTTGAGTTGCCTTCAGAGCTTACCAAGCCTGATGATATTAACAACTATTTTTCCTCCTTTGTAAACAATACAAATGATAATTGTTGGAATACTGTAGAATATTACAATAGCAATTTGTTTAAACATGGAATAAATTTTAGTTTCAAGTTTGTCACTGTTGCAGATATCGAAAGAATAATAAATTCTATTAAATCCAATGCTGCTGGTAATGATTAGTTCTCTTTAAAAATGATTAATTGTTGTCTACCAGTTATGCTTCCCCAGATCTGTCATATCATAAATTATTGTTTAGAGCAGGGTTACTTCCCCACAAGCTGGAGAGAGGCCATTATACATCCTATACCTAAAGTAACTAACCCTGTTGCTTTATCTGATTTTCGGCCTATAAGTTTGTTACCAATACTTTCCAAAATTTTAGAAAAGTTCATTTATGTTCAAATCTGTAGCTATCTTACTGCTAATAGTATATTACCTGAGTGTCAATCTGGCTTTAGAAAGGATCACAGCACCACGGTAGCACTGTTGCATGTTATTGACGATATTGTTAAAGCTGTGGATGATAAAAAGGTAACGGCGTTGGTGCTGTTGGACTTTTCTAAAGCGTTTGACACAGTCAATCACTCAGTTTTAATTTCCAAACTGAAATACCTGGGGTTTGATCAAAATTCTTTAAATTTTTGTATTAACTATTTATCAAATAGGATCCTAATAGTAATAGTTAATGACGAAGAGTTAACTAGAAGCACCCCCATATCTAGTACTTAATTTATACATCTGATCTGTTTTCTAGACTCAAGACATGTTCTATAAAAGGATACGCTGATGATAGTCTTAGTTTTGATTCAGATGACGTTAATTAGGCGAGAAATGCCATTAATGAAGATCTTAACAGTATCAATAACTTTGCATTTTCTCACAATTTAATTATCAATCCTAAGAAATCATTTTATAAGTTGTTTGGCAGTCACAGGCCTGAATTAAGTACAAACTTTTCTTTATCAATTAACATTATACAAATTCCATATACCAGTTGTACAAGAAATCTAGGTTTACTCACTGATAATAAGCTAAAATTTGTTGAGCATGTGAACCAGCTGCTTAAAAAGTCTTACTGCTCTTTGAAGTTACTTTATGCCCACAGAAAAGAGTTTCCTTTTAATATCAAAAATAAATTGTGTGAATATCTGTTTCTCTCGATTTTTAACTATGGCAATATAGTTTATCGACCATGCTTGGATATTGCTACTAGAAATAGGATTCAAAGAGTTCAGCGAACATATTGTACATTTGCATGCTGTGAAAGGTTCTCGTACAATAAGGTGAGCTTTAATTTTTAAAAGTTTTAATGAAAATGAACCCGAGTCGTCGGTGTTCTCACGTAAGGGCATATCTCCCTTTTATCGATTTATCAGGAAAGCGATTTTAGAATTTTCGCGACTATTAATTAAGTGTATCTCTAAAACTGTTTTTTAAAAAGGATCACATATTATGGTTATCGACCCCTCCACAACCATCGGATCCATCGAAGACTTGGGCCTATGGATTTGTCGAATTTGCGTTTTTTTTCAAGTGCTGGGAAAAAGAACGGTGCTATAGATTCCATTAGACAGCGAGCGCTGGAATAAAGAAATATTGGATTCGATGGACTAAATTTTCTAAAGGTTTTTCAAATCTCCTACATCCACTGAACTATAATTCCTATCAGTTCTTAACATCCTTGAATAAATTTTAACATACTAATTCATCTTGTATTTTGATCTAGTAATTATAGAAATTGTCATAAATCATATTGTATACGATTTATAATAAGTAATTAAAATAATTAAATTTAAGGATTTTTATCAGTACAGACTTAATATTTCATCATAACAGGATAATCCGGTATAATATTAAAACAGGCAGTGACAAAAGTGCCGTTGATAAATAAGTTAATATGCAGCCATTACAAAAAGGAAGAAATAATATTATTTGAAACAATACATCAAGGCTGGCTGATAGGTGCGGTAGACTTGCTGTAAATCTTAAATAAAAGTTACGCAAATTAGACGAGGACGTAGTCAACGTAGGTAGCCTTACTATTATACCAGGGGGTCCAAAAGTCATGGGACATAAAACAACAGTGAATTTCTGGCATCAAAATATAACAATTTAGTCAAACTTGTTTAATCCCAAAGTTCATATTAACAGTTACATTACAATAACATATTACAACACCCTGTATCTAAGTGAGAGTTTCAATTTCGATTTTCCTCGCTATTCTGAAAAGTTTCTAAGATATTTCGTAAAATTGGCATAGGGAGGTTTTGGAGGACGACAAGAAATAATTCAGCCACTATTTTGTCGCAACATATAAAGGGCGATACGTGTGGCACAGTCAATGCGTTAAAACGCTAAAACTTTTTTATGAGTAGATATGTTGAACTTTTAAAGAAAACATATTATTTGTTTGTCTTTTTAGTGTTAGGCCGGGTTTAGTCAACTACATAAGCATCATTTTAATTCATAAACTTAATTTAGCAGATAAGCATAAAGTTAAAAACATGCATTTGAATTACTCGGTTTATACAACTACTCAATTCATAAGACATAATTTTAGTTCATAATAAGCGACCTTGAAAGTTCCCAACTTTAAACTTTTTATGAATTATGTTTATGTTTAAAGAAAATTGCTTACAGCGCATGTACAAAATCAGCTGTTGAATGTCAATTGCATTTTAACGTTTTAAAAGACATTGTTAATTCCTTTTGTATTTATTTAATATTTCTTGTGTGAGAATTTGTATTTTTTGTGAAATTTTTCATTCTTTAGATTTTTAACAATTAATAATCTTCAATCATTCATTTTTTTACACATATCCTTAATGAGAGTGGCAAAAGTTCCTTCAGTATTTTTTTTTTCTGTTCATAGGGGAAGGTGGTAGAGGAATTCTTCCTCGACCGAGGTGGTACCACCCCACACATCCTCTTAAAGGGCTGGTGAAATCCCTAGGGATGTTTGCAGCTCTGGATGTGTGAGTCGACTCCCCAGTACACCCACGGTACATAGTACTTAGACTTCGGTCTTCGTGGGCTGCCAGAAGATAAAAAAAAGAAACACTAAAGCTTCCTATGCGAGTATGTCTTTTAACTAAGGCTCCAATACAAATTCATAATGTTAGAAACATAAAAGATAAGCCGATTGCCGTAGCAGCTTTTTTGTCTAATATTCGTTTTACTTTCATATGCGAAATCTTAAAAAACAGAAACAAATAACAAATAACCGCGCCGAAATAAAACTGAGGTTAGGTTTAATTATTGTCGTCCGCTTCAAATTTTTGATGGCATTTTTTAAGCATAAATACTAAATGAATGTTGGTGGATAAACACGCTTATCAATTATCCACTAAGTTTATTCTTATTAATTAAGATAATTTTTAACTATCTATATAAGTTTATGTAGTTGGCTAAACTCGGCCTTAGTGAAATAGGGGGTAAATTAGGAAATGGAAAAAACAATTGCAATGGCATCGTGTAGGGCGTCAAATGAAAGCTTATTGAAGTACGAACTCAGCAATATACAGTGTGGTCCATTAAGTGTGCAAAAAATGGGAATTTTTTTTTATTAGTTGCACAAATGAAATTTAAATACCGGCAAAAGTTGGTGCATGCCCGATAACCATATTAGGTGTACTTCAAATGGCTTCAAGTCAAACAGCATACAGGGCAGGCGAAAAAATATAAAAATCGTTCAAGAATAAAGTACTTACCCCAATTTCGAAAAATATAGAAAAACGTTATTAAGAAAAGTTATTTAGAATTAAAAGATGTGTCCAAATACAAAGTCATAGCCTCCTATTCAAAAAAAAAAAATTACATTACCTCCGTATAATGATTTTTTTAAATATTCAGCTATAATAGATTTTAAAATTAGCCACAATCAAATCATTTCTAAATAACTTTCATCAAATTGAAGCAAATTTGTAAAGTTTAGGTACTTAGATTTATAATTTTTTTAGGAACCAAAAACTTCATGTCTGTTGCAACGATATTACACACAAGTTTCGAATTTCGGAAATATTCTTAAAAATAAGTCAAATACACTCCATTATTATTAGAAAAGTATTTGCCTTATTTTTATGAATATTTGCGAAATTCTAAACTTGTTTGTAATATCGTTACAACAGATATGGAGTTTTGGTTACTTAACAAAATATAAATCTAAGTGAATTTTACAAATTTGCTACAATTGGATGCAGAAGTGATTTGATTGTGGTTCATTTAAAAATGTATTATAGCTCAATATACAAAAGATCATTATATAATTTGTATTTGGACATATCTTTTAATTCTAATTAACTTTTCTTAATAACGTTTTTCTATATTTTTCTAAATAAGGGAGCTTTACTCTTGAACGATTTTTATATTTTTTGGCCTGCCCTGAATGCTGTTTGACTTGAAGCCATTCTAAGTGAACCTGATATGGTTATCGGACATGCACCAACTTTTGGCGGTATTTATTTTTCGGTTGTTCAACTAATAAAAAAATTTCCCATTTGTTGCACACTTAATGGACAACACTGTAAGTATATGTTGTATTTTGGGTGCATTTTTTTAAACATTTCTTGGGAAAAACGCCTAAAAATTGCTGTCCCCCCACCCCTATTACCAAAAGGATCGCTCAGAAAATTCTGAAAAAAATCATGAGCATTGAGAATCAGGAGAAGATTGAACCAAAACTATTGGGATTGAAAAATTCTAGCGCAATCAATTGTTATAAACAATTTAGTTGTTTATTTCCTTATAACTGCTGAACCATTGGGTTTAGAGGAAAAGTTTTTAGAACAAAATATTTCTCGCCATGTAAGGAACAACTGTTGCTCAGGTTGGGTTGTACATGTTTTTTCAGATGGGCGGAGATCGGGCGGCCCAGGTTTGCTCAGGTTAAGTGGGAGGCTGATGTCACAGAACACTAATTGTGCATATAGAGCTTGCACTTGACCGACCTTTTTAGAGGACATGCCGCTTAAATAACGTGGAAGTTAACCGTTTTCGAAATATTTTCCGTAATATCGAATAGAGCAAATTTATTTGTGATATTTTACTATAACAGGTAGGTATTGGTTGAAAATCATCGTGATGACAGTTAAGTCAGGTTCAGACGACTGGTGCACTTGACAAATACACCAATATTGGTATACTTGGCAAGAGTACCAGGTCATTTAGGCTATTAATAAACAAAGGCGGTCACACGACGAGTGCAGTTTTTTTTTAAATACCCCAGCAAATTGCTACAATATTGGCGAAATAAATAAAAGTGTATTGACCATCATGGATAGCGGTCGTTCTAAAAATGTCACTGTATTCCAAATGTTTTGGGGCAGCAACAAGCCAAACAAAAGAAAAATTAAATACCATGTGCAAAATATTTACTGAAAAATTTCTTATCCACCACCACAGAGGTTCGGACAGAATCTACTTTTTTAGTTATTGTAGGAGAAATTAAAATTATTATTTCTTTAAAGGTACAATCCTAACCTGTAACCTTACCAATAAAAGCAGAGATAATTTCTCAGGGGAAATTGCTTTTCTCATGAATGAAATTTCAAGTGTCATACTTTGGCAAGAGCAAATATTAGTTAGTGTGTTTTCCTGGTTCTAAAGCCTAACAATACCGTCTGGTAAGTACCAATAAACAACCTATTATAGAGCGTAGATCTCTTTGGTTTTCAAAGGGATCTGAAGTATTATCATGTCACGCTAGATCCTCTTTGTGGCATTTCGCTCAGAATGTTTACTGTTTAACTTTACATTGTGATTTTTACGTTATTTTTTTATAAACAGGATTAAATGTTTTGTTAACGTGTTCTTTGTGAATTAAAAAGAAATTAAAGCCAAATCGAGCCAGGGAATTAGAACGATTAGTTCTAGGTCAAAAAAATTGTGAATTTGCGAAAAATTTTTAACATGAAATATCTGTCAACTGGATATCAAATTTGTGTTCCCTTAAATTTTAACAAAATCGATACACAAGTTAACAGGTTAATAGGTTTTCTCCTGGGAACTATTCGCACTCAACTTTCTGGCATGAGATTGCAAGTCCTAGACGATTTCTTCGCCGTTCTTAATGTTACTGATAAAAAGTTTAGCGATATTCTTAACTTTACTAAACAGGAGCAAAAACTTTCTACCATCTTTTATGAAATATACGAGTATTTAAGTTTTTGTACCAAGCCATTGTCCTATCCAGTCTATCCACTGAACGTACGGAGTAATCACGAGCAGACAAGGCGGTGCCAGACGGCCCGGTTTACACTGCACAAGTACTTGCAGAAGGGATAATGCGAAAATCATCAGTGGCGTAGTATACAGGTAAATTAATGAAAATATATTAATTTATTTTAGAAGGTTTGCCACAATATAATGGTTAATATTATAATAGTGACTTTACTACTAAACTAAGCAGGCTGAATAATTGAAATGATTTTCTTTGTGTTGTGGACTTTTGTTGTGCCACGATGCCAGATTAACTCGATAGGATTAAATTCACAATGGTATGGCGGCAGGCGTAAAATTCTGCGATTGGTGGATTTGGCCAATTCATCAATGACATATTTGTCAGCACCTTTATTTTCTTTAACAAGAGTTAATAATTCTGCCTTGACCATATCTTCCTCGAATGAAATAATATGCCTTCTTAGCCATTCTTGTATTTCGGCCTTTCTTGTTCCGGTGTTCGGAGCTTTATCAATACGCCTACTGTGGTACGAAGCATTATCCATAACAATGACAGCGTTCTCTTCTAGATGGCTTAGAATATTTTTGAACCAATTTTCAAATAAATCAGCATTCATGTCTGCGTGGTAGTCACCCATCTGCTTTGACTCAAAAACTAATGAGCCGCCTTCTACGAAGCCGCCATCGGATCCGATATGTAAAATAATCAGGCGTTTCCCTTTACCTGAAGGATTTTTTAATCCTGTCGAAAGACCTTCCAGAAAGGTTTGCCTGGGATGCTCTATTGAAGCATCCACCCATACTTTACTAACAGTGTGTCCCGCATTGACCCAAGTCTCGTCTAGGTAATATATCTTCCTACCTTCCCTTTCCCTTCCCTTTTTCATAAACGGACAAAGATCGTTTTATCCGTTTCTTTGGTGGTAATTGAGGCTCATTCAATACGATATTCATAGTGAATGTTACTTATTCAAATAGAGCTGCCAGATATCCCGATTTTAAAGAAAGCACACCGAAAAAAGAAGCAACACAATATTTTTAAAAAGCACTGAACCAACAAACAAAATTATAGACCGTACGCCACAGAACTCATAATATAAATGAAACACCCGCACCAATTGAATATTGTAGGGTGTAAAGAGGACCGCTTAAATTCCGAAAATTTGACCTGATTTTACCAGAACCTGAATATCAGGTAGTTTTGTTACTCCGTACGTTCGGTGTACAGACTATAGTCATTTTCTTCTTCATTCTTTCTATACAGTCAGCATACATTTTATCCTGGAAAGTTCATAACAAATATGAAATTTTCTTATTTTTGATTTTACAAAAGAACGTTCCTCTCTGCAAAAATACCTACTTTCTGAGAATATAACATGAACATATTAAAACTTGAGATAATATATACAGAGCGGACAGAAAATGCAGAAATCCAAAATTGCACCACCCTTAATTTTTATTTTACGGTACAATGTAATAAGAGTATGTTACTTACAATTAATAATTTTGTCCAGGTTTAGATCTATGACCTGTCATTAAAAAAAGCTTTCCTATAAGTTTCGTAAAGTTGTTGTAAAATCTAGATAAAGAAACAGAAAAGATCAATTTTTTAATGTAAACAAGTAATTAGAGCCCCCGTTAGAGCCTAATACTTTAAATTACATAATTTTTAATTTTAAGTAACATTTTTTTTTATTATATTTGACCTAAAAATAATTAAGGGTACTTCTCCCTTGGCAAATTTTGGATTTATTCATTTTTGGGTGCTCTTTACATACTATCTCAACATCTACAAGTTTTATTGAATACATTAGAATTATTTTGTTAGAAAAAGAACGTTTTGGGTAAAATAAGTAATAAAAACGTTTTCCCTTTGTTCAAAACTTTCCAGGACACGCTTTATGCGTAGGACAGTCAAACACAATTTTTCGAGCTGGCAGACAGCTGTGCAAAATACCGTAAATCGTAGCAGTAGTTTTTTGAACCTAATCTTCGATTCTCGTCCACAACATTTCATGGCAGTTACATTCTTCGCTATCACTGCTCAAAGTTGTTATATGTTACTAGCGATGAATTTTAAAATGATAGGTAGGGGTAAAATTCACCATAGTACATGATTTCTCCTGTACTATACCGAGAGAAGAGAAATTATCAAGGTCGAATAATGAAGTTTTATTTGTATTTAATTTATGACGTTTCTCTTCTTGGTCGTCGCGCCTCACTGTGTTCAAAAAATTGCACACATTAATGAGTCCTAGATAAATTTTATTTTGAAACAAGCGATGTTGGATAGTGCTTTTAAAAAAAGAAAAATATTAAAGGTTATCTTAGAATCTATGGAAGCAAAATATTATTTGTAATAATACAAACCTTGCACAAGTATCTGGGCAAAAGAAAGCAGTGCAATCCATGGTTTCCAATTCATTTTGCATCCAATTAAACCACTTTTAACACAATCACCTTATAATTTAAACACTTCGATCTTGTTATTTAATGACTGAGACCAAATTCATGATTTGGCTGTTTTAATTAGGTATACGGAAAAATCACGATCGAGGTTTCTCGCTTTATTGACTGTTGATATTCCTTAGTAGATACTAACAAATCACTTAAATGCACACTTTAAAACTTTATTAAACAAATTTATGTCACTCAACAACTACTTTTAAGTTTCTAGTTCCATTTTTAATTACCCTAAACGTTTAATTACAATTTGACGTGTATAAATTTGACCGCTATAATGTTCGCAGGAACCAACCGTACGTTATATGGCGATTCACAACAGCAGAACTGAACATTGAGTAGGCCAGTGGAAATACCGACAGGTTTTTAGAAAGTAACGCAAACACATGATTTTTGTGTACCTAACCGTAGCAAGAAATAACGGTACTTGAGTTTAGGCGGGATATTTGAATAGAATAGATGAAAATAAAGCTAAGATTCTTAACCGCAAGGTATGTATCTTTTTGCCCAACATTTCACAATGTGTGCTTTCAGCGTTAGGCCGGATGTAGCCACATAATTTACTAAGCTTTGAACAGTTTTAAATTCGATCCAGTTCAGTTTTGAGAACTTTTGATTCGCTCAGAGTCACTAAAAAGTTTTAGCACTTATTACTGGTTTAAATTAAGATACTTTAGTTGATCAGTTAGGTTTTGACAGGTTTCTGTCCTGTCATTGTCAATAAGTCGTGATTAAAAACTTATGAGTTGTTCTAATTTTTAAGAAATGTGAAAAATGATTTTCAAATGATTTTCATCTTGGAATGTGTTTGCTAATATGAATTTAGGTCTATTATTGTGAAAAGTACGTAGGTACTAAAATTGATACTTTCTTTATAAGCTTGCAACAGAATGAAAAATTATTCCTTACATAATTAAAAAATGTAATTTTTAATCTGGAATAGAGTATGGAGCGACATCTATCAACGTAGTATCATCATGAAAAAACTCGGAAACAAATTCATAGTATAAAACTTACTTGTCTTATTCTTATATCAGTGCCGGATCTAGGAAATTTCGAAGGGGGGAGGGGCAAAACTAAATTTTGCCGCCCCTAAATCTAATCATTTTACTCAGATTTGCTTTTTAAATTAAAAAATAAAACAAAAAGGCGACAAAAATAGAACAGGATTGAACGTTATTTTACTGAATACAACAATCAACAACCTTTTTTCACCATTGCTTTATCATAATTGATCTTGTTAACTACTTCACTCTCAATGGTTAATTGATAATATAGTATCTCTTAGTTGAAAAAAGATATTAATTATTTATAGGATATTAAAACTATATCGGCCACCAGCCGATGTTGCTGGAAGAGTTGTCTAAATGTATTAATACCAGGCAGATTACAAAATGCGTCCATAATATATCTTTAATAAATTAAGTTTAAAAGATCAAGAGCATATTCATTCTTTGAAGTACCTCTCTTATGTTTTTGCCTTCAGAGAAAAAGTTTTGTAGCAAAAAATATTTCTCACGATGTATGAAACAACTTTTGTTCCTGTACATTTTTCCAAATTTTTAATTTGGCTCCGCGCATACGTGATGTAATACAGATCTGGCGGCCGAGGTTTGCTCAGGTTTGCGAGGTTGCTGATGGCACGGAACACTAAGTGTGCAAGCGTAGCCTGCAATTTTTTGACTATAGTGTAATTTGTGTGTCATTCTTTTTGCTTAATAAAATTTTTTGAAAACTTCACTTTAAAAATTGGATTGTGCCAATATGCACAAATGGCACTGGAAGCACATCGAACAAACTGTTTTTCTAAAACTACCCCTTAAATGTAAGAAAATTTTTAATTTTCCGGCTGTATTAGCAGATTATTATCATTACATCAATAAAATAATTCGGGAGAAAACGGGTTTAAAGCACTCTTAAAATATAATAAATATTGATTTTTGTGTGATTGCTATATTTAAAATACAATTTATATGCGTCAAAGCAGATTCAAAACTAGATTTTAAAATTAAATTTAAATTCTTCTTGTGTATTTCTTTTTTTTTGTCAGCATATTATGTATTAATTTAATCAGAACTGTTTCTATTAGTAGGGCATATTGTGCTCTGCCTGAAGGCGGCTTTTAAAACAGAAGTTAAATAGGAAATAAATTATTGAGGCTTAAGGCAATAAATCATAGTTTTGCACGAAGGCAATAATTTACCACCCTGAAACGGATATGATTTTAGTATCAGTTAAAATTTAAATTAAAAAGTTTAATAATTTAGCGATTATGAAGGTATAGTTCAGAACTTTTTTAATTATACAAATAACATAAAAAAAATAAAAACAATATGCAACACTTAGAACTTTTTAACTTTGGGTTTATGTGCTCGCAGTTTTTCAGCATTAAATTTTACTTAATATAGAAAAAGTTCGGATTTATGGGGGTAGAAACCACTCCTAAAGTATGTACTGTCCCCCAATAGGTACCCCCTTATCTTCGCGCTTGAACAATATATTCAAATAAATGAACAAAAGACATACATAGATGGTAGGTACTTATCACTACCACATTCGTAAAATTCCTGTGGTGCTGTTTTAGAAATGTTTTTAAGTGTTAAGGTAACAACTGTTTTTAATCCTTACTAATCATCTGGAAAACAACTTCAATGTTTTTCAACACTAACATAATAATTGACTATTTTTCTTATTTACAAGCAATAATTAAAATAAGAAATTAAACAGATTAACATTACTTCATTATTTTCTTTATTAAATTACAAATGCTGGAACAATGTATGAAATGTTCTAGGAGGCAGGTCTGTATCTCAAAAATTTCTTCATAATGGTAAAAAAATTCCAAACGTAATTTAACCATAATGTTTGGTACACTATTGAATTCAGAATAAAAAGGGTTTCTAAAATTTGACATCAAAAAATCAGGACCGTATTTAAAAAAACCAAGTTGATGATTGCTGTCCAAGGACGAAACGTCAAACAAAAGAATTGAAAACGTAATCTTTAAGTTCATTAAAAGTTGCTATAAAGAAGTTTTATTAGTTTTGCCTCACCTTCCATATTAACGCCAGAAAAAAAATAATTAAAAATTCGAAAATTTAGGTTTTTCAAAATAACTCGAAACAGAAACATAATCTGAAAAATTTCGAAACGCTATTTTATTAGTTCTTTAATTTCAAAACGTTTTCCCATTTAACCAATTTTATATTGCTAACCATTAACGAGATCCCATACTGGCCCTCCTTATCTTGGACACCGAGAATAACACTTATATTTAAAGTATATAGAACGCGTACAATCGGAGTTTGTCAAGGTCTTATTCGTTAAAGTAAATGTGGACAGTTCTCTGTTACCGCACCGGCCAGTGGCGGATACAGAAATTTTAAAGTTGTATATCTCTGTTGCTAGTTACGGGACCCATGCCAAATTCAGGGGTTTTAAAATAGTACCTAAGCCTACTAGGAATGTTTTGGTAAAGAAAACAAATATTTTGTAATTTGCGAAAAAAAGGTGAAATTTTGGTGAACATGACAAGGTATTTTACGTAGTATTTTTTTATACAAATTATTATTATTATTTTATAATTATATTGTCGGTTTTAAAAAATTAACCCCTAAAAATTAAATTTTTTTTTTATTTTAAAAACTACTAAGTTCTAAGAAAAACGCCAAAACATCTCAATTTTATTTTATTTTTTACATGAGACTACTTTTTTCGTGTTGGAATTTTACCCCGAGGGGTAAAAACACACTTCTACCAGTGATTTATCAAGTACCAGCCCTAACTACCATAGATAGAAAGCTGAAATTTTGCATACAGCTTTAGTTTGGACACAAGACGTCCACTAAGAAAGGATATTTCAAAACTCACCCTCTAAAAGGGTAAAATTAACCCTTACAAATTAAATAATTTTTTAGTTCAAAAACCAATGGCTTTTATTAAACACGTCGCGTCGATTCTATTTAATTTTTGTGTTGGAATCCCCAAAAGTAGTAAAAACACACCCTCATCAGATCTGCTAAACCCTACGCCGAGTCGCGTTATGAAATTTTGAAATTTGGCATGCAGGTTTGCTTTGCGGTCTTGGTCCAAAATAGTAGTGGGTGTTATGAAAGTCTCCTGTTAAGGGGGTTAAGTCATTCCAAAAAAAATTTTAATAGTTTTATTCTTAAACGACAGATTGTATTGACAAACGGCGAACCATGTCAATTTTCTTTTTTAGATAACGACCAATTTTTTTGTGTTTTAATTTAATCCCTAGGGAGTAACACCATGTGCAAACATTTTTAGTTTATACTTAAATAAATCTGGCAACCGTGCTTTCAGATGTTCGGGCCGCATAACCTAGCGTGAACTGTTATTGTTATGCACAGAAAAAGTTCTAAAAAAAAATTGCGCATACTGTATAGATGTACTTAACTGTCCAACAGGTTGGCTATTTTGCAGCCTCTACGAAAAAACCCAATATCGTTTACAAGAAAGTGCTAATTTCTAAATATGTATTCTAAAAGATTATTTCATGATTAAAACACGCTGGCGAAGGCCGCGGGTACCAGCTAGTGATTATATAGATGGAATGGGGTAACGAATAGTGGAAAGATATTAATGATTACGTTTTGATGTGCTATATTCTTGGACCGGATACTTTCAAAGATTTTTATTATTTACATATTTATTTACATCATTTGAAACTAAAACTAATATATACATGTGGCTCGGGTTACAACCCCCAACTGTGGAGGTCCAACCCGGCAACGCGGCCGGGGTGCGGCCGGGGCTGGTCTTAGCCCTTGGTTTCCACCTGATGCGTCGATGCAGGGGGAGGCGACTCTTTCCGACAGGCTTGCAGAGTCAAGGTTTAAATTCACACGGGGGTTTGAAAGTTATTTGATATTTACATTTACTATTTACATGATTATATTAAGGATCGCTGGAAAAAATAAATCCAAAAAAACAGCTTAAAAGGATCGGATAAGTTTTGTTCTACCGCATTTGTACTTTTTGTTTTATTTTCTTTTTTTTTTGTTTCATTTGTACTATTTGGAGTGTATCTGTAATGTACGTGTCTGAATAAATAAATAAAAATTTTCTGTACGACACGATAGAATTTTTTCAGTTTTAAATTAAGCGAAAACTAAATTTATAAAAATAATATAGCATTCTTATGTAAATTAACATTAATTTACATAAGAACTTACATAAGAAATAAATACAACATTGTCAGACTGTTCTCTGTAGGTTTTAAAACTAGGTACACAATAAAGAATAAAATTACACTTCATCTACGGTAAAGGGTATTCAGATAAAACGATCACAGTTTAAGTTGTGCGAAGACGGTTTTCCGAATTTTTTTTATGCCACCGGCAACTAAAGCAAAACTCTATCCTCTCTGTTCTTCACTATTACACTCTAACGTTCTTTATTCATAAAGTTTGTCGCGAGGCTAATCTTCGCTGCATTCGCTCTGGAACTGATTTATTTATTTAAACTAGTTCCAAAATAGGCTGGTCAAACTTTAAAGTGAGATTATATACTTTAGCTACAGTAATAAAAATGTATTTAAAGCTTAGGCATTTGTGGATATATTATGTGATATCAAGATTAGTAATAACAAATTTGACAAAGCAATAGTTTAGCTATTGTCTTTATATCTATATATATTTTAAAAACCTAAATATTCACTATATTTAAGTGTAGCCCTCTATTTATGTGTGATATGATATATGGAAGTACCAACCAAAAAATATTATTTTTGTATTAACCAAATATCTACAAAAATAAATAATAATGGGCCGATTTTCAATGTTTATGGATAAAGCCCTATCAAGAAAAATCTAAAATTACTTATATTTCACTACAATACATTCCGACCTGTCAAAAACATTACACACAAAATACAAAAACGTTCGATTGTTGGTATCGCTTTCGAACATGATTTCATCTAGCGCAAGCACATTACTTGAGAAAAAATGAGAAATAATAAAATTCTTTGAAAGCGCGTATTGACCCAGACGTCTTGGTGCGAATCCGTGCTCGGCTGAATCTTTTTTTTAATTTTTGTCACTTAAAATATTATAAAAAATTAGGAAATCGGCTCTAAAAGGTATATTAGAAACGAGTTAGCACTCCTTCCTCGATAAAAATTTTGTTTGGTCTTTTTTTAAAGGTCCCGAGCTAAAAATTAATCGTGTCTAGGTAACTTAACCTAAAATTATGTTTTGTTTGAGAAATAAAATACGTTCTTGGACAGGTTTGCTCAGTTCTAGGGTTGCTCAGGATCATTTTTGGTTCTTTCTAAATGTTCCGAGCAAAAAACTAATCGAGTTTGAAAGTTGGTGCATGCTCATTGTCCACTCTGCTCCTTCCTCTGCGCATGCGCAAGCCCGGGATAAAAATGGTTACCCATCCCCTAGACTCTTGTGTTCATTCTTTAGATATTCACTGGTATTGCAATTATTACTGTCATTTTAGTAATCTTAAACAAATACCTTTAAGCTTTTACTCCTTTAATTTCTGCAGATGTAGTAGAAAATTTTTTTTTCGTCAATGGGTACATTGGCAACCAAAATAAATTGATAAAAACAACCATCATAAATATTTAATTCATGCGGAGAATACAAAAAAAATATTTCAGATTTATTTGGGTTATATATATATATATATATATATATATTCCCTATCAGTCCAAGTAAATTCGGAGATTCTACAAAATGTCTACATTTCGAAAAAGAAAATATTAAAATGGTGTTGAAATAACCTTTAACTTTTTTTTTATTAGAGGGATTCTTGATTCGGGGAGACAAAAACATGAAAATCTATCAATAGTTAAAGAACCCTTACTTTTAACAATATCGGAAAATATTAGGAAAAGTTTAGAATTTTGGCCTCCTATCTCAAAAAAATTATTTACTTTCCGGTTGAGCGACTCTCATATTTTTTTACTTTCTCCCTTGTATTTGACTTTTCACAATTCCGATAATAGACAATTTTGTTTTTTGGAGTGCGCTATACCTTTTCGTATATATTTCGATAAACTCATTAATAAAATAATTTTACATTTATTGAAACTTTTTGGATCACACTGTAGATGTGAAACGGGGTTTGCCAGCCCTCTGATATTAGTGACTAGCCCCACGCCGTCCATAGGGGTAAGCGGAGCAGTGCCCCAGGACGTCAGAGGTCTAGGCGCGCCACAACGGACTTGGTACCAAGAAAAATACTCGACAGTTTAGCTCCAAGAGCTTGGCGCCCTTTTAGTGACTAAAGCTGGGTTTACAGCACGAATGGACTCGAAATTTTCATACCATCGCTATGTCTTAGCCTACAAGTAATACTCAGAAATAACAAAACTCGACACTGGATTCATAATCCGATCCTAGAAGTAAGTATGTATCAGCAATAAGATTAGCACTGAATTCTTTGAAAATTTGGGAATTCGATCAGGAATGCTATTCCGGAATCGGACTATTTAAGATCTCTTGTTAATATACATTACTTAATGAATTTATCAATTATAAAAAATACTTGAGAAATTTTTTTTGCTAGCATTTTGGAAAGAATTCCTGCCTAAGTCTATAAATTTTTATTTATTATTATAAAAGTATATCAACACTTCTTATGGTCATTAGGTTTTTATAGGCCCCTACCTTTTTTGATGGGGATGTTGGATTTGGTGGAGTGTGTCAACCATAAAACAATCCACTATCAAAATACCATATATACACCAATCAGAACTGGTTCATTTCATTTCTAGAGATCATTAAAAGAAAATATTGCAGTAGAGATGCAAAATAATCATGCTTAGGGTCTGATGGAAGAGTTTTTATTCATTTTTTGACAATAATATTTTACAGAAATTAACGAGGTGAATGCTTTGATTTTTTTTTGTTATTTTGGATATTTTTTTCACACAACACGAAAACTTTCTTGTTATGTTTAAGAACTCGGGCACTTAGTTTGGTGCCGTCGTCAAACGACAAAGAAAAACTTCAAAATATACAAGAAATTACATCAAAATATTTTTAAAAAATTTAAAAAATAGAATGATTTAAATATTAATCCCTCTTTTATTTTAAAAATTGTATTTTTTAAAGCTTTTAGTAAAAGAGCACCTGTTTCTCGCAATTTCATTATAAAATTTAAAAACCAAGTGTCAAAATATCAAAAAAAAAAACAATAGACCCGCTACAACAAACCTACATAGCCTACTGCAAAGGTATACTTATTATTTACTATCATTTAAAACCAGCTTACTTTACCAGTTTTTATGGGTCTACTTCATGGTCTTATTTGACAATCATGCACTTGAGCTGACAGGGACAATACAATTTTACCTTGCAAATTAATTTATTAGTATTCTAAATCTATATGAAGAAAATCAAAATAAATACTAACGATATTTGTGGTCTAGTACTGGCATCTGTTTACAACAAAGTGAAGGTTTTAAGTTAAGAAACCGGTTTCTCTCAACGTTAACTCTTATGTTACTGGCTTCATTTGATTCTATGCAATGAGATGGAGCAGCAATATAGTTTTTAATCAACTTCACACTAGGAGGCTATCAATGCGACCCGTAGAAATGTGCGTTTAATTATGTATTTGTTCATGCATACCTCTTGAATGAATTCACCGATTTCGATTATTTCTTTTGTTTTGTAGATGAGTTCTCTAAAATTGTCTTGTTTTAAGGGTTTTTTGCTAGAGTGAGGGGAAACCAAAAAAATTATGAAAACCTAAAAAAAATCCCAAAAATCGATAAATTTTGGGGATTGAGAGAGGATAAAAATGTTGACTAATATGTCATTTTCGGAGTTATTGAGGAAAAATCTAATTTTTTCTAGCAGATGTTAAAAAAACAATAATCGGGGCGGTGGTGGGGGTATATCAACCTTCTCTTGCTGGCTGTAGCCCATAATAAATAAACTAATGATAAACTGTCTTCGTTTAAATGACTGAAGCATCTGGTTAGAGCACCTGTCACCTAACTAAAGATTCACGATGTTTCCATAGAAACTCTATAATATGACTTGCATTAACTCATATGCGAGGGATTTTGCTTGAGTTTCGTTTTATTTTCGAAAATTATAGGAAAGCAGTCAAACATCGGTGCAGGTAACTTAACATTAAACGGAGCTTTTAGCGAGTAGAGTTTAAAAAATAAAAAAATACTATGGCGAGCCCTCTGAGAAAATTTAAAGGTGATTCAAAACTTGCTTATTTGATGTTCAATTGTTTCTAAGTTTCGTTTCCTGATGGTTCTTGTACAAATTTACAATTAATTTGTCTAATTTATACATTTTTCTATCTTTTCAAATAAAAAAGTTATCTATTAGTCCAAATATAATCAATAACCCTGTATATAATGGTACTATCAAAATGTAAAAAAAATAAGTAGCGTACATATTTTTCTTACAAAATTATTTCATTGTCTTCCGGTACGCATGCTCCTGGTGAAGCTGTCTACATTTTTTCATGTTAGAATATGCACTACTTTAAATGCTTTTTATATTCAAAATTTTATTGAGACTGGCAATGTCATTTCAGGGATATGTAAATAACCGAAAAATAAAAAAACCAACACCCTGTATCTCAGAGACGAAGCGAGAGCCGACCTATGCACCTATTTGTCTTATTTTTAGGTGAGGAATCCCCTCATGAGGGATGGCACATGATTTCTGAAACATCCTGTACACGTATACAGCGTGTCCAGAAACCATCTTAACAGATAGGAAACTTTTTTATTTGTGACTTTACGGAAAATAACTTATTCTTCAGGGTGCGCCAGGCCCAGTTCTCGCAAAACCATCCTCGCGCGCACTGTGCAATATTTACACGAACTATTTCGAGCACTTTTCGCCCCCCCTCTATCTTCGAGACTACTTAGTTGCGTTATAGGGCTAAATTTTTTCAGGGGGATTAAAGAAGCAGTATTCTAAATTCCATACGTCTACGTGGAATAGTTTGCAAGATACGGGTGTCCAAAAATCACAATTTCGGGCACTCACTGACTCACTGGCTGACTGATAGATCATCATAAATCTAGGGTACTTCCAATTGCGTTAGAGCTTTGAATTTTGGAACATTGATAGTGTTTAAGGTGACAATTACGAGAAAATCAAAAATCAATAAAAATCCAATATGGCGGAAAATCCAACATGACGGCGGATTCTGACACAAAATAGGTATAGCGACTTCTGCTTTAGAAAGTTATGTGTGTAAGTAGTGTAGTGGTTATCACATATGCCTAACACGCGGAAGGTCCCCGGTTCGATCTCGGGCGAAAACAGGATATTTTTTTTTAATTTCTGATTTATTTTCAAATATCTCTATTTTATGCTAATCGCAAAAAAACAGAGATACCAGGAATGAACCTTATCGACAAAAAGCCATTATTAAAATTTTTTGCTTTGAATATACACATATACTAATAATAAATAAATATCATTTGGTATCTGAACAAAAAGTTATGAAATCTCACCAAAAACATACATGTAAAAAACAGGGCAAGCTCTCGTCAGGACTGAGTGTTTTGCTCTGACAAAAATAACAAAAATGTAAATATTGTGCCAAGTTCCTTGCCTACACGTTATTAGCAGTGTTTTGATAAGCACAGAAAAATATTGTGTGAATTGATAAATTTATAGACCAAACTTGACAAAGTTTCATCAAAGAACTGAGCAATATTGTGACCCCTGAAAACTTGCAAATTTTGGTCTGTAAATTTATCAATTCACACAATATTTGTCTTTGCTTATTAAAACACTGCTAAGAACGTGTCGCAAGGAACTTGGTATAATTTTTACATTTCAGTTAATTTCTCTAGATAACCAAACACACATTCCTTGCGAGAACTTGGCCTGTTTTTTACATGTATGCTTTGGGTGGGATTTAAATTTACTAAAAAACATCTTTTTCCTGTTTTATTCAAATTTTAAAAAGTAACAGCAGCGTTTACTTTTGGCAAAGGCACATCGCTTTAAAAACAAGTCAGGAATGGAATCACTAGATGTCCTACTAGAAAGGTGGGAAATTTTTGTGTATACCTCTGGAAGTGATTTATTAATCCCAATATAATTATTAATTATGCCAAATATATCGTCGGATTGCATACGAAGAGGCTTATCTCAGGTCATATCGTATCTCAGATACGCCTTTTCGTTTGCCATATTGATGAGCTGTAAAGCGTTACGCCCAAATAGATTTTATGAAGAACTTTGAAATCAGGCGAGATTGTGATACGCCCGTTGCAGAGAACACAGATCCCGTACCGTGGAAGCGCAACTAGAAATCAATGGAATTTTGAGATACGCCCCTTCGCATGCAAGCCGACGATATGTGCCCACTTTTAATTGTCAGGTGCCCCCTCTGTGCCTGTCATCTGGGCTGACGAATGTTACTTTTTAATTGCGGGAATTTTTAATCGCCATAACACGAGGCATTGGTCTACAGAAAATCACCATTTAATTTTTCAAAGGGCAAAACAAGGGCCGTTCGGAGTTGGTGTCTCGTATTTTAGTTTGAACCGATGCATAGTCTACAGCGATGATTCCCAGAGTAGTCGATATCCACCCCCAGGGGTCAATTTCGACTTGCAGGGGGTCCATGTTAGCGACAAAGAAATTTGGGGGTCCACGAGATGTAAATGGGGGTCCACTGGCACTCATCACCAATTAAGGCATTTCGTAAATTACAGATGAGAAAACAGATTGCATGATTATGTACAATATACTTCTTCTTTATTATAAGTAGGTACCGTAAAACCGGGTGACTTGAGATAGCCTGGTGACTTGCGCCACAACTTCACGTTTTTTTAAGACAGGTGGTAACACTGTAATTTAATAGAATTCGTTTGGTGTATTGGTGGCGTTCAGTTGCCATTAGTTCGGTCTTCACGATGGAGCGGTTTTTAGCCCGATCAAGTAAAGGTAAGTCAAAGTTTTTCGCTAAACATCATTTTTTGTATAATGCATTTCTCAGATATTCTGCATAATTTTATGTGCACCACCTAATGATAAAACCTTTGAATTTTTCATTGTTATTATGTCGATAGCCTTACTTAAAGCGTACCTAACCCATACCAACATATTTTTAAAACTTCATATTTGTCTCGCCTCGACTTCTGCGACGGGTATATTGCGCTTGAAACCAGAAAAGCATTGATGTCTCAATACATCCTATCCCCGCGGGTGACTTGAGACAACCGATAAAACAAATATAGATATTCAAGTACGCGATCGCAAAGCTTGGTACATAGAAAAACCCATTTTAAAGATCACGACCTAAAATTTAGGCCCACCTGGCATTGATGTATCTTTGAGCATATACAGTGACCGGCAAAAAGTTCGCAACATATGGGAAAAATTTTTATTAGGTGAGTATTGGAAAAACTTTTCCGGGGGATCGGTTCTGCATGTCCGATAACCTAAAAATCGATTTTGACATACGTCACGTGACCACTGGTATAGCGTCAAATTAAAAAAAAATTGTTAATTTACAAAAAGTGAGGTTAGTTGACGAGATATCAAAAAAAGTTATTTGAAAAAATTGCTTAGAATTAAATTCTAGGTCCTTGTGCAAAATTTTAAGATTTTATTTAAAAAAATTGGAAAACTCAATTTTTTTTAAATATTTTTTTATCGATTTACAAATTTCCAGTTTTTTTCGTTTAGATAGCTTGGCTAATGTAAAGCCCATGTATCTGGATGAAAATAAACGAATGTAGTAGTTTTTCTACAATTGACAGGACAAAATTAAAAAAAACAGGGTTTCGCCGGACGCTAGCTGTTGCAATGATTTGTATCTAGCAGCAGTGTCAAAATTTTAGAGACATTTCAATGAGATTACATTGAGAAAACCTTAATCGTCTTAAATATATCTGAAGTTCGACTTTTTGTAAAGTTAAGGGGAGTAAAATAGATAATAAACAAAAAATTACCTGTTTATTTAATCGAAATTTCATAAACGAAAACCAATGTAAGAAAAACTTAAAAGTAGTCAAATTCTGTACTAACAACATAAAAAATCATTGTTTTTCCTTGGGTGCACAAAATTTAAAACTCAGTATGACCACCATTTCTCTCCATACATACTATTGTTCTCGAGCGCAACTCTCGATTAACATTTCGGAGCATTTTACGATTTATTTGCAATACACAATTTCTAATGACATTCTCTAAGTTTTGTATATTCCTAAAGGGTCGATGTTTGTACACAGAGTTCTTTAGGTATCCCCACATAAAGAAATTTAACGGAGTCAGATCTGGTGATCTCGCAGGCCACGGATTTTCAGAAAACCGTCCTATCCACTGGTTTCCAAATTCTTGATCCAGCCATCTCTTCACCTCATTTGTGGAATGAATGCTAGCTCCGTCTTGTTGAAAGTATAAATTTCTTCTTTCGGCTAATGACAAATTGTCTAAAAAGTCAGATATCTCAGTTTGTAGAAATTCTAAATATCGTTCTGAATTTAAATTGTCTCTAAAGAAAAAAGGTCCCACTATTCTGAGGTTGAAAATTCCGCACCACACATTAACCTTAAAGCTATATTGGTCTTTACTCTGAATTACAAAGTCTGGATTTTCGGTGGCCCACCATCTACAGTTTTGTGAACTGACGGTTCCGTTAGAGGTAAATGTAGCTTCATCCGAGAAAAGAACGTTCTTTGGGAAATTAAAATCTTCCTCAATCATACCCTGGAACCAGGCACAAAAATCGAAGCGGGCGTCATAATCCCTATCTTTTAATACTTGTACAAATTTAGGTTTGTACGGATGAAATTTGTTTCTTTTTAATATCCTCCGCACAGATCTTTCGTGAATGTTAGTGATCTCCGATATTTGACTAACTGCTAATTGGGGTGTTTCTGTGATCGACAAACACACATCCAGAGAACCTTCGTCACCTGTTACCGGTTTTTCATGGGAAACTTTATACTGATTTTCTACCGATCCCGTTTCTTTAAATTTATTGACTAGACGAGATACTGTGGAATAATGGAGGGATTTATCGGGGTGCCTCTCATTAAAAATTGCTGCTGTTTCTCTATGGCTTTTGTAATTATCTCCAGAAATTAAAATAATTTCTATCTTTTCCTGAAGAAGTAGTGTGGGTGCCATTTTAAGGAATAAAATATTAATAAACTTATGTAAAATATCAAACTTAGTAAGATGCGAGACATAAACCAATGACATAGGTTGAAATCAAACAAATTATAATTTGTTTGACATTTTCTGTTGTTTTTAACCTACTAGATTATTTGGTTGTTTTAATTTCAGAGCCTGCTTTGGTAGTTTTAAGTACAACTAAATAGACCTGGTTGTTAAATTTATGTGCAAAAAATCTTAATAAAATCTTGATACAGTCATTTCATTAGATTCAAACCATTGCAACAGCGAGCGTCCGGCGAACACCTATTTTTTCGATTTTGTCCTGTCAATTGTAGAATTGTAGATCTGACTCCGTTAGATTTTTTTATGTGGGTATACCTAAAGAACCCTGTGTACAAACATCGACCCTTTAGGAATATACAAAATTTAGAGAATGTCATTATAAATTGTGTATTGCAAATAAATCGTAAAATGATCCGAAATGTTAATCGAGAGTTGCGCTCGAGAACAACAGTATGTATGGAGAGAAATGGTGGTCATACTGAGTTTTAAATTTTGTGCACCCAAGGAAAAACAATGATTTTTTGTGTTGTTAGTACAGAATTTGACTACTTTTAAGTTTTTCTTACATTGGTTTTCGTTTATAAAATTTCGATTAAATAAACAGGTAATTTTTTGTTTATGATCTATTTTAATCCCCTTAACTTTACAAAAAGTCGAACTTCAGATATATTTAAGACGATTAAGGTTTTCTCAATGTAATCTCATTGAAATGTCCCTAAAATTTTGACACTGCTGCTAGATACAAATCATTGCAACAGCTAGCGTCCGGCGAAACCCTGTTTTTTTAAATTTTGTCCTGTCAATTGTAGAAAAAACTACTACATTCGTTTATTTTCATCCAGATACATGGGCTTTACATTAGCCAAGCTATCTAAACGAAAAAAACCGGAAATTTGTAAATCGATAAAAAAATATTTAAAAAAAATTGAGTTTTCCAATTTTTTTAAATAAAATCTTAAAATTTTGCACAAGGACCTAGAATTTAATTCTAAGCAATTTTTTCAAATAACTTTTTTTGATATCTCGTCAACTAACCTCACTTTTTGTAAATTAACAACTTTTTTTTTAATTTGACGCTATACCAGTGGTCACGTGACGTATGTCAAAATCGATTTTTAGGTTATCGGACATGCAGAACCGATCCCCTGGGAAAGTTTTTCCGATACTCTCCTAATAAAAATTTTTCCCATATGTTGCGAACTTTTTGCCGGTCACTGTACATATGCTTGGTGCGCCTTCAAAGTTGAAAATTGTCTCAAGTCCCCAGTTTTACGGTAGCTAAATTTACAAGGAAGTTCTTAGGAGGGTCCCATAAAATGACCATTGGGGTCGTGTTTCAGACTATGACACGTTAATTTCTAAACTTTAGACCTATGAATCTTCAGTAACTTAAAAGCTGGAATATTTCGGAAATAAAATAATTCGGTAAGTGGTCTACAAGGCCTAGGAAAAAAAGTTTGGGGACCACTGGCCTTCAGGATTAATGTAGGGGATCTCACGGCACGTAGATACCTGGAAATCCTTAAGAAAGTTATTCCAGAATCGGTAGAAAATGTTCCATTGGCCCATGACCATTCCGTTTATCTCCAACAAGACGTTGTCCCAAGCCACAACTCTGGTCTATTAAAGCCTTTTCTGGGCAATAACTTTTCCCAAAGATGGAAAGGTACCACTAGGCCTATGAGATGGCCCCCACGATCTCCTGATCTGGCCGGTTTGAAGTTTTTTTGTGGGATTCTATGCAAAATGACGGGTATATGATGGGACATGAATCTATAGCGGAACTTCGTGAGGAAATTGGTTTGGTCTTCCAAACTCTCCATAATAGATCTATAATTCTTTTAATGCAATAAGAAGAAGAAAAAAAAACATTTTTGTTACTTTAATTTTATGTAATAATGTCATTTTTGTTTCTTTCCAATCAAATTTTAGTGTTCGAATTTGTTTGTTTAAATTAAAAAATGTAATAACTAAGTGTTAATACACAATTGAAAATATAGAAAAACGTTAAAATTACCCTTTGAAATATTTCATCTTTAGAATAACTATTATTATTATTGTCAAAATATTGCATTTGGTTCCAATAAATTGGCCTTGGCCTACTTTTAGATACAAATACTTAAAGTAAATTATTAAAAATATCGAATTTTAAGCTTGTTTTCTAAAATAAATATAAACCACTATTTATTTTTGAAAAGTCAAAATTCTCCTTAACCAATATCAAAAATAATATACAGGGTGTCCCATGTAAAAAATCATAAATTTGGTTGTTATCTCAAAATCTAAAACTTAAAAAACTGACTACGCCACTGAACTCCACGTAAAAACTCTTTCAAGATCAGTTTTTACCTCTCTGATAACTTAAAGCATAAGGGAAATACGAGGGCTGCTTAAAAAGCGAAGATTTCTAAAATCACCCTGTAGATTAAAAACTAAGAAAGCCATGGATCTACTATAATAAGGATTCGATGTTCCGTACACTGTGACCGTATCGAACGCGAAGCCTTATATTTGTTGTTTGTTTTCTCTTGGGGGAACAGTTTACAAACTTTAAGAAAATGCCACAGGAAATACGCAATTGAATCAAGAATGGTAGTAGAAAGAGATAAAATAGCATTGGAGTGTAGGAGCTCAGAAGTGTTGCTGTCTGCGCTGGTTGCTTAGGAAAACGGCCGAACCTCGGTCTGAACACTCGGTTACACGTAGGTACGTCTTTGTCTAATGAACTAGAAAAGAAAAAGTGCGACTTATAGATTTATAAATGACTCGGGGCGACTTTAAATAAACACTTTTAGAAGTAACATAACCTATAAATAATAAAACTTTTTTAACTTAAATTTATTATTATTTCGCAGAAAATAAAGTATTTTAGGGCTTTTATTACCTTTAGTAAATATTGTGATGCTTCTAACGTATTTTTTTTACAAAAATATAAGGTAAAATAAGATGTGGCCAATGTTTACAAATTGTGTTTACAGTGTCGCTTAGAATGGTTTGTTTTGGCTTCAAAGAATGTTAAATCATCCCGTATCCATTCTTAATAAATCCATGGAGAAAGCCATTATTTTGACACCAGAATCTTTGGTTGCGTCGTTCACTAATATGAAAACCGGAACATTCTATTTTTGATGATATCTCCAATACCCCCGAGAGTGTCGAAAATCGGACACTCTGTACTTTATATACAGTGAGGTGGTTCTGTCACTGTGGACTGATTTAAATAAAGACCTTAAAATTAATGTAAAACTGTTTTTTGAAACCGACACTTTTCCGCGATATTCTATGTTTTTTCTTTCTCGATTCATTACTTAATTTTGGTGCTACAAGCATGAGCATTGGAGCTTCAAAAACGTATACAGCTATTATTATTTTTCGCGAATAGGACTTTTTAAGATTCAAGATTGATCACGAATCAGTAAAATTTTTCTGTTGTCTTTAAGAAATTGCTAGTCTTAGTAGTGTGGCTAAAATAAGAAAAAAACAAAATAATGATTTTCAATAAATAGCTCATATTCTGGTGAACACCGTAGATACCAACTTACTGCATATTTAACCATGTTCAAATGCCTTATAAGAACCAGTTACAGTAAAATTACTTTAAGCCTAAAAAACTGAACCGAGTTAGTTTATACCTGTTTTGTCAATAACTGGCAACGAATTAGGGAAATGAAGAAAGTCCGGCCGGACGTCTGGTATCCGGCTGATAAACTCGGCCGAAAGTCCGGAGATCGGTAGTATGGCTTAAGGGACGTTTATGGCATCCCTAACGTTATTCTAAATTAACAGATGTATAAAATTTAGTTAGGATTTGTAAATAAGAAAATTTATCGCAGTCGAAACACCTCCAGGATGTCCCTGGCCATAAGATACGTTACCTTCACCAACAATATTATTTATGTAACAATGTTAAATACAATAACTAAGATTATTAACATTTTAATTCTGGTTTACTAATTAGCTATTAGATTTTATTTTATTTGGCATTTTTTTCATTCAGGATATAACATTGACCCATGAAGGCTATTTCCTATATTATTATTTAATATTTGGCAAAATTCATTTTTTGTTTTATTTAATACTTTGTCTAGTTAAAAAGCTCAGACTGAAATTTAAATATTTGTGTAAATTATATCGTTAAAGAAGAAAGTTGGTTAAATTTTTGATTAGTATTTTACATATTATTAAATTGTTATTTAGTGTTTTACGTCACAGAATTTTAATGCTAAGAAAGTTGTTAAAAGTGGTATGCATTTTTTGTTACACGTAGGGTAAACGCCCCAAATGTTGATGGCACTTGTTCATCGATTGGCATCTTCCTTCTTTAGTTTGGAGTTTTACCAAAACTAGTTACCATGAATATAATATTTCTTACTAAATTGGTCATCTTTTATTTTTTTTTTAATCACAAGATAAAACCTTTTAGTTTAGTATGTGCCAGACTGTGAGTAGGACAGTGTGTGGAGTTCTGAGAAAAAGTAAGAAAATATGTACTAGTTAGTAGGTACATAGTTAGTTAAGAGATAGGGTATTAGTAGCTGTTTTATTTTGATAGTGCCTTTTTAGTCTAATATATATATATATATATATATATATATATATATATATATATATATATATATATATATATATATATATATATATATATATATATATATATATATATATATATATATATATATATATATATATATATACAGGGTGACGCGGATCTAAATGTACATACGATACCATAAGATAGAGACCACCTTGGGGGTTCTAAATCACCCGCATTTAGTAGTCCAATCTCTAACCATTACCGAGATACAGGGTGTTTTATAAGTTTTGCCTAAAATTTATTTTTGTAATATTTCTGTAAGGACTTGAAATAAAAAATTCTTAATGGGTCAGAATATTTTGTACAATTTGTGGGTTTAAAAAGCCATATGCAAAAGTTCTAAAATCCAGGTCCGTACTTAAAATAAAATTAGTTTTTAATTTTTTTAAAATTCAACACCCTGTACATCGGATTTTTGAAACTTGTAATTTCTACTCCAAACAAGCATAAACATACGATTCTATTGACATGGTTTTCAAAGTTGCCGCACTTACCACGAATTCATAAGAAATAGACGTTTTTAAGAAATCAATGAGAAAGTACATTTGAAATACACAAAATCTACAAAAAAATAGTTGGTAGCCTGATAAAAGTGTCCATATTGACTGGAAATATTATGCACTACTTGTCTGATTAAAATGACATACGAAAGTGATAGAATCCAGGTCCTCACTTAAATAATAGGCCCATTTGAAATTTTCGAAATTTGACACCCTGTACATCAAATTTTGAAAAAAAAATGATGCATTTGGAACGAGCATAAAAACTGAAATTATTGACATGATATTCGAAGTTGCCACACTTATTACTTTATCGTAGAAAATATGACTTTTGCAAATCTACATTTAGGTAAATTGTTTTATTAACAGTATTAATGGTTAAAAACAATAAGGATTGAATTCGAAAAATTGGGAATAAATCATAATACCTAGAAGAACTTAAAATAAACCTAAATCAACAACAATTAATTAAAATAACACAAAGATAATCATACATAGTACAAGGCATACTGTTCTTCAAAAACACATAATTTAACAATAAAATAAATTATTTTAGAAAATTTTCAAAATGACCGCCATTGACTTCTTCACATTTCTAGGTATTAATATTTATTCCCAATTTTTTGAATTCAATCCTTATTGTTTTTAACCATTAATACTGTTAATAAAACAATTTACCTAAATGTAGATTTGCAAAAGTCCTATCTTCTACGATAAAGTAATAAGTGTGGCAACTTTGAATATCATGTCAATCATTTCAGTTTTTATGCTCGTTCCAAATTCATTTTTTTTTTTGAAAATTTGATGTACAGGGTGTCAAATTTCGAAAATTACAAATGGGCCTATTATTTAAGTGAGGACTTGGATTCTATCACTTTGGTATGTCATTTTAATCCGACAAGTAGTGCATAATATTTCTAGTCAATATGGACAGTTTTATCAGGCTATCAACTATTTTTTAGCAGATTTTGTTTATTTGAAATGCACTTTCTCATTGATTTCTTAAAAACGCCTATTTTTTATGACTTCGTGGTAAGTGCGGCAACTTTGAAAACCATGTCAATAGAATCATATGTTTATGCTTGTTTGGAGTAGAAATTACAAGTTTCAAAAATCCGATATACAGGGTGTTGAATTTTAAAAAACTTAAAAACTAATTTTATTTTAAGTACGGACCTGGATTTTAGAACTTTTGCATATGGCATTTTAAACCCACAAATTGTACAAAATATTCTTACCCATTATGAATTTTTTATTTCAAGTGCTTACAGAAATATCACAAAAATAAATTTTAGGCAAAACTTATAAAACACCCTGTATCTCGGTAAAGGTTAGAGATTGGACTACTAAATGTGGGTGATTTAGAACCCCCAAGGTGGTCTCTATCTTATGGTATCGTATGTACATTTAGATCCGCGTCACCCTGTATATATTCATCATTGCCGAGCCTAAACCGCTGAAGCTATAAAGATGAAATTTGGTCAGTAGTTTTATTTTATAATGTCGAGACTCAGTAGGAAGGGATTTTTCAACCCCTAAGGAGGTCATAAGGGGGTTGAAAGTTTGTATGGAGGCAAAATATTAGTTGGTCCTATTAACTTGAAACTTCATAGAAGTACCCAAAAAATAAATGATTAAACACTTGTTTCACAGCTTTTAATAAATCAACCCCTAAGGGCAAGGGCGTACCCAGCGAGGGGCAGGGAGGGGCAGCTGCCACCCCTAGAAGCCAAAATAGTCTATGACCTTAGCAAACCGAATTAGCACCCCGCCCCCTTTCCTGGGCAGCTGCACACTCCTAGAAGAATCCCTCCCCCCTAGAAGAAAGAGTAGTCTATGATCTTCGCAAACCAAATTCGCATCCTGCCCCCTTCCTTGAAAATAATACGAGTTGCCCCCCTCTAGTTCAAATCCTGGGCACGCCCTTGCCTAAGGGGATAAAACGGGTGTTCAATGTTTGTAATGGAGTAAAATTGTTATATCTTGGACGAAGTAGCGGGCGAGCCGAAACCGCCGAAGCTATAAATATGAAATTTGGTCAGTACGTTTATTTTATTATGTAGAGACTCACTAAGAAGGGATTATTCAAAATTCGACCCCTAAGGGGGTCATAAGAGGTTGAAAGTTTGTATGGAGAAAAAATATTAGATTGCCCTTTTAACTTGAAACTTCATAGAAGTACTCCAGAAAATAAATGACTAAACACGTGTTTTACAGTTTTTAATAAATCAACCCCTAAGGGGGTAAAATGGGGATTCAAATTTTGTAATGGAGTAAAATTGTTATATCGCGGACGAAGTCGCGGCCGAGCCGAAACCGCTGGAGCTATAAATATGAAATTTGGTCAGTAGTTTTATTTTATAATGTAGAGACTCACTAAGAAGGGATTTTAAAGAATATAAGGATGCAGCCACTGGCTAAGTTCTGTCTTAGGGATCTCGTGGCAGTAAGACTAGCAACCACGGAGGGAGGTGGGCCGAAGAATATCACTATTGGATCGGCTTATTTCCCATACGATGACCCGGAAGCGCCACCACCCAGCGCTGTGGAGGAACTGGTGAGAGACTGCGGAGGAAGTGGATCGCAGCTGATCATCGGGTGTGATGCAAACGCACACCACAGCATCTGGGGCAGCACTAACACCAATCAAAGAGGTGAGCACATCTTTCAATTCCTAATGGCAAATAACTTAGACATTATGAATAGAGGTAATAATCCGACTTTTGTAACGGGGCAAAGGCAGGAGGTTTTAGATATAACTATATCAACGGCTTACGTCGGCAATTATATTAAAAACTGGCATGTGTCTGAGGAAGAGAGTTGCTCGGACCACAGACATATACGGTTCGAAATAACGTGTATAAAACGGGAATCTAACTCTTATCGCGACCCTCGCAGAACGAACTGGGGTAACCTAGAACGTAACCTGGAGGGGCTTAAAGAGGTAATAAATAACGTGACGGACCTCGAACTGGTAGCGGATCAATTGACGGACGCGGCCATTTCGGCATTCGAAGCAAATTGTCCTCAAACTACATCAAATTCCTCCCGGAAGGTCCCCTGGTGGGGACCAGACCTGGAGGCCAAAAGAGGACAAGTAAGAAAGAACTGGAATCAGGCAAAACGATCAGGCAACTGGGAAGCGTATAGGGCTACCCTTACTGAATACAACATAGCGCTGAGAAAGGCCAAGAGAGCATCCTGGAGAAGGCACTGCGAGGCTATTGAAAGCACTCCAGAATGTGCCAGACTCGCAAAGATACTGTCAAAGGACACTCAGCCTGCAATCAACTCTCTTGTCACTGAGAATGGAGAGCAAACATTAACGGGGAAGGAAACAATGACCGAACTGTTTCGGGTTCACTTCCCTGGGTCCAAAATCATAAAGGAAACACCTGAAGCCTGGAGATTTGGAGGACCTAATGAAGCTCCTAACAGAGCTCATAGGGACAACTGGCAGGCTGCTAAGAAGGTGATATCCCCTGAAAAAATAAAATGGGCTATAAACTCATTTGAACCCTACAAATCTCCGGGTCCAGACGGAGTTTGTCCAGCGTTGCTACAGCAGGGATCAGACCTGCTTGTCAGCAAGCTTTGTCACATACTAAGGGCCAGTCTGGCCCTAGGTCACATACCGAGGATCTGGAGACTGACCAAAGTGGTATTCATACCGAAACATGGACGTCCCAACTACTCGGTCGCCAAGGCATTCAGACCCATCAGTCTAATGTCCTTTGTTGTAAAAACACTAGAAAAACTGTTAGATAGGCATATAAGGGATGCTATAATGGGGGACGGACCATTTCATCAAGACCAGCATGCCTACAGAACAGGAAGATCGACCGAATCAGCACTCCACCAGCTAGTTAGCAGAGTGGAGAACGCGATAGGTAACGGAGAAGTGCTTCTCGGAGCATTTCTGGATATTGAAGGAGCGTTTGACAACACATCCTTCACATCTATATCCAGAGCAATCAGGGGCATCGGGCTAGATGAGACCTGCTGCAGATGGGTAGAAAGCATGCTTAAAAGCCGGGTAATTTATACAGATCTACTCGGTGAAACTTTGGCAGCCCGGGTGGCAGGGGGATGCCCTCAGGGGGGGGTTCTTTCTCCCCTCCTCTGGAACCTGGTAATGGACGGGCTTCTAAAAGAACTAAGCCAAAGGGGTTATTCGATCCTGGGCTACGCAGACGACCTGGTCATAACGACTCAAGGAAAATTCAACACAACCGTGAGGGACTGCATGAGGAGCGCCCTCGCCGTAGTGGAAAAATGGGTAGGACAGGAAGGGCTTAATGTAAGCCCAAACAAGACTGTCATCGTCCCGTTCACTAACCGCAGGAAAAAGGAGGGGCTAGGTCCTCTAACCCTGCGAGGAGTCACAATTCCGCTGCAGGAAGAGGTAAAGTATTTGGGGGTAACACTGGACTCAAAACTTACCTGGAACAAGCATGTGGATAAAACCATACGAAAAGCGGAAATCACCCTTGCGGTGGTCAGACGAACGTATGGGAAAACATGGGGTCTCTCACCAAAGATGGTGCACTGGCTGTACACCAGAGTGGTGAAAGCCGCAATAACTTATGCAGCCTTGGTCTGGGGGACCAAGGCAACGCAGAAAACAATAATGCTCAGGCTCAGCAGTCTGCAAAGACTAGCCTGTCTGGGCATTACAGGGGCAATGAGATCGACCCCTACCTCAGCGATGGAGAATCTCCTAGACCTTCCTCCCTTGCACCTGGTCATCCAGGGAGAGGCGAGGATGGGTCTCTATCGACTGCAAAACACTCTGACATCTTCATTACGGAACAGGGCGGGACATGAACTCATAAGAGAGAAGATTGGAGGGCCCGATTTAGAAATGAGATCGGACTACATGACTCCAAAATTCCAACACAACATCCCCTACGAGGTAGTAATAGCGGATCGCAGGGAATGGACCCAGAGTTTCCTCCGGGGGCAATCATATGGTACACCGACGGATCAAAAACCGAAGCGGGAACCGGAGCAGGAGTACATGGGGTCGGACCAAGGAGGGACATGTCCTTTTCCTTGGGGAAGTACCCCACGGTATTCCAAGCAGAAACCTACGCCATCTTACAATGTGCGCTCGAAAACAATAGGAGGGCTTATTCAAATAAGCGGATCTATATCTGTTCAGACAGTCAAGCCGCTTTGAGGGCACTCTCATGCCACAGAGTCACTTCGGGACTGGTATGGGAGTGCATAAACGATCTTGGCGCGCTAGCTGCCAGAAGCTCAGTGAAGCTCATGTGGGTACCGGGACACAAGGGCATCACTGGTAACGAAAAAGCCGACGAACTTGCTAGGCAGGGATCGGCTACACCATACATTGGCCCAGAACCATCTCTCGGGGTGCCAAAGTGCACGGCACGAGAGGCGGTAAACAGATGGATCAAGCAACAACACAAAGTCCACTGGAACGGAGTACAGGGACTGAACCACAGCAAGGCCGCTATAGGAAATCCCAATCCTAGACTCACCAGGCAACTGCTAAATCTGAACAGGATCCAGTTGAGGACAATCGTAGGGGTACTAACAGGACACATGGCTGTAAAGGACCTTCTCAACAAAATGAAACTGTACCAGGGAGACCTTAGCTGCAGACTATGCGGTAGGGACAGGGAAACAGTTCAGCACATTATATATAATTGCGAGTCACTAGATCGCAAGCGCCACCAACTGTTCGGGCAACCAAAGTTAGAACCGGAGGAATTGATCACCCGCTCCCTTGTGGACCTGTACAGGCTTGTGCAGGAAACTGGGATAACAGAGTGGGTGTAACAAAAGTTATTGGGTAGGCACAATAGGCCTCTAGTGGCCGCAGTGCTTCCGGTCTCGGACGGAGCCCAAGGGAAAAGAAAAAAAAAAAAAAAAAAAGAAGGGATTTTTCAAAATTCAACTCTTAGAAAGATAAGGGTGTTGAAAGTATGTATGGAGAAGAAATATTAGTTGGTCCTATTAACTTGAAACTTTATGGAAGTACTCCAAAAAATAAATGATGAAAGACGTGTTTTACAGTGTTTAATAAATCAACTCCTAAGGGGGTAAAATGGGGGTTAAAAGTTTATAATGGAGTAAAATTTTTATATCGCTAACGAAGTCGCGAGCGAGCCGAAACCGCTAAAGCTATAAATATGAAATTTGGTAAGTAATAATCTATTTTATAATGTAGAGTAGAAGCTCACTAAGGGATTTTTCAAAATTCAACCCCTAAGGGGTCATAAGGCGGTTGAACTTCTAACTTTATAGAAGTTCTCCAAAAATTAAATGATTAACCACGTGTTTTTACAGTTTTGAATAAATCAACTCCTAATTGGATAAAATGGGGGTTCAAACATTATTATACCGCGGACGAAATCGCGGGCGCAAGCTAGTAGATTATAAAATATTATTTACAGGGTTGCTTAGAAAGTTGAACTGTTATTATTAAAGCTGCGCAAAATGATCGTAATTCCAGTGGCGTTACCGTTTAATTTATAGGTTGGTACTGTAATGATTTAAATCCCTGGAATGATGACTAATTTCAAAAACTTGTTTAACCTGCTAAGCATTCAGGTTGTCAACAACAGCTTTCTAAAAATTGATAAATTAACTATTAAAACCTGTAGATTTATGTGTTTTATTAAAAAATATATATTATTGTAAATATTATCAGTTTTATGTGTGCTAGTATATCTATATTTATTTATTTCTACGGGCATTGCCCACACATAGTTACTATAATATAACTAAGGAGCGTCTGATGAAACTGTGACCCGGGGCGGACACTGGAGTCTGATCGGCTACGATTTTACCTCGCCTCAGCAGACACCTATGTCCGCTCCTGTTTACCAGCACTGCCCAGCGGATACACATTTCTATGCAACTTTCAATATCAAGTGTCTGCATTGGCGCTATGGAATAGTCTGTTTATTTCAGTTTTTCGACATACACATGTATATAGATTTTATAGCCTGTGTCTGCTTTTTTGCCGCTATGGCGTGCAGAATTAATTTCAAAAAAAAATATTCATTACCTACCCGCCAGGACAAACAGACAGGGGCAATATTTCAATAAAAATAAATAACATTTTCTATAATCCCATTTATTTTTACTTCAAAATTTCAATAAAAATTCAAATGATAACAATAAATAATATTTTTTAAGTTTAAAATAGATTTACAATGCAGGTCTCGACAAAATCCGATGTGTCCACCGATTACCGTAGTCTGCTACACACAAAGCCCATTTCGGTGAAAATATCTAAAGACAATTTTTCTCTTAATTTATTCTATCCTAAACCGGCACCTTTGTCGGCGAAACTTCAAAAGCCTAGTTCCCTTAGAAAATCTCTCATATTTTATTTTTATTGCTTTAGCGTTTTAAAAATATACTTCTCCTAAATGCATAAAAGAGCAAACATGGCTACAGATATCCTACCCCTATCTCTTCACCTCGTCGTACTGAAGTATCAACGATCCGCCCTTTCTAATTTCTAACCAATAAAATAATATCTGCTAAAATATAATTCGTACTCGTCATTGCAAAATAACCCCTAATTGGTCAAACCCTTTCAGGCGGGTTCCGCGACAGGTAGTAACCTTTCATAATCTTCAAGTTGCCAACGGAGCAACACTTCAGTTAGCAAGTTAACTCAGAGCAAGAGCGTTACTCAGAGCAAGAGTGTTGTCATCGGGGCGCGTGGTGCAACTCGACGTGACAAAAAGTCGGTCAAATGTATGACCAGACACACGTTACCAGAAAGTTGGTGAGAAAAGTAGTGAGTGCGGGAAAAAGTCCTCTCTCATTCACTCGGGTCGACTGCACCCATTTCTCTAGGCAAAGTCCTGTTCTCAGGTCACAGAACCCCCATTTCTCCAGGCAACGTCCTGCTTTCTTCTCGGGTCACGAGCACCCAACTTCAGCATTGCATGCTTCAGCAGGACGTTAGTGCCGGAAGACTGTAATATTTCGAACCTCTCGCCAGCAGCGCTCAAACAATATGTCGGCCTAAGAGCCAAACTACGATCTACTTATCCTAAGCTCATTTTCGTCATAACAATCCTCATTATATAAATTACTTAGTTGTACTTAATAGTACCTTCGTCATACTTTCGGCCAAGTGCCAATCTAGGAGTAAAATCTCGGAATGTGAAAATGAACATTCTTCTTACAACTATCAGAATCACGAGTTGTCTTATGTAAATACTATATTTAAGTAACTGTAAATATGCATAGTGTTTACTGAAATTGATGTATTTTACTGTCTACAAGCCGCAGCTGCCAGATATTGCGCAACTAGATGAAAATGAACCAGGAACCCATGGAAATAGTTTCCAGTAAGGTGGAGGTAAGGTCTTGATAAAACGCCCCTTATGCATCCAGTGTAATTTATGTGTAATTATTTTTATTAAACAATTAAATTTCTTAGAAAGTAGTAGTTTTATGTTCGAAAATAAATTGGACTTTGGCACGAGAAAAGCTTTCAAATTAGATCGTGAGCTTGACAATTACCCGCTTTAGAAGATTTTTTCGAATTTCTGGAAAAACGATGTATTGTTTATCAACATTTGTCAAGTGGCGAATCACGCCCTTCGCCAAAAAATGATAGAATTTCTCTACATACGGGTCTCTAACCAAACGAACGAGTTAAAATTAAACATTGTGTAGTTTGTGTAGAATTTATTCGTGTCCAAGGTTCTAACAGTTTTCTTATATTGAAAAAGTCAAATTCATAAAGACAAAACAGTTGTGTTACAACTGTTTAGGTCATCACAAATTTCAGGACTGTGGGTCCACTCTAAAATGTAAAATTTGTAATGAAAAACATCATTTCTAAACAAATTTTACATCAAACTGAAGTTTTAATACTGTGGTAAAATAATTTTACACTTTCCACTAATTTGAGATCTTTATTTTTAAACACTCGACATGTTTCGAAACACTGTTTCTCTTCAAAGGAGTAAAACAAAGTGATATCTTAAAAGTATAAAGGTGTGTACATACAAAAAGGTTCAGGTATTAACAATAAATCTAAATTGATTTATTGTTAATACCTGAACCTTTTTGTATGTACACACCTACATCAATTTAGATTTATTGTTAATACCTGAACCTTTTTGTATGTACACACCTTTATACTTTTAAGATACCACTTTGTTTTACTCCTTTGAAGAAGAAACAGTGTTTCGAAACATGTCGAGTGTTTAAAAATAAAGATCTCAAATTAGTGGAAAGTGTAAAATTATTTTACCACAGTATTAAAACTTCAGTTTGATAATGGATTTCCACCAAGTAAAGGCCGAATCAATTCAAATTTTACATCATTTTGCCGACAATTATTCTTAAATTTTAAGAGAAAAAAATGTGCAAATGTCTTAGTAGAAGGTTATAGTCATTTGATTTTTTTTTTAACTTATATTTTAGGTTTAAAAAAATTCAGATAACTATAACTTTCTACGAAGACTTTTTTTCTCTTAAAATTTAAGAATTGTCGACAATATGATGTAAAATTTGTTTAGAAAAAATAACAAATAAATACCTAAAGGTGTTAATTTTTTTATGGGGGACAAAAATTCAACTTTTTTCGCAAATTACAAAATATTTTTTTATCGCAAAAATATTAGAGCGTCCAAAGTTTCGTCTTTCCGGCTAGAACGTATTTTCACAGGTTGCAGAAAACTCCTGCGGAAGGAGGAATTCAAAGACTTTTTGAAGATTACGTCCGCGGCTGCCATCATTTGCAAATAAATCAATTTCTTGAGTAAGGATTGTGGACATCTGGGTCTCATTACTGGTTTGATTTTATAATGGCTCTAAACATTTTAATAATGCTTTGTGCAGTTTGACGTTGAATGGTTGTGACAAGTTAATTTTGCCACAGTACTTGCCTATTTTCACTAATTAATCTTATCCACAAATGCCTATTTAATATTTATTTTTAAGGTACCTTTGTTGTATTGACGTGCCTTCATGCCACGTTACGCTGTATAGGTTTGTTTTGGCCCTGCCTCCCAACTAGGTTCTGAGAGTTTTAATTTGATTGATTGCATTTTATCTTGTGTGAGTCTCCTTGTCCCATAGCTTTGACACTTTGTCGGGTGGGGGTTCCTAATTTGATTTAAGCCTTTTGTTTTTGAATTTCTTCATTTTTGTCGCTGTACCCAAGTCTTCACTATCAATGAAAGTTGCATTTAATTTAGTTATTGCTAATTGATTGGTTACCAATCTTTTTTTCTCTGTTGAAAATATTTTTTTTGTTTACTTTTCCTTTCCATATTGGAACACCTTGTTTAGTTTTTATGGTTTTTGGTCAAACTGCCTTCTGCAAACGGTCCTTGCTCTCTGCCATTCTGTATTATTTATCCCTAGGTGGAACTGCATTTGCATTTCGAGATTTTGCTCCTAAACTTTTACATTATTTACAGCGTCCTTTGTTTACTTTGTCAAGTATAAATTGTAAGGCTTTTAGCGCTTTTCTTTCACAATTTGGCATCTTCGGGTTGGGTGGCGTACCATTAAATGCGTTCGGTTGGTGCAATGCACCCGGGCGACCATTTTAGTTCGGGCGACCGATTGTGGCGTGGCAGTTGTTGCCGGTGTGCGGTGCCCCCCCCCCTGTTCATCTGGGTAATTACTGTTGTGACCTTCCTTGAAAGTAGGTCTTTCGTTCTCTAAACCGAGGCACGTCTGTGTATTTGTTTTCGGTGCCTGTCCGGGAGTCGATATGGTCTACCATTTCGGACAGCTTTTGGAGGGTGACCTTTTCGTTTCAGTGAGCTCACTTTCCATCTAGAAGTCATCAACGAACGAGGTAGTCCGCCGGGCACGTCATTTTAATGACGCGTGTTTAAGTAGATTTAGCCTGAGACCGATTATTTTAATTTCTACGATGAAATTTAATCGCCTAAAGTCTATTTGTTTGGACGATAGACCGATGTAAATATTAACCCTACACGTCATAGTCTGACGATCTCGTCGAGCCTCCACCAGCTTCCTATTCGTATTGGCCGACCGGACATTAAATTTAAAGAGGCGTGTCAGAAAGCTATCGGCGGTATTTCGCAGGATTGTAATTAGGCTGTCTAGTGAAAAAGGCTATTCGACTTTCTTTCGAGTTTTGACTTGTTTTGTAGTTTTAATTTTTTGCGTTGATTTTTAATCGCTTTTTGTTTGTTCGGTTGTCAAGGCTGGCAATTATTTAAGTTTTTATTTAATTATAAACAGTTTTGCAGGTTAAAGTTTTCCTTCTCATTCTAAATGCGGCCCTGTTCAATTTCACCGTTTGAACCGATCATTTGTAGGCAGCGTGCATCTGTTTATATTCGGTCTATCGTCCAAACAAATAGACTTTAGAGTGGAGATTTGTGACCTAGTTTTGATTTGATGCCGAAAAGTTAGTTCTTTTTTCTTCAATTTTTTACGAATCTATACGTGCAAATTTTCATTTCTAAGAGTTCTTTCGTTTTATTCCTGTCAACAGCTATTGCCATCTGTATGGCGTTGAATGCCCCTTCGAGCAGAGCACTGGTACCTGTCCTTTTTTTGCTGAGATTCGTCTCATGAATTTAACGTCTAGAGCCCTCGCAAAGAGGTAAGTTTTCCTTGATATTATTGAGTATTTCGTGCTCTCTCAGATACGTATTATTGGCATATTTTATGTCCATATATTATAAATGGTTTTGGGCGGAACTTTTTGGCTGAATTTTTTTTTTGTATTATTTAAATAAATTCTCAAGACCTGAGTATTACGAGTGTGATAGTACACTATATCATACTTGAATAATGCTGTAAAAGTTTCTGGAGAAAGTCAGTTAATACAAGCCGTAACAGCTGAAAATGGCTTTGTCACTGACCTGTTTGCTTTATTATTTTCCATAATTTCTAAGTTACTGTGAATATCTTTGCCTTTTTGCATTTTCTATGCTCTTTTTAATTTTATCTACCCGTTCATATACCAAGCTTTTATCGGTTGTTTTCCTAGATTAATTTTTGCTGTCATTTTAAGCTGCAATTAAGGTTCCGCTAAGCGTTACTTAATTTACGTTTTAAATTTTGAATAACTTTTAAGATTGGTTCGTTTGTAGTGTTCTTGCTTTAATATAATCTGTACGTTATATTTAGAACATCTTAATACAACCGTACGAGCCAGTTCTAACGACTAGGCCTATGTGGCATTCTACTTCTAGTGGATTTAATAATATCAATATTCAATTTAGAATGTTTTTATCAAGACCTGCCAGCAGGTTATACTATCTTAACGTGGCAAATTACCATAGAGTGGAAATTTGGATGCGCTAACCGAATCGGACTACCGATGCCGGCGTCTAGAAATTTTCAGTCGCGTAAAACACAATTTTATTTTTATTGGCTTTTCATTCAATACAGCATTTTAAATTATATCAGTTATTATGTGAATAATAACCAAGGGTATACAAAAAATTTGTTTTTGGTTACTTTAAATAATGTAATTTTGTGCCACGTCCGAAGCGACTAGACTATAGCTCGCACTGCTTAGAGGTCATGAACGTTAGGTATTTACACCAGAGTATTTAGTTGAAAGTTGAAACTAAGTTGAAATTATGGCATTATACCAGTATATTCTTAAATTATGGATTCCTAATAATTATATTTGTATATCAGTCGATTAAAACTATTAAAGTACCGATAAATAACATCACCTGCCATTGTGTTGAAATTATAATGAATATGAGATCCGATGGTGTAAACGCTTAAGGCGCATTGCTATAGTCACAGTTGAGAAAACGCGTAAACGCGTAAACGCGAATCAGTTAGTCAACTCCTGCGCATTTCATTCCTAAACGTGAAGAACAAAATGGTTTTTTATAGCTGTCTGCCTATCTCGAGTTTGCGCAGTAAGAGCCACGTGAGAGCCGAAATATCGGCAAATGGTTCAATTTACGACGTACGTGCTAGGATTAGGCAGAATCGGATTACTACAGTTATAGCAAGAAAGAATATCGTACAGGTCCGGAGTAATAAAGTTATTGAAAAAAATAATACAAATTATAGTAAACTGAGTGCAAATAAAGTAAGAGCAAAATTTTCAAATCGGTGGAAAATAGAAGTACTTTTGATGTTATGTACTAATTGTAGATGAATATATGAAATAGTTCAGCAGCATTACACAGATGTTTCAAAAAAGGCAAAAACTATATAACAAAAAAAAGATAGGCTCAGGGAAAATGACAAACAAATTTTTACTTCATTAAAGTATATTTAAAACCACAAAATTAAAAATACCTGCAAAATAGTAAGTTATCAATTCAACCAGCAGTATAATTGTATCTAACTTTGTTTTACCTGTATTTTAAAGGCATATAAATAAAAGGGGTCAACGTCAACGTAGATGTAAAGTGACATTTGGACATGAAAAATATGAGATACTAATATTAATATCTACTAATACTTAAATACAAAAAGCAGAACAAGGTTAAAGGTAGATACATTTATCTGGTAATACCACCGTTGAGAAAACGCGTAAATTCGGGCTGAAAAGCCCGTTTTTTAAACTGTGGTAATACTTAAATACAAAAAAAACAAGGTTGATAGATCATTTATGTAATAATACTTTAATATACAAAGCAAAACAAGGTTAAAGATATATACATTTATGTACTAATACCTAAATACAAAAAGTATACAAGGTTAAAGATGCTGAAGGATTTTTAGTTTATCACACTTTGATTTGCCTTTTAAAAGATCTCTGTTTAAAACTTTTAAAGTGTAAAATATTCTTGTACGAACAAATAATGACGCAAAATAGTCTCTGGGAAAGTTCACACAGGGGTGCTTAAAGGGTATAGACAGTACTTGTTCTCTTATTTTTTACCAACATTTGGCAAAATCTTTAAATGGCCGACAAAATATGTTTTCGCACTGGCCAAAATATTCAAAAAAAAACTCTTGTCAGGACTCTGCCAAGTGAATCATTAGCCGCGTTTTTGTGTGCACAAAAAGATGTATATATTGTATCATCCTTGGAAATTTCTTTATATAATAATAATAATAATAATAATAATTTTTTATTCCAAAATTTATCTTCTTTACAAAATAAAATTACAAAACCACTAACTACTAGTATATAGTGCGCCTGAGCACTACTTGGTGCTCGTGTTGCGCTGGAGAGGTTGAAAATAAGTTATATAAGCAAAATAAATGATCTACTTTAGAGAATTTTTACATGTCATATTTAATAGATCTCAAAATAAAATAAAAATGAAAACGAAACTGAAGAAATGAGTTAGGAATTGGAAAACATAGCATTTTAAGGATTTGAAGGATACTCAAGTGAAGCAGTCTTTTACTGTAAGTGGCTTATCTGAAGCTGGTTACTAAGCAAACTATTTCTAAGTCTTTTCCTGAATAAATTGGGGTGGTTTAATCTTTTAAGAAGTAAGGGAATTTGGTTATAATAATATGGACCCGTATAGTCAATAAAATTCATTAAATGTGTTTTATTAAACTGTTCCTGGGCAATATTTAAATTGCTGACAAACCTCGTATTATAATTATGACCAGGAAAACTATAATAATGAAGACGTTGCTTAACAAAAATAACACTTTCCATAACATATAAATTTTTTAGACTCAATACACCCGCATCCTTATACAACATTAGGCTGGGATACAGTGGTCCTTTATTAAATGCAATCCTTAGAATTAGTTTTTGTGCCGTCTGCACTTGTTTCAATGTGTTTTCATATGCACCCCCCCAAATTGTAATTGCATATCTTAAAATTGATATGCTTTGGCATATGTTTCACAAGACGTACATGAATGTTTACCAAACATTTTTTTCAATAATACCCTCCAACATAAAAAAATGCATTTTTTTGCTTAACATCAAACCGTCTAGTTTTATGTAACTTTGTTTTTCCTGTATTTTCAAGGAATATAAATAAAAGGGGTCAAAGCAGATGTAAAGTGATATTTGGACATGACAAATATGAGATAGATACATGTATCTGTTACGCTCAATAGTCGAATTCGGGCAATGCCCGAAAAAAATACGCAAAACTAGTTTTGAGCAACGAATATTTCCCAAACCCGAGATTTTATTTTTATACGGTTATTGAGCATTATAAAATAAGCTGAACTAGTTTTGCGCAATTTGAAATGTACAAAACTAGTTCTATGTACATTTCTGAATGGCCAGCAGTATTTATGCTTTTTTCATTTAATCAGCGCGCAGCGTCCGAATAAAATAAAGTTGGAAATGTTATTTCAATAATATATTTTATTTAAATACTGACAAATACAACAACAAATAAAACTTTATTCCTAGACAAATATTCAGTTAAGTTTGAAAAATTATTTATTTGAACAGGAGCTTGAATGATGGCACTTAGAATGGCAGATGACATTCTTTTTTCGACAAGAACATGCTCTGTTAATACACTTTTTATTGCACATACATGAAATAAAACCTTGTGTAGATACAGAAATATCGGAGGATGCAGTTCTAAGTGATTTTTCTTTGTCGTTCTTGTCCAACAACATAACCATACTCTTTATTTGAGTTTGGGAGGCTGTAAAACAAGCATAACTAGTGCTGGCCATTCAGAAATGTACAGAACTAGTTTTGTACATTTCAAATTGCGCAAAACTAGTTCTGCTTATTTTGTAATGCTCAATAACCGTATAAAAATAAAATTTCGGGTTTGGTAAATATTCGTTGCTCAAAATTAGTTTTGCGTATTTTTTTCGGGCATTGCCCGAATTCGACTATTGAGCGTAACATATCTACTAACACTTAAATACAAAAAGAAGAACAAGGTTAAAGGTAGATACATTTATCTACTAATACTTAAATACAAAAACCAATACACGGTTAAAGATAGATCATTTATGTAATAATACTTAAATACAAAAACTAATAAATCAAGGTTAAAGATATATACATTTATGTACTAATACCTAAATACAAAAAGTATACAAGGTTAAAGGTGCTGAAGAACAAGGTTAAAGGTAGCTACATCTATCTACTAATACTTCAATACAAAAACCAAAACACGGTTAAAGATAGATTATCTATGTAATAATACTTAAATACAAAAAGTAAATCAAAGTCAAAGATATATACATTTATGTACTAATACCTAAGTACAAAAAGTATACAAGGTTAAAGATGCTGAAAGATATTTAGTTTATCACACTTTGATTTACCTTTTAAAAGATCTCTGCTTTAAAATTTTAAAGTGTAAAATATTCTTGTACGAACAAATAATGACGCAAAATAGTCTCTGGGAAAGTTCACACAGGGGTGCTTAAAAGGTATAGAAAGTACCTGTTCTCTTATTTTCTTACCAACATTTGGCAAAATGGCAAAATCTTTAAATGACCGACAAAATAAGTTTTCGCACTGGCCAAAATATTCAAAACAACTCTTGTCAGGACTTTGTAAATAATTGCCAAATGAATCATTAGCCGCGTTTTTGTATGCACGAAAATATGTATATATTGTATCCTTGGAAATTTCCTTATTTGCTTTGGCATATGTTTCACAAGACGTACATGAATGTTTACCCAAACATTTTTTTAAAAAGTACCCTCCAACATAAAAAAATGCATTTTTTTGCTTAACATCTAGCTGTCGATAATCTGTAGAATCTAAAAATATTTTTTCAAAAGGGCCAGTTTTAGTAATATGAATTGTGTATTTTTTGATATTTTGTGGTGTTAATTGTGTTAATATACTATCAAACTCTTCAACACAATTTGAGCCCTCTGATTGCCCAAAATAACCCAAAACAAACATTTTTTTGAATGTTCTTAAAAACTGGATTGAGTTGGGTTTCGGCAATTTCCATTCTGATGACATACTTTCCCAAAAAAGTTCTCCAGGCAATCCTGGTTTAGTTGTCTTGTGAAAACATGATGAAAGCCACTCGCTTTAAAATCATTCCCAAAATTTAACAAACTTGATATTGTCAACCTCCATCCAGAAATAAACTTAACTTTAATTTCCTTTCCATTATTGTTCTTAACTTTAAGAGTTTCTAAAAATAGCAACATTTCATTCAAAAAATTTATTTGAAAAGACGAATGAACGCCCTGTTAAAAAATTTAGCCCCTTTAAACTTAGAAGAGTTGAAGATATCAAAGAGTTTATCCATTTTATCTATAAATTCTATTGTGAACATTGCACCTTCTTCTATCACCCCGCATGAAACATATGTATTCAGTGTTGCTGCTACCCTTGCACTGAATACCTGGGCGGCATATTTAACTTTCATTTTTTGAAAATTTGTGGGGTTTATATGTGCCTCTGTTAATTTAGGTACTAAACGGTATGCTTGGGTTTTATCTTTAGCATATAAAATATTTAAGTATTCCTTGGATGTTTTTTTCTCATTTAAATGAAGACTATATTTGAAAAAATTATTTCTAGTTGATTTTAATAAATGGGGCACATCAAACATGTAATATACTTTGAAATTATCTACATAAAAATAGGGAGTTTCCGGGGTTATCCCTAATATGTTTGTTAATCTAATGAAGTTTGACCCCTGATCAGATATTAAAATGTGTAATCGTAAATTAATTGAAAAAATGTTTTAATACTTTCAAACAAAAACGTTTTTAAATCCTCTACTGGACAACTAGAGTTAACAAAGAAATAACCCAAAGGTTGTTTCCAATTACTATTTATACCCCCCAGCATTAAAACTAAAACACTGTTTCCTGGTTTACAGATTTTTGTATCCAGTGTTTGATGAAACCCATTCTTAGAATATTAGAATGAAAGTTACACTGTAATGACATTTCATCTATGCAAAGAACACAATATTTGCTGCTTTCAACCATGGTAGCTACTTGACTGCAAAACATTAAAAACAAAATCGTTTAAACCAGGATTAATTGGCCATTTTTTTGTAATATTTATAAGTGTTGATCTACTTGGCAATCTAAATGTTTTAGCCAAAAATGTGTAACCTTTAGGGCTTAAAAAATATAAAGTCATAGCAAACTGCTTATATGCATTGGTGTATCGAGCGCCCTGATGAAACCCAATCTTACAATATTATAATGAAAGTTTGACTGTAATGACATTTCATCTATGCAAAGAACACAATCTTTGCTGCTTTCAACCATGGTAGCTACTTGACTCTGCAAAACATTAAAAACAAAATCGTTTAAACCAGGATTAATTGGCTATTTTTTTGTAATATTTATAAGTGTTGATCTACTTGGCAATCTAAATGTTTTAGCCAACAATTTGTAACCTGTAGGACTTAAAAAATATAAAGTCATAGTAAACTGCTTATATGCATTGGTGTATCGAGCGCCCTTTGGATTTTTATTCAGTAAATTCATTTGCATATTGATAAAGTCTGATATGTTGGGGTTATAATTTTCATGGAAAAAATTATATACATCTTGTTGCGTTAGTTCCGGTTTTGGGCTACTACCTCGGCTACCTCCTGACAGAGACCTTTCACTTCTTCTTAGTTGTTGTGCTAACTGCTTTACTTTCCTTTTCAAACCAACTTTTCGGGGTGTATTAGCTGACAAAGAAGGAGGTAGGAGGTGTTTCAGTTGAGGCATCTGAACATATTTAAAAAAAACATATATAAGATGTAGGTATTGAAAGAGTGAAATTTACAGAAAATATTATTAACAGTTTCTGTAAAAAGTAAAATTATTTTTGATACTGCTTGTTTTCTTTGATAGACTAGGTAGGCATTATTTCTTTGAAAAGATCTACAGTTTTTCAAAATCCAACCAAACAGGTCTTTATAATCCCGAGCATCTCTTACAAAGATGAAACTGACAAACTATACTATAAGGTGATTTTATGTTTTTCTCTTTAAAATATTGAAATTGGTAAAATTTTCATACCGATATTGGAAGGGGAATATATTATTGAAATATCCACCTGGAAGCACTTCAATAAAATAGCCTATTTACATTACATGCAAGTTGGTGCCATGCAAGAAAAAATTGCCTCCAAGCATGCGCGTTGGTGGCTTTTCGATCAGCTGATGCAATTTTATTTGCATTGCATGAAATTAGGACTTGTTCAAATTTAATTGCAAGTAGCATGCATTTTTAGTAACTTTTCTACTAATATTTCGAAGCACCAACCATATGAAAAGTCAACATAACCTCACAAAATATTGATTTTGTTTTGAATGGGGCTTGAGTGGTTTATATTGCGGATTTAATATGTTTTTTATTGTTTATCTGTATAAAAAATAAAGCCGATATGTCCCAAAAAGCAGCATGTGGCAGATAAGTATGTACAATACAAACCTATTTTTTAATCAGCTGAGTTAGGTATATTTTTAAAGTTGGCGACATTTCTTGATACTTGCATACAAAAATTGCTTCATGTGTAAACGGTCATGTAATACAATTAATTGCCTTGCTATAACTTTCGTGCTATACATTGCAAGAAATATAAACAGGCTTTAAGTCAATAGCTGACATATAATAATCTTTTTTGAAGAGCTATTACTTTTTGGACAAAATTAAGTACATCACAAAAGGGTCATTCACGGAGCACAGTTAGCATTTCAAAAGAGCTATTAATAATCACAATGTTTTTGATAGGTATATACTGACTTGCTTACCTATTTGTGAAGGATCTCCTTTTGAAGGGTCCAGTTGTGAAGAGCTTCCTTCTTTTGTGGGATCTGGTTGTGGAAAATACCCCTCTCTTGAAGTACCTGGTTTTGGGGATATTCTTTCATCAATTCCCTGCTGTTTGGAAGACGAAGGCTCAGCTACCTTTTCTTCACAAACTTCCAAATTTGCTTCAGTTGTAGAAACTAAAATCCATAATGTGTTAAAACATAATATTTTCTGTTGTTGACAAGCTTTCAAGCACTAGATAACAAACTAACTTCATAAAACTTGTATTGCAAATGTTTATACTGCATACGAAAAGTTGGCAGAAAAGAGCAAGTAGGTAAGGCATGTAGTGGATTCCGAAGGGGGCAGAAATTCATCCATGATTATGATACAGGTATACCAAGCTTTTATGAAACAAATGATGGTCAGGCTAGAAGCTGCAGCAAAAGTAGAAATAGGTATATTACAAGAAAGCTAACGAAAAAATCAAAGCCACTGAAATGTTTTGTCAATAAGTTACCATTGCACTGAAGAAAATGGTGGGACACTGAAGTGCAACTCATTTTTCAATAAATTTGGTACACCTATTTCTTTGAGTGAGAAAGTCCTCGAAATCAAAAATTGAAATACTCACCTTGCTCGAAATGTACTGGCCTCATTACTGGATTGCCATCTAAGCGTAGTGTCTTTCTCTGACTATTGAGCTTAATATCTTTTGGATCAAAATGCTGAGAACATAATATTAATGCTGAATGGCAGAATTCACTAGTATGCTTTGGCAATCTCATACGATTAATGGCCGTAAACCATAGAGCACATCTATAAAAAAATATGCAAGTGTTAGGAAATTAAAATGTATTACAATCTTCTTGAAAACATTATAAAACAAAAATAACACTGTTTATAATATTAATATTGGCCCAGTTTTCAGTGCCAATGGTAGCTTAAGCTTACCTCAAGGTAAACTGGAGTGGTGGTTAAACCCTCTTATTTAAAATACACTGCTGTCAGATAATAACATATTTTAAAAACGGACGTGCTCAACTACTAGTCCAGTTTATGTTGGAACATAGTTTAAGGTAACATTGTACAAACTGGGCCTTATATCTGTCACTGCAAAGGATATTTTTATTTATTTAATTTATTTAAGTAGGTATTATTTTTTTTTGCTTCACTATCAAACCAAAGAATGTATATACCTTTGGTCCATAAAATTTCTTTGTTTATTTATTTTTATGCATATTATGATGAATAAGTAAATAGGTACTTTGTATTTTATTATGCAGATACCAAACTTATATGTCAGACCGCATCTGTAGCACAAATTTGATCTAATACAATAAACTCAAAAATTGAAACTGCCACTCTTCAAGTTTATAAAAACATATATACACCTATTCTGAGAATCAATACAACAAATCCAATATATATATATATATATATATATATATATATATATATATATATATATATATATATATATATATATATATATATATATATATATATATATATATATATATATATATATATATATACAGTGACCGGCAAAAAGTTCGCAACATATGGGAAAAATTTTTATTAGGTGAGTATTGGAAAAACTTTTCCGGGGGATCGGTTCTGCATGTCCGATAACCTAAAAATCGATTTTGACATACGTCACGTGACCACTGGTATAGCGTCAAATTAAAAAAAAAATTATTAATTTACAAAAAGTGAGGTTAGTTGACGAGATATCAAAAAAAGTTATTTGAAAAAATTGCTTAGAATTAAATTCTAGGTCCTTGTGCAAAATTTTAAGATTTTATTTAAAAAAATTGGAAAACTCAATTTTTTTTAAATATTTTTTTATCGATTTACAAATTTCCACTTTTTTTAGTTTAGATAGCTTGGCTAATGTAAAGCCCATGTATCTGGATGAAAATAAACGAATGTAGTAGTTTTTTCTACAATTGACAGGACAAAATTAAAAAAAACAGGGTTTCGCCGGACGCTAGCTGTTGCAATGATTTGTATCTAGCAGCAGTGTCAAAATTTTAGAGACATTTCAATGAGATTACATTGAGAAAACCTTAATCGTCTTAAATATATCTGAAGTTCGACTTTTTGTAAAGTTAAGGGGAGTAAAATAGATAATAAACAAAAAATTACCTGTTTATTTAATCGAAATTTCATAAACGAAAACCAATGTAAGAAAAACTTAAAAGTAGTCAAATTCTGTACTAACAACATAAAAAATCATTGTTTTTCCTTGGGTGCACAAAATTTAAAACTCAGTATGACCACCATTTCTCTCCATACATACTATTGTTCTCGAGCGCAACTCTCGATTAACATTTCGGAGCATTTTACGATTTATTTGCAATACACAATTTCTAATGACATTCTCTAAATTTTGTATATTCCTAAAGGGTCGATGTTTGTACACAGAGTTCTTTAGGTATCCCCACATAAAGAAATCTAACGGAGTCAGATCTGGTGATCTCGCAGGCCACGGATTTTCAGAAAACCGTCCTATCCACTGGTTTCCAAATTCTTGATCCAGCCATCTCTTCACCTCATTTGTGGACTGAATGCTAGCTCCGTCTTGTTGAAAGTATAAATTTCTTCTTTCGGCTAATGACAAATTGTCTAAAAAGTCAGATATCTCAGTTTGTAGAAATTCTAAATATCGTTCTGAATTTAAATTGTCTCTAAAGAAAAAAGGTCCCACTATTCTGAGGTTGAAAATTCCGCACCACACATTAACCTTAAAACTATATTGGTCTTTACTCTGAATTACAAAGTCTGGGTTTTCGGTGGCCCACCATCTACAGTTTTGTGAACTGACGGTTCCGTTAGAGGTAAATGTAGCTTCATCCGAGAAAAGAACGTTCTTTGGGAAATTAAAATCTTCCTCAATCATACCCTGGAACCAGGCACAAAAATCGAAGCGGGCGTCATAATCCCTATCTTTTAATACTTGTACAAATTTAGGTTTGTACGGATGAAATTTGTTTCTTTTTAATATCCTCCGCACAGATCTCTCGTGAATGTTAGTGATCTCCGATATTTGACTAACTGCTAATTGGGGTGTTTCTGTGATCGACAAACACACATCCAGAGAACCTTCGTCACCTGTTACCGGTTTTTCATGGGAAACTTTATACTGATTTTCTACCGATCCCGTTTCTTTAAATTTATTGACTAGACGAGATACTGTGGAATAATGGAGGGATTTATCGGGGTGCCTCTCATTAAAAATTGCTGCTGTTTCTCTATGGCTTTTGTAATTATCTCCAGAAATTAAAATAATTTCTATCTTTTCCTGAAGAAGTAGTGTGGGTGCCATTTTAAGGAATAAAATATTAATAAACTTATGTAAAATATCAAACTTAGTAAGATGCGAGACATAAACCAATGACATAGGTTGAAATCAAACAAATTATAATTTGTTTGACATTTTTCTGTTGTTTTTAACCTATTAGATTATTTGGTTGTTTTAATTTCAGAGCCTGCTTTGGTAGTTTTAAGTACAACTAAATAGACCTGGTTGTTAAATTTATGTGCGAAAAATCTTAATAAAATCTTGATACAGTCATTTCATTAGATTCAAACCATTGCAACAGCGAGCGTCCGGCGAACACCTATTTTTTCGATTTTGTCCTGTCAATTGTAGAATTGTAGATCTGACTCCGTTAGATTTTTTTATGTGGGGATACCTAAAGAACCCTGTGTACAAACATCGACCCTTTAGGAATATACAAAATTTAGAGAATGTCATTATAAATTGTGTATTGCAAATAAATCGTAAAATGCTCCGAAATGTTAATCGAGAGTTGCGCTCGAGAACAAGAGTATGTATGGAGAGAAATGGTGGTCATACTGAGTTTTAAATTTTGTGCACCCAAGGAAAAACAATGATTTTTTGTGTTGTTAGTACAGAATTTGACTACTTTTAACTTTTTCTTACATTGGTTTTCGTTTATAAAATTTCGATTAAATAAACAGGTAATTTTTTGTTTATTATCTATTTTAATCCCCTTAACTTTACAAAAAGTCGAACTTCAGATATATTTAAGACGATTAAGGTTTTCTCAATGTAATCTCATTGAAATGTCTCTAAAATTTTGACACTGCTGCTAGATACAAATCATTGCAACAGCTAGCGTCCGGCGAAACCCTGTTTTTTTTAATTTTGTCCTGTCAATTGTAGAAAAAACTACTACATTCGTTTATTTTCATCCAGATACATGGGCTTTACATTAGCCAAGCTACCTAAACGAAAAAAACCGGAAATTTCTAAATCGATAAAAAAATATTTAAAAAAAATTGAGTTTTCCAATTTTTTTAAATAAAATCTTAAAATTTTGCACAAGGACCTAGAATTTAATTCTAAGCAATTTTTTCAAATAACTTTTTTTGATATCTCGTCAACTAACCTCACTTTTTGTAAATTAACAATTTTTTTTTTAATTTGACGCTATACCAGTGGTCACGTGACGTATGTCAAAATCGATTTTTAGGTTATCGGACATGCAGAACCGATCCCCTGGAAAAGTTTTTCCGATACTCTCCTAATAAAAATTTTTCCCATATGTTGCGAACTTTTTGCCGGTCACTGTATATAAAGTCTTACCTGCTTTCCTCTTTCGGAAATCGGAAATATCCAAAATTTGGATTGGATTTAGAATTGTTTTTGCAACCACAACAAAAACAACCATTTTGCTGGTTAGTAATAAAAAAATATAACTATGCGATTTCACAGGTAAAAGTAAATAAAAGCACTGTAAGCCGTAAGCACAATTAATTCGAAAAATCGTTACTTTTACACAAAAAACCATCAAAATAAACGACTGGGGAGCAAACACTAAAAACAAGTAGCCATCTTGAAAAACTTCTCGTCGTTTGTCTTTGTCGTTTGACGCATGTTTCACGTACGTCGTATCCGTATCGTAAGCATTCTTTCCAGCGCTGCCACTTCTCGATAACCCTAAATCCGAAGAATTTTGATAGTAATATTGGAGAAATAACACAATCACAGTAAAAATTATATGTCTAGGTTTTTTAGACAATAAAATAATGTAGTACTATTCTTGTTACAATGAAACTACATTTTTACAACCTAAATTAACCAAGCGGAAGGGTAACCCATCAATATATTAACGGAACCAGTTGGTTCAGTCAGAGTTAACAGATATGTCTTCTGTATTAAATTTGACTATAATCCTTTGATTAGAATTACATAATTATTTTTAGCAATATAGCATTTACCATGTTTTCCTACACCTACTTGTTAAGCGTTCGTCGTGGGAACAATGTTTGCCGCCTGGAATAAATTCAAAAATGCACAAGGGTCAACTAGGCAGGCCTGCTGCTATTGGTCCAAATTCTTGACTTCAACGACCTTGCTGAGATACCAAACTGATTCGGGCTGAAAAGCCCGTTTTTTAAATTGTGCTATAGTATAGTCAACCAACCATGAGTGTAGAGTTGTAGATAGCGGAAAATAAACTTAAAATTTCAATTAAAACATTTTGTATATTAAAATGCTCAGCAAGGTTATATTAAAAACAAGTTCTTAAATCTTGTGTGCAAAATAAATTATTAAAATTTTTTCTCAATTTCGTAGCAATAGTTTATTTCTTTTCGTTTTAAAAATCCACTTATTGAACGATCTTTCTATTTCTACCGAAGTTATAGATTTTACAGGTTAAAAATTGTTCCTTTGATTGAAACAGATGTTTTCCTTGCACAAGACTCACATCATGAGTGGTTCACAATGTTTCATGAATTCTGTCCGAAACTATACCGTAAAATTATATAAAAAACAATTTTTGTGTTTTATTCTGAAGTCAGGATCAGTTGCACCATGGATTCTTTTTTGTGCGCCCTAAAGTTTCTTTCTGCAGTAAATTTTTTCCCACATACACAATTAAACTTATAATTGTTAGGATTTTTATAAACTTACTATAGCTTTAGAGTTGTCCATTTTTAGCCTCCTGAACACACATAGAGCTCAAAATAAATAGAATATGCGATCTCTTTGGTTTGAAATGAAAACCTAGCTTAGGGATTTTCTTCTATTTGAATGTCAAAGGCCAACAATAAATCAAAATTTTGTGTGCCTACATACCTTTTCATACAAAATAAACCCAAACAGTTGTTTTTCTAAACTTTTATGCCGTTGTATGCGCGTATTGACGCGAGTTTATTTTTTTACAAAAGTTGTACCAACGGCGAAATGCCCTAGTGCTAAGGTATCCGCTTATGGATCGAATCAGTTGGCAGTGGATTCAGTGCCGGTCTCGAATGGTCTTTTTGTTTGAATTCTTGTCAAATTCATACTAAATGAGAATCCACGCTGGCGCTTCGGAGCTCCCGAGTTCCTGTGTCAGGGATATTTTTCAATGATATACGGGCCGAGCGTAGCAAGGTGCGTATCACTACGTCAAATGTGCATGTGCGGACGTAAATTCTGCCGTCATAACGAAGAGGGCAGTAAGTATATATGGGTTTCCATATATACTTACTGCCCTCTTCGTTATGACGGCAGAATTAAATTGTAAATTAAATAGTCCCGCGCCGGACGTAGAAGCCGAGAAGCGCAACAAGCTTATCGCAAAATGTGTATGCAGGCAGCAGCAGCCAAAGTACAGTTGGTGCTAGCCGCTTGTTATAGTGAGTTGTCGCGCCGGGCCGGGCGTTGGACCGTCGCGGTTTTTTAATAATATGCCTAGTTTCGGCAAGGAATTAATTACCTACAAATAAACATCGCAAAAAACATAAAATAGATACAATAGTGTATTACACATTGCTACTCTAGATGTTTATGACTTTTAGTTTTAATATTGCTTTTCTATGTGAATTAAAAGTCTAAGATTGTTAGCCGCTTTCCGTTTTGATACGTCTCCTCAATTGATGTCGCGCCTTGTACTAAAAGTATGATTATTCGTAATGTGTTAGAATAAATAGGCAATACAAGGAATCAAGGAATGTACTGTACCATGAACCAGTTTCGTTAAACATGTATTTTTAGTGATTTACAATACATCCAAGTTTTTCTACAGTTTATCCGTTTCATTATTTAATCCGACTATGCTACAGGGTACTACAATTGCATTTTTGCTGTAACTTGACCGAAATATCAAATAATACCCAAACACATATTGATATTACACAATGAAATAGGAACGCTAGCCGAAACACCGTTTTCTTTAATAAATACAATAGGTACAGATACAATGCGTATAGTAGTTAATTAGATTTTCTTTGTCAAGCCCAAATGTTGAAATGACCTTATGGACTTGTTAGAATATATATATATATATATATATATATATATATATATATATATATATATATATATATATATATATATATATATATATATATATATAGGTACAGATACAATGCGTATAGTAGTTAATTAGATTTTCTTTGTCAAGTCCATAAGGTCATTTCAACATTTGGGCTTGACAAAGAAAATCTAATTAACTACTATACGCATTGTATCTGTACCTATTGTATTTATTAAAGAAAACGGTGTTTCGGCTAGCGTTCCTATTTCATTGTGTAATATCAATATGTGTTTGGGTATTATTTGATATTTCGGTCAAGTTACAGCAAAAATGCAATTGTAGTACCCTGTAGCATAGTCGGATTAAATAATGAAACGGATAAACTGTAGAAAAACTTGGATGTATTGTAAATCACTAAAAATACATGTTTAACTAAACTGGTTCATGGTACAGTACATTCCTTGATTCCTTGTATTGCCTATTTATTCTAACACATTACGAATAATCATACTTTTAGTACAAGGCGCGACATCAATTGAGGAGACGTATCAAAACGGAAAGCGGCTAACAATCTTAGACTTTTAATTCACATAGAAAAGCAATATTAAAACTAAAAGTCATAAACATCTAGAGTAGCAATGTGTAATACACTATTGTATCTATTTTATGTTTTTTGCGATGTTTATTTGTAGGTAATTAATTCCTTGCCGAAACTAGGCATATTATTAAAAAACCGCGACGGTCCAACGCCCGGCCCGGCGCGACAACTCACTATAACAAGCGGCTAGCACCAACTGTACTTTGGCTGCTGCTGCCTGCATACACATTTTGCGATAAGCTTGTTGCGCTTCTCGGCTTCTACGTCCGGCGCGGGACTATTTAATTTACAATTTAATTCTGCCGTCATAACGAAGAGGGCAGTAAGTATATATGGAAACCCATATATACTTACTGCCCTCTTCGTTATGACGGCAGAATTTACGTCCGCACATGCACATTTGACGTAGTGATACGCACCTTGCTACGCTCGGCCCGTATATCATTGAAAAATATCCCTGACACAGGAACTCGGGAGCTCCGAAGCGCCAGCGTGGATTCTCATTTAGTATGAATTTGACAAGAATTCAAACAAAAAGACCATTCGGGACCGGCACTGAATCCACTGCCAACTGATTCGATCCATAAGCGGATACCTTAGCACTAGGGCATTTCGCCGTTGGTACAACTTTTGTAAAAAAATAAACTCGCGTCAATACGCGCATACAACGGCATAAAAGTTTAGAAAAACAACTGTTTGGGTTTATTTTGTATGAAAAGGTATGTAGGCACACAAAATTTTGATTTATTGTTGGCCTTTGACATTCAAATAGAAGAAAATCCCTAAGCTAGGTTTTCATTTCAAACCAAAGAGATCGCATATTCTATTTATTTTGAGCTCTATGTGTGTTCAGGAGGCTAAAAATGGACAACTCTAAAGCTATAGTGAGTTTATAAAAATCCTAACAATTATAAGTTTAATTGAGTATGTGGGAAAAAATTTACTGCAGAAAGAAACTTTAGGGCGCACAAAAAAGAATCCATGGTGCAACTGATCCTGACTTCAGAATAAAACACAAAAATTGTTTTTTATATAATTTTACGGTATAGTTTCGGACAGAATTCATGAAACATTGTGAACCACTCATGATGTGAGTCTTGTGCAAGGAAAACATCTGTTTCAATCAAAGGAACAATTTTTAAACTGTAAAATCTATAACTTCGGTAGAAATAGAAAGATCGTTCAATAAGTGGATTTTTAAAACGAAAAGAAATAAACTATTGCTACGAAATTGAGAAAAAATTTTAATAATTTATTTTGCACACAAGATTTAAGAACTTGTTTTTAATATAACCTTGTTGAGCATTTTAATATACAAAATGTTTTAATTGAAATTTTAAGTTTATTTTCCGCTATCTACAACTCTACACTCATGGTTGGTTGACTATACTATAGCACAATTTAAAAAACGGGCTTTTCAGCCCGAATCAGTTTGGTATCTCAGCAAGGTCGTTGAAGTCAAGAATTTGGACCAATAGCAGCAGGCCCTGCCTAGTTGACCCTTGTGCATTTTTGAATTTATTCCAGGCGGCAAACATTGTTCCCACGACGAACGCTTAACAAGTAGGTGTAGGAAAACATGGTAAATGCTATATTGCTAAAAATAATTATGTAATTCTAATCAAAGGATTATAGTCAAATTTAATACAGAAGACATATCTGTTAACTCTGACTGAACCAACTGGTTCCGTTAATATATTTGATGGGTTACCCTTCCGCTTGGTTAATTTAGGTTGTAAAAATGTAGTTTTATTGTAACAAGAATAGTACTACATTATTTTATTGTCTAAAAAACCTAGACATATAATTTTTACTGTGATTGTGTTATTTCTCCAATATTACTATCAAAATTCTTCGGATTTAGGGTTATCGAGAAGTGGCAGCGCTGGAAAGAATGCTTACGATACGGATACGATGTACGTGAAACATGCGTCAAACGACAAAGACAAACGACGAGAAGTTTTTCAAGATGGCTACTTGTTTTTAGTGTTTGCTCCCCAGTCGTTTATTTTGATGGTTTTTTGTGTAAAAGTAACGATTTTTCGAATTAATTGTGCTTACGGCTTACAGTGCTTTTATTTACTTTTACCTGTGAAATCGCATAGTTATATTTTTTTATTACTAACCAGCAAAATGGTTGTTTTTGTTGTGGTTGCAAAAACAATTCTAAATCCAATCCAAATTTTGGATATTTCCGATTTCCGAAAGAGGAAAGCAGGTAAGACTTTATATATATATATATATATATATATATATATATATATATATATATATATATATATATATATTAGATTTGTTGTATTGATTTTCAGAATAGGTGTATATATATATATATATATATATATATATATATATATATATATATATATATATATATATATATATATATATATATATATCAGTGGCGGCTGGTCCTAAAGGGCACAAGGGCACGTGCCCACTCTAGATTTTCGACAAATAAAAAATCTTTTATCAAAGGTCAAAAAGAAATAATACACCGCCGCGCCTCAATACCTCTTTCCTTGAATGTCACACGCACCACGGCGAAAACGACCGCCGGCCATCAAAACTTATCTCCGGGGACACAGCAGATTTGTCCCAATTTCATCATCAATTTTGGTGGCGACGCCGGACTATGCATTGGAGAATTAGGGTTAAAGTTGCGTGCTAGCGGCATCTCGATGGGCACAATATTTCGTGTCTCCTAGCACTTGTTTATTGTTTGGATTTCGAGCGGCGTTGTCCTTGGCGTTGGCGCGGCGGGCGGAAGAGATTATTGCACAATTTTATGTTTAGTTTTCTTGATATATTAACACGTGAAGGCCTAATAATTTTTTTTGTGGTCAGTTGAGGGAATTTTTTTATTTAAATATTTTATTAATTATTAGTAGTGCATTAGTGCGTGGTATTACTAGTAATTCTAGTACTGTGTATTTTGTTTTGTTCTTACTTTTGGGTTTTCCCGATCCGCCGTTTCCAAAAAATGGAATCTGAAATAAACTCAGTGCAATATTTATTACAAAAGAGTGTTTTACAATTTTTTAAGTAGTTATTAAGTATTGATTTGCATTTGTGCCCCCCCACATAAAAAAGTCACGAGCCGCCACTGATATATATATATATATATATATATATATATATATATATATATATATATATATATATATATATATATATATATATATATATATATATATACAGGGTGTTCCGGTGATCATGTTACAAACTTCGAGGGTAGATAAAACACACGAAAATAAGAAAAAAAGTTCATGTGAACATGGGTCCGGAAACGCTTGTTCAGGGAGCTAGGGCCCTTCGAAGATGACCTTCAAAAACTACTCTTCGTTTTATAGCTTCGGTACTACTGCAGCTATCGCCACCAATTTTGGTACATGAAATCTACTTGGTAGGTTCATCAATTTGAGCCTTCCGAATTTTGTCACCTTTAACCAGGGGCGTACAAACCAGGGGGGTATTTGGGTAAATTTGACCCTACTCCTCTTAGGCTTTAATTTCTTACCATTTTTATATCTGATTATGATTTTCCAATGCCTTTTACATAAAAAAGGTACTCTTAGTAAAAGTCGCTATCTGTCACCGTTTCCTCGGAAAATGGTTAAATCCAATCAATAATAAATTATTGGTCTTAAACCAATTATTACCTTGAAATATGAAAATGAGGTTCAGTACAGATAGTTGTCAAAAATCTGTCAATAAAATATTGTGTCGCCAGTGAATCATGGATTATACTTTCGCCGAATATGCCGATATGCTATTAATTTATGGCGAAGTTCATTGCAATGGAAGAGCCGCTTCAAGATTGTATCAGGAGCGGTTTCCTGAGAGGCGTGTACCTGCTCACACGCTGTTCGAGAGGGTAAATCAGCGCATAAGGGAAACTGGCTCCGTAAAAATAACGAGGCCAGATAATGGCGCTCAAAGAACTGTACGAACTCCAGAATTTGAGGAAGAGGTACTCCGACAATTCGAGGAAAATCCTGGTGTTAGTACCCGAGCTGTTGCAGAATCCATGAATGTAAGTCATGTACGTGTATGGGAGATTGTTAACGAACAACTTCTTCATCCTTACCATCGCCAAAAAGTACAGGAATTGAGACCAAATGATTATGCACCCCGCGTAGAGTTTTGCGAGTGGTTTCTTCAACAGTGTACGCAAGAACCACAATTTCCGAAATTTGTGCTTTTCTCTGATGAGGCTGTTTTTACGAGAGAAGGTATTTTTAATTCACGGAATAGCCATGTGTGGGCGGAGGAAAACCCTCATGCTCTTCAAATAAGAGGGTACCAACATCGATTCTCGGTGAACATGTGGGCTGGAATTGTTGGAGAACGTCTAATTGGACCAATCATGTTGCCTCCTCGACTAACTGGGACGGTGTACCTCAATTTTTTAAGATACACCTTACCTGAGTTATTGGATGAGCTGCCCCTCGACATACGTCGGAATCTGTGGTTCCAGCATGATGGAGCACCCGCTCATTTTTCACATGTCGTACGTGAGCACCTCGATGATCGTTTTAGAATACGTTGGATTGGACGTGGAAGCGATGTCAACTGGCCAGCCCGGTCCCCAGATTTAACTCCTATGGATTTCTTTCTTTGGGGACATATGAAAAGCCTTGTATATGAAACTCCAGTTCAGTCGGAGGAAGATTTGGTGGCTAGGATTTCTGTTGCGGCTGAAATGATCCAAACCATGCCTGATGTTTTCACTGACGTCAATTTAAATATGCTACGTAGGTGCAATAAATGTATTGAACGTGGTGGCAGGCATTTTCAGCAATTGTTATTTTGAATTTATTTTGGTACGTACAGGGTCAGTCAACGACAGCGTTAGTAAATTCATCTTCAAGACAAAAATTTACTCTGCCTTCTCCTTGACTCACTCGTTAAACCTGTTTGTGTTACCTACTTGTTTATTTTGTATTTTTGAAATTTCTAAACTTTAAGTTTTTCATTGGTGCTCGTGAATGATTTATTGCAAATTTATTATTAGTTTTGCTTGTGTAGGTTTAATTTTTTTTTTGGAATATTTTGTATACCCTTTTACTTTTTATACCCTCAATTTCGAAAAGGCAATAAATCTCTCTAATCTAATTTATTTTCATTAAAAAAGAATATTTGACTAACTTTTAATGCTCACTATCTGTACTGAACCTCATTTTCATATTTCAAGGTAATAATTGGTGTAAGACCAATAATTTATTATTGATTGGATTTAACCATTTTCCGAGGAAACGGTGACAGATAGCGACTTTTACTAAGAGTACCTTTTTTATGTAAAAGGCATTGGAAAATCATAATCAGATATAAAAATGGTAAGAAATTAAAGCCTAAGAGGAGTAGGGTCAAATTTACCCAAATACCCCCCTGGTTTGTACGCCCCTGGTTAAAGGTGACAAAATCCGTAAGGCTCAAATTGATGAACCTACCAAGTAGATTTCATGTCCCAAAATTGGTGGCGATAGCTGCAGTAGTACCGAAGCTATAAAACGAAGAGTAGTTTTTGAAGGTCATCTTCGAAGGGCCCTAGCTCCCTGAAGAAGCGTTTCCGGACCCATGTTCACATGAACTTTTTTTCTTATTTTCGTGTGTTTTATCTACCCTAGAAGTTTGTAACATAATCACCGGAACACCCTGTATATATATATATATATATATATATATATATATATATATATATATATATATATATATATATATATATATATATATATATATAATAAATGTAAGTGCGGAGATTTACTTCTTCGCTAGTGCAGCGAAAATATATATATATATATATACAGGGTGGTCCGTAATGAATGCGCCAAAAAGCAATCCTAGATTAATCTCGTGAAAATAATGATATTGAGCCAAATATGCCTTAATCAAATGTCTCTCATTAATGAGATACAGGGTGTTAAAGTCCAGTTCTCAGAATTGTTATTTCTTTATAGCTCAAGTCGTTTTTGAGATAACGACATGAAAACTGGGAATCGGCGGTTTTCAGGGATGGGGAATACGATGGTATTCCACTTATTGACATAACATGTAGAGGGCGCTAGTTACACCTTATACACTCATTATTTCATGCCATAACTTTCTTATTAGTACCGTTCTTTTATTTTTTATTGAAAATTTTGAAAGAGTGTCGTTTTTCAAGAAAAAAAGGTATACTACATTTACTTCGATTAAATAAGCCGTTTTCGAAATATTTGCATTTATTCGTTCTATTGCATAGTCAAAAAATATTAAACATAAAACTGAGATAACAGACTTGACTAACGAATAATTAAATGATCATGCACAAATAACAAAAAATTACTTCAACAAATGTGAAAAATGTCCACCATTCACATCTATGCATTTTCTTAATCCCTTCACCAAATAGCGTCGTACTTGGAATAAAGTTCCTGGCTTATTCCTGATAACATTGGTGGTACCATGAATTTGTTGCAAAAGTTGCTCACGGGTACGGATTTCTTCTGTGTTCAATAAAGATTTCATAAAACCCCAAAGGAAGAAATCCAAAGGATTAAGATCCGGGCTAGGCGGCGGCCATGGAATTTCACTGCCACGACCAAACCATCTATGAGGCAGCCATTCATCTAGATATGTAGTTGCGAACTGCAACTGGATAATGTGGTGGAGCACCATCGTGCATAAACCACATGTTTTGTCGTAAATTTAAGGGTATATCATCGAGTAGATCCCAACCTAAGCAAAACATTTTGAAGAAACTGCAAGTACTGGTTATCATTAACCAGTTGCAGTTCGCAACTATCTAGATGAATGGCTGCCTCATAGATGGTTTGGTCGTGGCAGTGAAATTCCATGGCCGCCGTGTAGCCCGGATCTTAATCCTTTGGATTTCTTCCTTTGGGGTTTTATCAAATCTTTATTGTACACCGAAGAAATCCGTACCCGTGAGCAACTTTTGCAACAAATTAATGGTTCCACCAATGTTATCAGGAATAAGCCAGGAACTTTATTCCAAGTACGACGCTACTTGGTGAAGGGATTCAGAAAATGCATAGAAGTGAATGGTGGACATTTTTCACATTTGTTGAAGTAATTTTTTGCTATTTGTGCATGATCAATTCATTATTCATTAGTCAAGTCTGTTATCTCGGTTTTAATGTTTAATATTTTTTGACTATGCAATAGAACGAATAAATGCAAATATTTCGAAAACGGCTTATTTAATCGAAGTAAATGTAGTACACTTTTTTTCCTAAAAAACGCCACTCTTTCAAAATTTTCAATAAAAAATAAAAGGACTATACTAATAAGAAAGTTATGGCATGAAATAATGAGTGTATAAGGTCTAACTAGCGCCCTCTACATGTTATGGCAATAAATGGAATACCATCGTATTCCCCATCCCTGAAGACCCCCGATTCCCAGTTTTCATGTCGATATCTCAAAAACGACTTGAGCTATAAAGAAATAACAATTCTGAGAACTGGACTTTAACACCCTGTATCTCATTAATGAGCAACATTTGATTAAGGCATATTTGGCTCAATATCATTATTTTCACGAGATTAATCTAGGTTTGCTTTTTGGCGCATTCATTACGGACCACCCTGTATATATATATATATATATATTAGGGTGGTCCTTATTTTGGAAAAGTCCCGATTTTTTTGAGTGCTCCCACTAAATCAAAAGTAGAGGCCGAAAAAATAATTGTGATGCAAAGAAAAGTCGAAAAAAAAATAATAAACCGTCCCCCACGCAGGTTGAATTTGAAATGGGATTTAACATGGGTTTTCCGGTTTTTTTGGTTAAACCAAGCGTTGAGCACTTGATTTCCATCGGTTCAAGGTGAAACTTGGTATCCTTAGGTTTTCGATACCGCTGAATCCAAATATCATGTCAAAAACCGGTTTTGACTCATGACAGCAGTCAAAAAAGCGGTCAATAAAAATTAATTTTTTGATTATTGAGAAATTAAAAAAAAAATTCTATTAAAATTTCATTGGCAGCTTAATTGACAGTTGTTATTTAGCGAAAAACACGTTAATAATTTTTTTACGACGAAATTTTACTTGAATTGTGTTAAAATATAAATCAAACCTTACAATTTTGAATAATCAAAAAATGAATTTTTATTGACCGCTTTTGACAACTGTCATGAGTCAAAACCGGTTTTTGACATGATATTTGGATTCAGCGGTATCGAAAACCTAAGGATACCAAGTTTCACCTTAAGCTGATGGAAATCAAGTGCGCAACGTTTGGTTTAACCTAAAAACCGGAAAACCCATGTTAAATCCAATTTCAACTTCAACCTGCGTGGGGGACGGTTTATTTTTTTTTTTTCGACTTTTTGCGTCGTAATTATTTTTTCGGCCTCTACTTTTGATTTAGTGAGAGCACTCAAAAAAATCGGGACTTTTCCAAAATAAGGACCACCCTAATATACAGGGTGGTGCAACCAAGATGGGGTGGACGATTGTGAGTAAACGGTGAGGAATTTGTAAAATTTTTTTTTTGTATATTATCGATAGTCAGACCCGCTATGTTTTAAAATTATAGCCATAATACAGGGTGGTCCGAAAAACTCGTGAGGAACCAAACTTGTATTTTTTTAAATGGGACACCCGGTATATAATTATTCCAATTGATTCTCCTGTTGGTTACGATCATTTTGATATAAGGTTTATTGGATCTAAAACTTATAGTAAGGGAATGGGACGCGATTAAAGTTGAAAAAATGCTCACAGTTCGGCCATTTTTTAAAAAAATTTGAAACAGATATGGAAAAACCAAATATTCCATAAAACGTTACATATCCTTGAATACATTAATCACTTGCAATTTGTTTAAAATTATTCACTGTTATACAGGGTGGTCAAGTTTTGCAAATACGCCCTGGACTAATTTTTTTTAAATGGAACACCCTGTATATTTTATTTTCATGTTAAAGATGACATTACTAGCTTTCAAAAAATACCATACATGATGCCTTTCTGACCAACAGTTTTTTAGTAAACTAGCTAGCCGTGAAAGCAAAGTTTCTTCATTCTAATACGATTATACTGAATTTACGTTGTTTATTATTGAAATGAAACAAAAGATTGACGAACTTGTCAAAGCTACTGCCGCATAATCCATTATTTACAAGTTAAGTGTAGGTGGCCCAATAATTATGAGGTAAGAAAACTGAGACCCGAAACTTTTACATGTTTGTTAGAGATATTTCAAAAAACATAAAATATTGTTTTTAGGTAATGAAATTAATAAACCAGTTATAAACAAAGATTAGGTATTAGTTATCAGTATTATTAATAGTGTAAGAAAATTAATTAAGCAAAAACAGAACATCTTTTAAAATTATTTAGTTATGTACTTACTTGTTTATATTAAATTAGGTTTACATGTAAGTACATACCTATACTCGATTTGAAATTGGTTGATAGTAATAAATCATTAAAATCCGTCAAACACGTACACAGAGTGGTCCACCTAAATTGCCAAGTTTTAAATAGTATATACATTGAAAGTCTAGACCCTTTTGCATTTATTAAACTTTCCATTCCTATAGATCTGATAAGGGCGTCGAATACAAAGCTTAACCCGAGGCTCGAACAATAAGCGGTAGTATTCTACCTGTGATGTTTTGCACTCATGCACGTGCTTTCGGGTGGGTTTAAGTTTATATTAAACACAATAATTATATAATTTAGTGAACATTCGGATGTGTGGCATAATTTGTTACCCTTGTATTTGAATAAATATAATACTAATAACAATAAAGCAACTAATAAACAAGTAAATTTGGAAAAATGTTTCTATTTGAAATTCTATAAAATTTATAGTAAGTCATTACAGTTCTTCGCTTTAAATTAATCATCATCAGAAAATGAAATATCTGAGGGACTGTCTTCTTCCCCTAAATTGATAATAAGTGGTTCGACCGTTTTCTCCAGTAAACTATCCAATTGCCACATTTTTTCCTCCTCCTTTAGTACATGCTCTATACATCTTTGCCACTTCCCCGCGTTGACTTCTTGAAGCGCTTCTTCAAAGAGTTTTTGAACATCACTCATTTTATAAGTGGTATTTTTTCTAGCCACATAACCTTTCACATGAGCCCATACCAGTTCGATCGGATTTAATTCGCAATGGTAGGGGGGGAGCCGAAGCACTATTATATTTTGTTTTTTGGCCATTTCGTCAACAACATATTTTTGAAACCGATGTTTATGGGTGTTTACAATTGATAGCAACTCCTTTTTAACCATATTGTCCTCAAATTGTATTTGTTTCTCCACAAGCCACTCGATAATTTTTGCTTTTCGCCAAGCAGTTGTAGGCATCTTCTCCAATCTTCTGGAGTGATACGGAGCGTTATCTAACACAATGACGGAGCCAGGTGGAATCAGCTCTATCATTTGTTCGAAATACTCCTCAAAAACATCAGCATTCATATCCTCGTGGTAATCGCCTGTACGAACTGATTGGAATGATAATAGTCCACCTTCTAAAAATCCATTGGAGCTACCGATGTGAGTTATAATTAATCGTTTTCCTTTTCCAGAGGGCGGATTTATTCCTGTTGATAGACCGTCTAAAAATGCTTGCCGGTGAGAAGTCACATTTTTGTCTGTCCATATTTTTCCAACTGTGTAGCCTTCGTTCAGCCATGTTTCGTCCAAATAGAAAATTGTTTTGTTTTCATTGCGAAATTTTCTTATTTTTCTCAAATAATTACGTCTCCAACATACTATTTCATCTTTTTCGAGCAAATGAGACTTCCGACTATGTTTTTCCCATCTAAAATTCATTTCTCTTAGAACTTTCCATAGTTTATCTCTCTTGATTGCAGGAAAGTCTTCTTTTACTGCCCCTAAAACTCTATCCAAAGTAGGGATCTCCTTATTGAAATAGAATGAATGCACCTTTCGTCTTATGATGGCCTTTTCGTCCTCATCGATCGGTATTGTTCGCCTTCCTGGAGATGGTTTTGGTGGCGTCACGGTTCCTGTCTTTTCTTCCCGCATCAGCCTGTAGATGGTTGCTTTTCCAATACCTGTCATCTTTGAACAAAGTTCCACTGCAGAATCGATACTTATTGCACTTTTTTGATATCTAAGTGCATTAAATACATTAAGCACAATAATCTTTTCACTAATGCTTAGCGCTGATTTCGCAGCTCGCTTAACTGGAATAAATCCTGAAAGACTCTCCATTTTCAAAAATTACCCAAATGTGTGTCCTAGAATACTCGCATTAGGTTTGTTCGCTCTTAAAATGACTCACAGTTTTATACCAATAAGTAGAGGTACCTAATTTTTCGTAACTACCTGAAAAGTAACATTGTGTATTAATTGTTCCCGGAATTCTCGGCATAATTATTTTTACCTGTTATGACAATAATGATTACTAAATTATTCGGATAAGTAAATAGGGTTCAAACCGGCACGTCAGGTAGGTGCGCCTATGGAATCGGCTGCTAAAAATGATTTATTACTATCAACCAATTTCAAATCGAGTATAAATAATTTTAAAAGATGTTCTGTTTTTGCTTAATTAATTTTTTTACACTATTAATAATACTGATAACTAATAATCTTTGTTTATAACTGGTTTATTAATTACTTTACATTTCCTAGAAACAATATTTTATGTTTTTTGAAATATCTCTAATAAACATGTAAAAGTTTCGGGTCTCAGTTTTCTTACCTCATAATTATTGGGCCACCTACACTTAACTTGTAAATAATGGATTATGCGGCAGTAGCTTTGACAATTTCGTCAATCTTTTGTTTCATTTCAATAATAAACAACGTAAATTTAGTATAATCGTATTAGAATGAAGAAACTTTGCTTTCACGGCTAGTTTACTAAAAAACTGTTGGTCAGAAAGGCATCATGTATGGTATTTTTTGAAAGCTAGTAATGTTATCTTTAACATGAAAATAAAATATACAGGGTGTTCCATTTAAAAAAAAAGAGTCCAGGGCGTATTTTCAAAACTTGACCACCCTGTATAACAGTGAATAATTTTAAACAAATTGCAAGTGATTAATGTATTCAAGGATATGTAACGTTTTATGGAACATTTGGTTTTTCCATACCTGTTTCAAATTTTTTTTAAAAATGGCCGAACTGTGAGCATTTTTGCAACTTTAACCGCGTCCCATTCCCTTACTATAAGTTTTAGACCCAATAAACCCGATATTAAAATGATCGTAACGAATAGGAGAATCAATTGGAATAATTATATACCGGGTGTCCCATTTAAAAAAATACAAGTTTGGTTCGCCACGAGTTTTTCGGACTACCCTGTATTATGGCTATAATTTTAAAACATAGCGTGTCTGACTATCGATAATACCCAAAAAAAAAATTTTCGAAATTCCTCACCGTTTACTCACAATCGTCTACCCCATCTTGGTTGCACCACCCTGTATACATATTATATATATATATATATATATATATATATATATATATATATATATATATATATATATATATATATATATATATATATATATATATATATAGATATAATATTCAAAACTGAAGTAGTGGGGATGCAGTCTTTATTGAAGGTGGCCTTAACTAAGGAATAAAACCCTTTTTTGATTTGTCAAGCTTTCGAGAATTTATTTTTCTCTTCTTCAGGACTTCTACAATAAAAAATTAATTTAAGTTAGTAAAATCTAACCTAGTAATCTTCACAATAAAAGAACTCACCAAAGTGGGCAGTTAAATTAAAAACAGGAATCTCCATGCGAAAATGCTGGATTTGTCTCCATTCTTTATCACACCACTACATTCCTCGGGGTGTTATGAGGAAAACCGAACGGAAAAATCCATAGGATAAATCCCGCGCTTTAGCAGGATAGACGCGACAGGAAATTGACATTTGACAGATTATGAAATTATGCCCGACATTCATGCTTAGCAACACTTGGTTAAAAGAAGACAAGTGAATACAGAGGGGTAAGAAGGAGAGAGACAACACTCATTAAGCACTGGCGCATGGTATCGGAAGGTTAGTAAAATGTTCATAGGTTGTTGAGAAGTTATTGAATCAAAAATATAATAAGTTGTTGATAAATTGGCGGAGAGTTCCAAAACTATCATAATTTAGTTAATCCTAGTAACACAGGTATAATATGTACAGGAGGGAAAGTTTTAGGCAACGTAATTACACCCTCTCAACCCAGAGCTACTACTCATCAGGGGCTGGATAATCAAGTAAGCTGAGATATTTTTCTTTCTCAAGTCTTAATAAGTAACTGTAGACGGTGCTAAGTTCCGATATATCACTTTTTTTATTAAGGCAGTTAGGTTCAAGGTTGATGTGAACCATCTCAAGGAAAAGTCTTTTATAGTATGAATTTTCATTTTCTAAGATCTCAGCACCTTCCCAGTCCATTTGATGATCTTTATCAATAACATGCTCTGCCAAAGCGCAAGAATGTACACCTCGGCGGCAGTCACTTTTGTGGGAAGTAATACGGCCCTTTACATTTCTAGATGTCTGACCTATGTATGATAAGTTACAATTTTTACAGGGGACTCTGTATACAATGCCACATTTTTCATCCCTGCTAAGAGGGGTCTTAGTTCTAGAATAAATCTGAGAAATGGTTTTTATTTGCTTTCTCGCTATTTTTATGTTAGTATGTTTAAAAACATTTATTAATTTTTCTGTTATATTGTCAATATGTGGTAATGAACAATAGAAAGTTGTTCGAGGATTGTTTTCTACTACACTATTGTTTTGTGTGTGAGAATTTGATGGATTAACAGAAATCGGTGTTTGTGATGTTAGGGACATGGGTTGTGATTGCCTTTCAAAAATGTTTTCTGGTATCTTGTACTGAGTGCTGAACAGGAATTTGTTAATAAGGTTTATTGGATAGGAATTCTCCACCAATATGCCCCTCAGTTGGTTTAAAGCTTCTTTTCTGTGTCGGGGGTGAGTGAGTTTAACTGCTCTATTTTTCATACCTAGGATTAGGTTTATTTTTGTTTTCATAGGGTGGTAAGAGAAGTAACTGACAAACCTATTCGAACAATATGGTTTTCTATACCACCTCGTTCGCAGGATGTCGTCATTATCTCTAGTGACCAACATATCCAGAAATGGGATAGAGTTATTAGTTTCTTCCTCAATGGTGAATTGAACATGTCGGTCGTAAGAGTTGAACAATTCTAGAGCTACCTCTGCTCTACCCCTCGGTACAGAGAGCAAAAGGTCATCCACGTATCATTTTTACAAAAGGAATGTGAAAAGGCATATATTGTAGACAATCCCTAACCAAGTCATCTCAGTACAAGATACCAGAAAACATTTTTGAAAGGCAATCACAACCCATGTCCCTAACATCACAAACACCGATTTCTGTTAATCCATCAAATTCTCACACACAAAACAATAGTGTAGTAGAAAACAATCCTCGAACAACTTTCTATTGTTCATTACCACATATTGACAATATGACAGAAAAATTAATAAATGTTTTTAAACATACTAACATAAAAATAGCGAGAAAGCAAATAAAAACCATTTCTCAGATTTATTCTAGAACTAAGACCCCTCTTAGCAGGGATGAAAAATGTGGCATTGTATACAGAGTCCCCTGTAAAAATTGTAACTTATCATACATAGGTCAGACATCTAGAAATGTAAAGGGCCGTATTACTTCCCACAAAAGTGACTGCCGCCGAGGTGTACATTCTTGCGCTTTGGCAGAGCATGTTATTGATAAAGATCATCAAATGGACTGGGAAGGTGCTGAGATCTTAGAAAATGAAAATTCATACTATAAAAGACTTTTCCTTGAGATGGTTCACATCAACCTTGAACCTAACTGCCTTAATAAAAAAAGTGATATATCGGAACTTAGCACCGTCTACAGTTACTTATTAAGACTTGAGAAAGAAAAATATCTCAGCTTACTTGATTATCCAGCCCCTGATGAGTAGTAGCTCTGGGTTGAGAGGGTGTAATTACGTTGCCTAAAACTTTCCCTCCTGTACATATTATACCTGTGTTACTAGGATTAACTAAATTATGATAGTTTTGGAACTCTCCGCCAATTTATCAACAACTTATTATATTTTTGATTCAATAACTTCTCAACAACCTATGAACATTTTACTAACCTTCCGATACCATGCGCCAGTGCTTAATGAGTGTTGTCTCTCTCCTTCTTACCCCTCTGTATTCACTTGTCTTCTTTTAACCAAGTGTTGCTAAGCATGAATGTCGGGCATAATTTCATAATCTGTCAAATGTCAATTTCCTGTCGCGTCTATCCTGCTAAAGCGCGGGATTTATCCTATGGATTTTTCCGTTCGGTTTTCCTCATAACACCCCGAGGAATGTAGTGGTGTGATAAAGAATGGAGACAAATCCAGCATTTTCGCATGGAGATTCCTGTTTTTAATTTAACTGCCCACTTTGGTGAGTTCTTTTATTGTGAAGATTACTAGGTTAGATTTTACTAACTTAAATTAATTTTTTATTGTAGAAGTCCTGAAGAAGAGAAAAATAAATTCTCGAAAGCTTGACAAATCAAAAAAGGGTTTTATTCCTTAGTTAAGGCCACCTTCAATAAAGACTGCATCCCCACTACTTCAGTTTTGAATATTTTTTCTTAACTAGTCAGTCGCGACTACTCTCCCTTATATAGATATATATATATATATATATATATATATATATATATATATATATATATATATATATATATATATATATATATATATATATATATATATATATATATATATATATATATAAGCGAGGGAATTATTGGGGAAGCTGTCTGTAAGGTAGTGCTAGACACGTGTTTCGTGCTTATTAGCACTCGTCAGTAGCACATAACCAAGTTAATAGGTGGGAAACTTGGAAGTTAAGAAAAAAAAAAGAAGAAAAAAGAAAAACACAAAGAGTTCAAAGACCAGGGACCTGCCAACTCATTTGTGGTATTTTGTCAGGAGACCCAGAGTTTTCTGGGCAACAGCCAACATCACCACGGAGGTTGCAATAGCCCCTGCGTGATACCTCTAACCCCATGAAAAAAGAAAAGGTAAAGAATTAGCGACAGTACCAGTTATGAAAGCGAGGGAATTATTGGGGAAGCTGTCTGTAAGGTAGTGCTAGACACGTGTTTCGTGCTTATTAGCACTCGTCAGTAGCACATAACCAAGTTAATAGGTGGGAAACTTGGAAGTTAAGAAAAAAAAAAGAAGAAAAAAGAAAAACACAAAGAGTTCACAGACCAGGGACCTGCCAACTCATTTGTGGTATTTTGTCAGGAGACCCAGAGTTTTCTGGGCAACAGCCAACATCACCACGGAGGTTGCAATAGCCCCTGCGTGATACCTCTAACCCCATGAAAAAAGAAAAGGTAAAGAATTAGCGACAGTACCAGTTATGAAAGCGAGGGGATTATTGGGGAAGCTGTCTGTAAGGTAGTGCTAGACACGTGTTTCGTGCTTATTAGCACTCGTCAGTAGCACATAACCAAGTTAATAGGTGGGAAACTTGGAAGTTAAGAAAAAAAAAAGAAGAAAAAAGAAAACACAAAGAGTTCACAGACCAGGGACCTGCCAACTCATTTGTGGTATTTTGTCAGGAGACCCAGAGTTTTCTGGGCAACAGCCAACATCACCACGGAGGTTGCAATAGCCCCTGCGTGATACCTCTAACCCCATGAAAAAAGAAAAGGTAAAGAATTAGCGACAGTACCAGTTATGAAAGCGAGGGAATTATTGGGGAAGCTGTCTGTAAGGTAGTGCTAGACACGTGTTTCGTGCTTATTAGCACTCGTCAGTAGCACATAACCAAGTTAATAGGTGGGAAACTTGGAAGTTAAGAAAAAAAAAAGAAGAAAAAAGAAAAACACAAAGAGTTCACAGACCAGGGACCTGCCAACTCATTTGTGGTATTTTGTCAGGAGACCCAGAGTTTTCTGGGCAACAGCCAACATCACCACGGAGGTTGCAATAGCCCCTGCGTGATACCTCTAACCCCATGAAAAAGAAAAGGTAAAGAATTAGCGACAATAATTCCCTCGCTTTCATAACTGGTACTGTCGCTAATTCTTTACCTTTTCTTTTTTCATGGGGTTAGAGGTATCACGCAGGGGCTATTGCAACCTCCGTGGTGATGTTGGCTGTTGCCCAGAAAACTCTGGGTCTCCTGACAAAATACCACAAATGAGTTGGCAGGTCCCTGGTCTGTGAACTCTTTGTGTTTTTCTTTTTTCTTCTTTTTTTTTCTTAATTTCCAAGTTTCCCACCTATTAACTTGGTTATGTGCTACTGACGAGTGCTAATAAGCACGAAACACGTGTCTAGCACTACCTTACAGACAGCTTCCCCAATAATTCCCTCGCTTTCATAACTGCTACAGTCTCTAATTCTTTACCTTTTCTTTTTTCATGGGGTTAGAGGTATCACGCAGGGGCTATTGCAACCTCCGTGGTGATGTTGGCTGTTGCCCAGAAAACTCTGGGTCTCCTGACAAAATACCACAAATCAGTTGGCAGGTCCCTGGTCTGTGAACTATTTGTGTTTTTCTTTTTTCTTCTTTTTTTTTCTTAACTTCCAAGTTTCCCACCTATTAACTTGGTTATGTGCTACTGACGAGTGCTAATAAGCACGAAACACGTGTCTAGCACTACCTTACAGACAGCTTCCCCAATAATTCCCTCGCTTTCATAACTGGTACTGTCGCTAATTCTTTACCTTTTCTTTTTTCATGGGGTTAGAGGTATCACGCAGGGGCTATTGCAACCTCCGTGGTGATGTTGGCTGTTGCCCAGAAAACTCTGGGTCTCCAGACAAAATACCACAAATGAGTTGGCAGGTCCCTGGTCTGTGAACTCTTTGTGTTTTTCTTTTTTCTTCTTTTTTTTTTCTTAACTTCCAAGTTTCCCACCTATTAACTTGGTTATGTGCTACTGACGAGTGCTAATAAGCACGAAACACGTGTCTAGCACTACCTTACAGACAGCTTCCCCAATAATTCCCTCGCTTTCATAACTGGTACTGTCGCTAATTCTTTACCTTTTCTTTTTTCATGGGGTTAGAGGTATCACGCAGGGGCTATTGCAACCTCCGTGGTGATGTTGGCTGTTGCCCAGAAAACTCTGGGTCTCCTGACAAAATACCACAAATGAGTTGGCAGGTCCCTGGTCTGTGAACTCTTTGTGTTTTTCTTTTTTCTTCTTTTTTTTTCTTAACTTCCAAGTTTCCCACCTATTAACTTGGTTATGTGCTACTGACGAGTGCTAATAAGCACGAAACACGTGTCTAGCACTACCTTACAGACAGCTTCCCCAATAATTCCCTCGCTTTCATAACTGGTACTGTCGCTAATTCTTTACCTTTTCTTTTTTCATGGGGTTAGAGGTATCACGCAGGGGCTATTGCAACCTCCGTGGTGATGTTGGCTGTTGCCCAGAAAACTCTGGGTCTCCTGACAAAATACCACAAATGAGTTGGCAGGTCCCTGGTCTGTAAACTCTTTGTGTTTTTCTTTTTTCTTCTTTTTTTTTTCTTAACTTCCAAGTTTCCCACCTATTAACTTGGTTATGTGCTACTGACGAGTGCTAATAAGCACGAAACACGTGTCTAGCACTACCTTACAGACAGCTTCCCCAATAATTCCCTCGCTTTCATAACTGGTACTGTCGCTAATTCTTTACCTTTTCTTTTTTCATGGGGTTAGAGGTATCACGCAGGGTCTATTGCAACCTCCGTGGTGATGTTGGCTGTTGCCCAGAAAACTCTGAGTCTCCTGACAAAATACCACAAATGAGTTGGCAGGTCCCTGGTCTGTGAACTCTTTGTGTTTTTCTTTTTTCTTCTTTTTTTTTCTTAACTTCCAAGTTTCCCACCTATTAACTTGGTTATGTGCTACTGACGAGTGCTAATAAGCACGAAACACGTGTCTAGCACTACCTTACAGACAGCTACCCCAATAATTCCCTCGCTTTCATAACTGGTACTGTCGCTAATTCTTTACCTTTTCTTTTTTCATGGGGTTAGAGGTATCACGCAGGGGCTATTGCAACCTCCGTGGTGATGTTGGCTGTTGCCCAGAAAACTCTGGGTCTCCTGACAAAATACCACAAATGAGTTGGCAGGTCCCTGGTCTGTGAACTCTTTGTGTTTTTCTTTTTTTTTTCTTAACTTCCAAGTTTCCCACCTATTAACTTGGTTATGTGCTACTGACGAGTGCTAGTAAGCACGAAACACGTGTCTAGCACTACCTTACAGACAGCTTCCCCAATAATTCCCTCGCTTTCATAACTGGTACTGTCGCTAATTCTTTACCTTTTCTTTTTTCATGGGGTTAGAGGTATCACGCAGGGGCTATTGCAACCTCCGTGGTGATGTTGGCTGTTGCCCAGAAAACTCTGGGTCTCCTGACAAAATACCACAAATGAGTTGGCAGGTCCCTGGTCTGTGAACTCTTTGTGTTTTTCTTTTTTCTTCTTTTTTTTTTCTTAACTTCCAAGTTTCCCACCTATTAACTTGGTTATGTGCTACTGACGAGTGCTAATAAGCACGAAACACGTGTCTAGCACTACCTTACAGACAGCTTCCCCAATAATTCCCTCGCTTTCATAACTGGTACTGTCGCTAATTCTTTAACTTTTCTTTTTTCATGGGGTTAGAGGTATCACGCAGGGGCTATTGCAACCTCCGTGGTGATGTTGGCTGTTGCCCAGAAAACTCTGGGTCTCCTGACAAAATACCACAAATGAGTTGGCAGGTCCCTGGTCTGTGAACTCTTTGTGTTTTTCTTTTTTCTTCTTTTTTTTCTTAACTTCCAAGTTTCCCACCTATTAACTTGGTTATGTGCTACTGACGAGTGCTAATAAGCACGAAACACGTGTCTAGCACTACCTTACAGACAGCTTCCCCAATAATTCCCTCGCTTTCATAACTGGTACTGTCGCTAATTCTTTACCTTTTCTTTTTTCATGGGGTTAGAGGTATCACGCGGGGGCTATTGCAACCTCCGTGGTGATGTTGGCTGTTGCCCAGAAAACTCTGGGTCTCCTGACAAAATACCCCAAATGAGTTGGCAGGTCCCTGGTCTGTGAACTCTTTGTGTTTTTCTTTTTTCTTCTTTTTTTTTCTTAACTTCCAAGTTTCCCACCTATTAACTTGGTTATGTGGTAGTGACGAGTGCTAATAAGAACGAAACACGTGTCTAGCACTACCTTACAGACAGCTTCCCCAATAATTCCCTCGCTTTCATAACTGGTACTGTCGCTAATTCTTTACCTTTTCTTTTTTCATGGGGTTAGAGGTATCACGCAGGGGCTATTGCAACCTCCGTGGTGATGTTGGCTGTTGCCCAGAAAACTCTGGGTCTCCTGACAAAATACCACAAATGAGTTGGCAGGTCCCTGGTCTGTGAACTCTTTGTGTTTTTCTTTTTTCTTCTTTTTTTTTTCTTAACTTCCAAGTTTCCCACCTATTAACTTGGTTATGTGCTACTGACGAGTGCTAATAAGCACGAAACACGGGTCTAGCACTACCTTACAGACAGCTTCCCCAATAATTCCCTCGCTTTCATAACTGGTACTGTCGCTAATTCTTTACCTTTTCTTTTTTCATGGGGTTAGAGGTATCACGCAGGGGCTATTGCAACCTCCGTGGTGATGTTGGCTGTTGCCCAGAAAACTCTGGGTCTCCTGACAAAATACCACAAATGAGTTGGCAGGTCCCTGGTCTGTGAACTCTTTGTGTTTTTCTTTTTTCTTCTTTTTTTTTCTTAACTTCCAAGTTTCCCACCTATTAACTTGGTTATGTGCTACTGACGAGTGCTAATAAGCACGAAACACGTGTCTAGCACTACCTTACAGACAGCTTCCCCAATAATTCCCTCGGTTTCATAACTGGTACTGTCGCTAATTCTTTACCTTTTCTTTTTTCATGGGGTTAGAGGTATCACGCAGGGGCTATTGCAACCTCCGTGGTGATGTTGGCTGTTGCCCAGAAAACTCTGGGTCTCCTGACAAAATACCACAAATGAGTTGGCAGGTCCCTGGTCTGTGAACTCTTTGTGTTTTTCTTTTTTCTTCTTTTTTTTTTTCTTAACTTCCAAGTTTCCCACCTATTAACTTGGTTATGTGCTACTGACGAGTGCTAATAAGCACGAAACACGTGTCTAGCACTACCTTACAGACAGCTTCCCCAATAATTCCCTCGCTTTCATAACTGGTACTGTCGCTAATTCTTTACCTTATATATATATATATATATATATATATATATATATATATATATATATATATATATATATATATTCTACTGTAAAATCTGTTTAGTATTTGGAAAAAATTAATAACTTAATATCATGTAAAATAGCTTTTGTCCTCAATGCGACTCTGTTGTCGCATCCTGATTCCGCTCACTGCAAATTACAAACGAGCAGGTCTTTAGTTTCAACCTGGCATATTTTCTGAATTTTGCAGTAATATTTTGGGCTGTTATTTTATGCGATTTCAAAAAAGAGTCTGTGGCTTTAGATATTTTTAATAATATAATTATTATTGTTAAAGTTAAGTTGACAACCTGCCAGACAACATCTGATAATGGTTTTGCACACTCAGTAATGTCACTTGCTTAGCTACCCTAAAGTACAGGTTGTATAATTAGAACGTTTTTATAACTGCTTTTCACTTATCGTAATGATAGCCACAGGGCCTTTTATTTCATTCCTTATCCTTTTATTTTTGTTTATGCACAAATTTTGAAATATGTATGAGCTTGGAGTTTTTATGTGCTAAATTTTACGATGTGGAACACTTTTGCTTTATTTTTACTTTTGTCTCTAACTTTTGGTTAAATATTATTTTTATATTTTGGTGAGGTTAGTTAACCTTTTATTTTATTTTAAATTGTCATCGGTTGATTTCCATTTTGATTACTAAATTTATTAAGCTCGTTCATATTTTTTTTATAATTTTATTGTCGTTACTATTTTGCTTTTTTGGAACTTAAAACATTTCATATTGTGCGATAGTCAGTACATTTGCTTTTCTTTGTACATTTCATATTGTTGTACAATAATTATTAGTACAATGGCCTCTCGTGGCCATTATTTTGTTTATAGATGTACATACATTGTGATATTTAATAGTTTTATTTAAATGGTTTCTCCCTTTAGGGGTTATTTTCTTTTTATTTAAGTGATCTAAAGTTTTCTAAATTCAATTATTATTTGATGTCCTTTTTTTATTGTATTTTACATTGATTCGGTTTACTCGATTAATATTTAACGTTCAACTTTTAAGTCGAGCTACTTTAGGGGTTTAAATTTTTAACGGCTTCGCTTAAGCTTATCTTCTCTTTTACTTACGACGTGGTGTAGCGTTGAACTTTGCAAGTTAGTTATCGATTAGTTTCATTTTTTTAATATTAGGTACCGTTTATTATTAACGTAATTATAGACTCTGTAATTTAGTTGTCAATGTCTTTTTAAGTAATAATTCCTTCTTTCATTAACGTTACTTCATATTATTACATCTGAAACTTGCTTAAATTTTGCAATTTATTTTCCATAATTACTTTCTCTTGTAATAGTATCGCTTTTATTTGAACATACTTTCTTTTCTTCTTTATTGATTAAAATTTAATTACTGTAACTACTAGGAATTGTTTTGTTTCTACAGCTATTTATTTCGGTTGTAAATGGCAAACAGGTTAGTGACGTCAAACTGTCAAAAATTGATTATCGCTGGAATCACTTTCCGGTCGATTAATTTTGGCTGCTACTACTTTATTCGTAACAGCTAAAAAAGACATTTATGAATAGAACCAAAAAATAGTTTTAATAATGTTTTTTGTTTTCCGCAGTTATCGAGGTAGCGACTAATTAGTTCATTAATAAGTAAAGACGGTTTGGATCGAGAATTAATTTATTATTTTATGGAAAAGAAAACCCATCTAAAAGTCACCCTCAGTAGTATAGATCCAAAGAAATTTCTCTCCATGTCAATTTCCCTCTCTGTGATCTGTAAGATAATGTATTCTTGGTAGTTTGCGAAGTTTTGCTATCTGAACAATTCTTCCCCAGATTTTTGTCCCCGGACATTTTGTCTCCTGATATTTCTTACTCTGGGCTTTTCACTCCTCGGGCTTTTCATTTCATACACCAGATTTGTTCCACCTCTGTTTCGTATATCGAGTTCTCCTCATCAGGGTTCGGTCTGATGAGAACTGGCCTCACCCAGATCTTTTTCTGCGTTTATATTCCTGAAATAATTATACTTCAATGCAACATCCCTGAATATTGAAGTCATAATATGTAATATCGTCGCTATATTTTTAAGAAGCACTATTTCAGACAGACTACCGAACATTATCATTCGAAAGCTGCCACATTTAATTGTGTGTTCTTAATCTATCTTCAGCATTCTAACGAGCCTTGGATTTAATAATAAACTTGACCTTACGGGGATAAAATCGTACCTAAATACAGTAGCTGGTAAAGTAATTGAAACGTTTTGCTTCATAAAATTAAGATTTTTTTTTAACAATAATGGTCGAAAGCAAACGCGCCTATTTTAAACTGTTCGCCAGAATAATCAAGCCAACGCCACTTACAAAAACTAAGATTTAAAATGGGGCTTACATATTTCCTTAGGAAGCGTCTTGGGTCCCGTCCTTTATTTACTTTACACTTGTGATCTCCCACAAACAGAAAATGTAACTGTGGCTACATTCGCTGATGACACTGCTGTATTAGCAGTAGGAACAGACCTAGATGCAGTAACCAGACAACTCCAACATTCTAGCGACCTGATTTACAATTGGACCACAGACTGGAAGATTAAGCTTAATGAGCAAAAATCTATTTGTGTCAACTTTACCAACAAAAGAATAAATACGTAAAAATTGAGAATAAGTTCTCTAAACCACCTGAAAATTCCTTATACTATAAGGATTTGAACAAATCATGGTAAAACAGCTATTCTCCGGGCTACATGCCCCTCCGAGCGCTGGATTACATACCAAAATTTGCCGTATTTTGACTAACACTGTTAGACAACAAAATACTTGGTTTGACTGCAAGAAACTACCAGGAAGGAGGTAGCTTTTTTCTTTAGTTAGGATGTCGTTACCTGCATACCGGTTTCGAACTCTTTAGTTCTCATCAGTACAGGATAAACGAACATACCTACCTTCAGAAACAGCATACTCTTTAAGCTAGCCATGTCACACTGTATAAGCAGAATAAAACAGGCAGCGCCATCCATTAGCAGTTTCAAGCAGTCGGAGTAGAATTTACCGTAAGGTAAAATATTGCAACAATGAAATGAAGTCTACTTGTCAGGGGTACATATATAAATACGTAAAAATTGAGAATAAGTTCTCTAAACCACCTGAAAATTCCTTATACTATAAGGATTTGAACAAATCATGGTAAAACAGCTATTCTCCGGGCTATATGCCCTCCGAGCGCTGGATTACATACCAAAATTTGCCGTATTTTGACTAACACTGTTAGACAACAAAATACTTGGTTTGACTGCAAGAAACGACCAGGAAGGAGGTAGCTTTTTTCTTTAGTTAGGATGTCGTTACCTGCATACCGGTTTCGAACTCTTTAGTTCTCATCAGTACAGGATAAACGAACATACCTACCTTCAGAAACAGCATACTCTTTAAGCTAGCCATGTCACACTGTATAAGCAGTATAAAACAGGCAGCGCCATCCATTAGCAGTTTCAAGCAGTCGGAGTAGAATTTACCGTGAGGTAAAATATTGCAACAATGAAATGAAGTCTACTTGTCAGGGGTACATATATAAATACGTAAAAATTGAGAATAAGTTCTCTAAACCACCTGAAAATTCCTTATACTATAAGGATTTGAACAAATCATGGTAAAACAGCTATTCTCCGGGATATATGCCCTCCGAGCGCTGGATTACATACCAAAATTTGCCGTATTTTGACTAACACTGTTAGACAACAAAATACTTGGTTTGACTGCAAGAAACTACCAGGAAGGAGGTAGCTTTTTTCTTTAGTTAGGATGTCGTTACCTGCATACCGGTTTCGAACTCTTTAGTTCTCATCAGTACAGGATAAACGAACATACCACCTTCAGAAACAGCATACTCTTTAAGCTAGCCATGTCACACTGTATAAGCAGTATAAAACAGGCAGCGCCATCCATTAGCAGTTTCAAGCAGTCGGAGTAGAATTTACCGTGAGGTAAAATATTGCAACAATGAAATGAAGTCTACTTGTCAGGGGTACATATATAAATACGTAAAAATTGGGAATAAGTTCTCTAAACCACCTGAAAATTCCTTATACTATAAGGATTTGAACAAATCATCAGGTAACGACATCTTAACTAAAGAAAAAAGCTACCTCCTTCCTGGTAGTTTCTTGCAGTCAAACCAAGTATTTTGTTGTCTAACAGTGTTAGTCAAAATACGGCAAATTTTGGTATGTAATCCAGCGCTCGGAGGGGCATATAGCCCGGAGAATAGCTGTTTTACCATGATTTGTTCAAATCCTTATAGTATAAGGAATTTTCAGGTGGTTTAGAGAACTTATTCTCAATTTTTACGTATTTATATATGTACCCCTGACAAGTAGACTTCATTTCATTGTTGTAATATTTTACCTCACGGTAAATTCTACTCCGACTGCTTGAAACTGCTAATGGATGGCGCTGCCTGTTTTATACTGCTTATACAGTGTGACATGGCTAGCTTAAAGAGTATGCTGTTTCTGAAGGTAGGTATGTTCGTTTATCCTGTACTGATGAGAACTAAAGAGTTCGAAACCGGTATGCAAGTAACGACATCCTAACTAAAGAAAAAAGCTACCTCCTTCCTGGTAGTTTCTTGCAGTCAAACCAAGTATTTCGTTGTCTAACAGTGTTAGTCAAAATACGGCAAATTTTGGTATGTAATCCAGCGCTCGGAGGGGCATGTAGCCCGGAGAATAGCTGTTTTACCATGATTTGTTCAAATCCTGATAGTATAAGGAATTTTCAGGTGGTTTAGAGAACTTATTCTCAATTTTTACGTATTTATATATGTACCCCTGACAAGTAGACTTCATTTCATTGTTGTAATATTTTACCTCACGGTAAATTCTACTCCGACTGCTTGAAACTGCTAATGGATGGCGCTGCCTGTTTTATACTGCTTATACAGTGTGACATGGCTAGCTTAAAGAGTATGCTGTTTCTGAAGGTAGGTATGTTCGTTTATCCTGTACTGATGAGAACTAAAGAGTTCGAAACCGGTATGCAGGTAACGACATCCTAACTAAAGAAAAAAGCTACCTCCTTCCTGGTAGTTTCTTGCAGTCAAACCAAGTATTTTGTTGTCTAACAGTGTTAGTCAAAGTACGGCAAATTTTGGTATGTAATCCAGCGCTCGGAGGGGCATATAGCCCGGAGAATAGCTGTTTTACCATGATTTGTTCAAATCCTTATAGTATAAGGAATTTTCAGGTGGTTTAGAGAACTTATTCTCAATTTTTACGTATTTATATATGTACCCCTGACAAGTAGAATTCATTTCATTGTTGTAACAAAAGATAAGGCAATCATCAACCAGTTAACATAAATGGTATCATAGTTCCCTATGAAAATACTGCCAAATACCTGGGGATGACCTTAGATGCGAAACTAAGATGGAAGGAACATATCAGAACTAAACGTACTGAACTAGGGCTCAAATATAGACAGTTGTATTGGCTCTTGGAACGAAAATCTAAGCTGTCGATACACTGTAAAATCATGATATACAACCAGATTTTAAAACCAGTCTGGGTTTATGGCATCCAGTTATGGGGCTGTGCCAAGGAGAGCCACATTAAACGCATCCAAAACTTCCAAAATAAAGTATTACGGAACATAGTTAGTGCACCGTGGTACATACGAAATAGTGACTTACATCGCGATCTTGGTATCCCGTATGTCACTAGTAAAATTAGAAGATGTGCCATCAAGCACGAGTCTCGACTCCATCAGCACGTTAACGGCGAAGCCATCAGGCTTCTTGACAACCAGGACCTAGTTAGAAGGCTGAAGAGAACCAAGCCCTTTGAACTAGTATAGACTTTTCAAAACATAGTACAGTGCGCAAGTGTGTGAGTGCTAAGTGCCATGGCCATGAGTCACAACAGATAAACCTTTAGGACTCCATTGGGTGAACTTTAGTATATAAGGATTTTAGTTTTTAAGAATTTAGAGAAAAACTAATGGTTGGTCTTGCAGACCAGTTTTAATAATAGTAAACGCCGCAGGCTTTATCAATTAAAAAAAAAATTTTTAAAAATAATAAAAAATATTTCCTTAACCAGGGAGGAAAGTAAATTCTTCAATATAGGCATAAAAATTTTGAATTTTCTTGGATTAATTTGGTCAAAACCAAACAGAAACCCAAACAGAAATATTACTAAGTATGATATAGTATTCGTACACATTTTCTAGACAGTTTTAAATTGTATTTGTAATTATTCTTGATGGATGCTCAAATGTTTATCATAAATATGAAACATTGGTTTCAAGTTGTTTAGGATGTAAATTTTATATTTATTTACATATAAGTTCAAATAAAATTATTAATAGCTAATGTTTTCTCAGAGTTATGTTTTGTTTAATGGTCTTTCTGGTCAAACAACTAGGCAACAAGCTTTCGGCGAAAACACAAATTTGTTTACGTTCCTTTTTGTATTTGAAGAATCGTCTTATTCTGAATATAAAATCAACAATGTGTTTATACCGTAAAATGGGGTGAATAGGGTCACGGGGGTGAATAGGGTCAAAGTGTGTTCGTTACCTTAATCCAGTTTAAAAATAAAATGCGCGAATGGTGCCGATTTTCGAACATGGCTTTTACATGTTGACACTTGCCAACACCGGACGTGATAATTATGTGTGCTGTTAAACAACCTGTAGCGGCGTTTTAGCCACGATAATATTCGTAATATTTAGCGGCAAAAAAGTTATCCCGTAAACGTGTCCCGTCTTTTTGTTAAAATTAACGGACAAAGATTTTTGTGTTTGTGTAACTTAAAGGTAAGTGTCCCAGCAATAAAGTTATATAATTAGTGTTTTATTATGTTACCTGGTGTTTGTGTTAAACCGAATTTTTGTTTTGCGAAAATTTGATATAGATTATTGGCCATTACTGTATTGTAACACACTTGATTCGTAATATAGGTACGTTTAGAAACCAATGTGTACTTTATTTACCTATTTAACCTCTTTTTTACAATAATATTTTTGGTTTTTTTAGCAAACCAGATAAACACAAACAGCCAGATTATCCAATGCTAGTCCGGTCTAATTTGACAATCAAAAGTTTTAAACTGACAAGTGTAAGAATAAGACAACTCAGTTTTATTCTAGGAACTTATTTCTGAGCTTTTTCGCAAATTTATCAGGAAAAGGACAATTTTAGTACGTACTTTCCACACTAATAGAACTAAATTCATTACAGCAACTCGTTCCAAGATGAAAATCATGTGACAACCAAGTAAATCGCCGAAATATTACAATAATTCATAAGTTTTGAATGACTAGTACAGGACAAAAACCTGTCAAAACATAACTGATCAACTATAAGATCTTAATTTAAACCAGTACTAAATCTTAAACTTTCTTAGTGAATCTGGACGAAATATTTTATGTAAAGTTTAATATGTAACTTTTGTTACCTACCTATGTTTGCAAACAAAGCCAAAAAGTATCTGTTTCAAACAGTTTAGCTGACCCTTTTTAACCCAGTAGCGGTTTACTCGTATTTTAGAGTAATTTTTAAGGCGTGACCCTATTGACCCCGACTTTGGGGTGAAGAGGGTCAGGGCATAAAAAACTATATATATGCTGACTCCTACTGAATTTCTTAAAACTTATATGGTAGTTCTATTGTACAAGTAGGGACTCATACTAGTAACCTATGTCCAAATTTTTCCGGACAACGGTTTCAAAGTTATCGAGGTGTAAAGTTGAAAATTGACCCTATTCACCCCATTTTACGGTACATGTTTACTTCCCGAAGAATATTTTTTGGTTGTTTTTCTAGTTGGTTTCAATTTAACATACCCATAGGGTCAATTTTCATTCTTTTCCTAAGAATAAATTGTTAAATTTAAATCATTCTTAATTTTTTCTATATAGTCTATATGCCCTTTATATTTATATAAGATGTTTACGAGAAAAATATAAACGTAAATCATATTAATAGCCTTGCAAAAATGGCATTGCCATTTTTCGGCGTTGTTTTAACTTTCCCTGTACTATTTTCATATATAAAAGAATTCCGTCAAGTGCAAGCTATACTTGCACAATTAGTGTTCCGTGCCATCAGTCCCACACTTAACCTGAGCAAATCTCGGCCTCCCGATCCCCGCCCATCTGCACGCTACCCGTCGCCGACAGCACCAACGCCGTATCACGTTGCGTATGCGCGGAGCTGAGTGGGGAGCGTTTCAACTGAGCCAAATAAAAAATTTTAAAAAATCATGTAAGGACAAAAGTTGTTGCTTACACCGTGAGAAATATTTTTTGTCGAACAACTTTTTCTCTAAAACCAATGATTTAGCAGTTTTTAGGAAATAAACAATTAAATTGTTTATAACAAGTGATCGCGCTAGAATTTTTGAATCCTGATAATTATGGCTCAATCTACACCTAATTCTTAATGTTCATGATTTTTTTTTCGTAATGAGGGTGGGGGACAGCAATTGTTAAGCGCTTTTTCCTTAAAAATGTTTTAAAAATGCATAAAAAATACGTTATATTGTTGAATTCGTGCTTCAATAAGCTTTCATTTGACATCCTACACGATGCCGTTGAAATTTTCCCAATTTTCCAATTTACCCCCTGAAACTAACGCCCAGAATCAAAATTAACTTTTTATACTTCACGTCTAAAATTGGGCTACTACACTCTATCTTTGTGATAAATTTCAAATTTTTACGTCAAATAGTTTCATAGAAAATCGCCTGTGACAGACGGATGGAAGGAAAATTACTTTAAAATATATGAGATAACAAACCTGAGCTAACCTGTATCTTCTTTACGATATATTTCAAAGAAGTATTTCATTAAACTAAGAAAGTCAGCATGTCTTAACCATATTGTCTCCTAATAAGAGAATGGAGTATTTAAATTAAACCCTTTTAATTCTTTATTTCAATGCACTGTATCTTAAAATATTTTGCTTAAGTTGGTGTATCATTTTGTCCTTTTATATAGAATAACACATTGAAAATAATTCATTTAAAGGAAATCAAATTCAAGGGAATCAATTTTATATTTTCACCAAGTAAGTAAAACTCTTTGGTTTTATTACAGACTAGCTGGTACCCGCGGGCTTCGCGAGCGTGTTTTAATCATGAAATATATTTTTAGAATACATATTTGTAAATTAGCACTTGCTGGTATACAACATTGGTTGTTTTTCGTAGAGGCTGCAAAATAGCCAAGCTGTGGGACAGTTAAGTATGTACATCTATACAGTATGCGCAATTTTTTTTTAATTATAGCTGCTGTGTGTAACAATAAAGTATGGGGAAAATAAAAACTGATGGCTAGAGCTCTAGGTTATGCGGCGCGAACATCTGAAAGCACGGTTGCTAGATTTATTGAAGTATAAACTAAAAATGTTGGCAGTTGGTGTTACCCCCTAGGGATTAAATTACAACACAAAAAAATTTGTTCTTATCTCAAAAAAAAAAAAAGAATTTGAGATGGTTCGGCGTTTGTCAATACAAACTGTCGTTTAAAAATAAAAATAATTTAATTTTTTGGGAATGACTTTACCCCCGTAGCAAGAGACTTTCATAACACCCGTTACTTTTGCACGAAGACCGCAAAGCAAATCTGCTTTGCGGTTTTCGTTGGTTGGGTTGCCACGACGCGACGCGACGTAGGGTTTAGTAGATCTGGTGAGGGGGTGTTTTTACCCTTTATGTGTATTACAACACAAAAATTAAATAAAGTCGACGTGTTTCGGCATTTTTCATAAAACCCATTGGTTTTTGAACTAAAAAATTATTTAATTTGTAGGAGTTGATTTTACCCCTGAGTGAGTTTTGCCATATCCTTTCTTAGCTTTCTGTCTTTGGTAGTTAGGGCTGAGCATTAATAAATCAGTGGTGGAAGTGTGTTTTTACCCCTAGGGGTAAAATTCCACCATGAAAAAAAGTAGTCTTATGTAAAAATAAAGAAAAATTGACATGTTTTGGCGTTTTCCTTAGAACTTGGTAGTTTTTAAAATAAAAAATAATTTAATTTTTAGGGTTTGCCTTTATCTCCTTAGAGGGTAAGTTTTGCAATATCTTTTCTTAGTGGACGTCTGGGGCCTAAACTAATGCTGTATGCAAAATTTCAGCTTTCCACCTTTTATTAGTTAGGGCAGAGCCTGGATACATCAGTTGTAAAAGTGTTTTTACCCCCTTAGGGTAAAATTCCAATACGAAAAAAAGTAGTCTTATGTAAAAAAATAAAATAAAATTTACATGTTTTGGCGTTTTCCTTAGGACTTAGTAGTTTTTAAAATAAAAAATAATTTAATTTTTACGGGTTGCTTCTACCTCCTTAGGGGGCAATTTTTGCAATATCCTTTCTTAGTGGACCCCTAGGGCGTAAAAGAAAACTGTGTGCAAGATTCCAACTTTTTAGCATAAGTAGATTTGGCTGGGGGATGATGAATGAGCGAGTCGGTCAATTTACTCTTTTATATATTAGTATAGATAAAAGATGATTTTTTTCCTTTTGTTTGAAATTGGGTCAACTTTTTGAAAATGATGAACAGTTTTAACCATAACTGATTATTTTATTGGGATATATCACACCATCCTGATTCCATTTTTTTTTTTGTTTGAATTTGTCAATATTCTGTTATCTATATCTTTTAAACAGATGTAGATAGACAGGCACATTTTATTTTATTTGTAGATAATTGCATTAACTTTAAAATGAACTCTTAAACCATCATATTGGAACGTGCCATTTAAGAGATAGGTACCAAAAATTGACGAAAAACTAATTTTTTCATCTCTTTTCAGGATTATCAAAGATATTAAAAAATATTAAATATTTCCACTAAATATATATTGTTCTCGGGACTGGAAAGAAGATTATTCGCCTTAAAAAATTTTGATACTACTCTTTTTCACAAAGTAAAGCCGCTTAACCTAAAAAAAATTAGTAAAATCAAGTTTTCGAACTATTGATCTAGAATTTTCATTTTGGGTTTAAATTATTTAGGACAGACCACTTTAACGAAATCTGCAAAAAAAATGGAAATGGGAAGACCTTTGGGTTAAACTTAGTCGAGGCATGCCGTGTTTTGTTATTCAATAGAAATGTTTATTTATTATTATTTTAATTTAGCATATGAATCTGATTTTTTTTAATTCATTGGCCATAAACTTTGTATATATCTTTAGAAAAGCTGCTATTGCTAGCGGCAACATATTTTATTTGATTTTTTTGGGTATGTAGGTGATTGGGTATTGTTTTCTTTTTTTTATTTCCTTTGGTTGTACTACAGTTTTGTGATGTTTATCATTACAGGGCTTAATGAAAAGCTTTATACAATAAAGAGAAATGAGCTTTATGAAATTCTACTGAAAAAATCACATATATTTTTTTGTAGTAAAACTCAGAAAGAACATGTTTTAAATCATGCTTTTATTTTGTACGAAGCAGCAGAAACTGCTTATCGAGATAAAATGCAATCTTTCGATAAGTTCCATATTATTCTACAGGCTTGTGGGCATCCAATCAACATTGTAAAACTTCGAGCATACACTGAAGAAACTGTGAAAATGTATGTTGATTTGTTTGAATGGTTTCCAATGAATAACACTATGCATACAATTTTAATGCATAGGACAACTATGATAAAATCTTGTATTTTACCAATCGGAATGCTGTCTGAAGATGTTCAAGATGCCAGAAATAAAGACATCCGAAACTATAGGGAGAATTTCGCGAGGAAATGTTGGAGAACGTGCAATAAAGGGGATGTCATAAAAATGCTACTACTAAACTCAGATCAGTCAGATGCCCAATTTTCTGAATTATAAAAGTGGTAACAAAAAAAATTACTCTAAAGAATTAATAAATCTTCTTTGGGACCCGCAATTGATTATATTAGGATTTGTTTATTTTTGTTTTATTTTAATCATTGTCATTTGTAGTAACAAATAATATAAAAATCTACCGGTATGCCTTTTATTTCTATTTTACAAGCCTTAACTTCACTAATTTAACATTAGAATAATAATACAAGACCAGTTTAAATCGCAAATATTTTTGGCCAGGTTTCTCGCACTTTTTCCCATAGTACGACGGAACCGTAAATACACTGTGTTTAAAAGTAAGTCCCTATTGCACACCAAACACCACACGCGAGACCCCTCATATTTTAGGTACGGAAAAGTAAAAATAATAAACTTCTGAATATTCTGCGATAGCAGATGACTTCTACGAACTTTTGGTAACATGTTTCCACCGCAAAGCGAGTCGCGAGTCGCAACACATAGCGACAGATATAGTTTCGGCGCCTATACTTTCATTTACGAACCCTACTAATTACCATTGGAAGAAAATGTACCAAGCTCTACTCCACTTATATAAATATTATACATTTAAATACATATATATATATATATATATATATATATATATATATATATATATATATATATATATATATATATATATATATATATATTATGCGCATAATATTTCTTATTTTGGACCTATATATATGTATATATATATATATATATATATATATATATATATATATATATATATATATATATATATATACCTTCCTGTGATCAACTTTAATGCCCTTGACAAAGCAGGATGCAAGACATGTCAATTTTTTGCTGATTACTGTATTTGTAGAGATCTTGTTTACTTCATACTCGTAGTGGTTACCGTTAAACAAGGTAATTGACTTTTAGGAATAAATTAAGGTAATTCCCACACTTTATTATTATTTGCGCGCTTAAACTGTCTTATATTTAAGATGAACTTGAACGGGGTTTATGAGTTTCATTATTTCCAATTTGTAAATACGTTCATAAATAAACATGATGAAAATTTTATGTAAAATTTAATATACATATGTATAAGCTTTAGTTAGTACAAGATCGTTAGGACAAGTATTTGAGAGAAATTCGGTATGTAGATGTATCTGGAAAATATACATTCCGCAAATGCATTAAAAAAAGAAAATTGTTGGAATCGTCTCTCACTAAATTTTGATTTCGGTGCCACTGTATGTATAGAAAGGAAGAAGAGAATTTTCGACGTTTTATTTTTTGATTTGGTTTAGTATTTTTTAAGGAAATAAAAATACAATGTAGTCCCTTTATAAAACTTCGCATGTATATTTAATACGCCACAATCTACGTTCATACACTCCCTTTAAAACGGCTAAGTATAAATGGATCTTTCACAAAACGCACAAAATTCTTCCTAGATTCTCGGAACTGGAAAACTTTTCCAAAAAAGTCAGGGTTTCACTTAACACCCTGTAAAATAGAGTTGCAGCGACTGCTAGCAATAGTGCCTTGAAGTATAAAAACTAGAAGAACTATTCAATTACATACTGAAAAAGTTAAATCAAAATCTTTTTTCGTTTCGAAAATATTCCACTCTAAATTTTATCAAAAATTTAGTTTGTCCCGCTTGAATTGGCCAGCAGTTTAGTTTCACTAAAGCCGTTTTAAAAAGAGTACATTCAGGGCCTTGGAAAAGGCGGAAGGACAATGTTGTCACCACATTTAAAACCTAAATTTATAGAGAAGTTTTTTAATTCAACGATTAATATAGTCCCCGTGTTCTGTCTCTTTTCAACACTCACTGCTACAAGAACAGATTACATCAGATGCCATTAAAGAAAGAATAAATAAAAATTAGAACTCACACATTTATTTCCCTAAATGATGCATTCTTGGGTAATATTCGTTCGTAATGTAATAATTATATAGAATCGGTATGTATTTGTCTTTATTTGAATAAGTTGATTTTTAAAAATGGTCAAAAGTGTCCCTATGTCTAAATGCTGGTGTATCCTATCGTAACCTCATTGTACCTATTCGTTCATAGATAGTAGAGTTAGAATTTATTTGTCCGATTTCACGTCGTTTATGTATCTAAAAGCGAACGATTTTGTATTATATAAAATATGCATCATACAGAAATAATTGGACAGATTCTACATCACTAAGCCGGTCTAACTTGACAACCAAAAGTTTTAAACTGAATAAGAATAAAGCAACTAAGTTTTATACTATTTATAAAGAAGAGGGCAATTTTAGTACGTACTTTCGAAAATTATAGAACTAAATTAATTGTAGCAACTCGTTCCAAGATGAAAATCATTTTGAAACCACGCAAATTGCTGAAATATTAGAACTCATAAGCTTTTAATGACTACTTATTGACAATATCAGGACAAACACCTGTACATAGATATATTATTATATATTATATTATATTATATTATATTTTTCTTTTTTTAAAGGTACCGAGCAAAAAATTAATCCTGTCTAGGTACCTTAACCTAACAATTATGTTTTGCTTGAGAAATAATATAATGTCTTCTTGTGGCCATGGAGTTGAGAAATACGTTCTCGGACAGGTTTGCTCAGTTCTAGGGTTGCTCAGGATCTTTTTTGATACTTGTTAAAGGTTCCGAGCAAAAAATTAATCGGGTCAAACGTCAAGAAGCCCAGCAGCCAACGTATCCGGGGTCCCTGTAGCGACGAGTATGTTGAGCGACTTTGCCATTAGCAGTGGTTCGCGATCATCTCCGGCCACGAACGCCTATCTTGGTCGCCCCGAGGAAACCGTACCTTTAACCTTTATAATAGTGAATCCGAATGAATATGTCCACTAAAATATCAGCAGGTGTTCGCACAATTCCGATTCGATCGCACACGAATGCACTAGCCAATCGGCTACCTCCCTCGAAACAGCAGTGGTAGCCGTCAAACATTGGCAAGAAATCGTTATGTCATTCTCTGGACCTTTTTATTATTTAAATTTTAACAGGCTTTAATTTCTGGACAAAGGATTACGGAGCACCTCAGGATTTTTTTATTATCGTAAAGCCCATATTATAACATACCCTGATTAGCATTAAAATTATGAAATTCTGGTTTAGTGAAAGAGCCCATTAATGTTGCATGCCGATACATTAACGTAGCCAATATGTAGGTAAGCACCATTTTGAAAGTTAAATGTACTAATTTCGTTTTCACATTTTTTCTGTTTCTTACGTCGTTTTGTGTAGTTTACGTATTTAAGAATTTTTTGAATAATAAATTATTATTACTTTTAATAACTAGAATAATTTTTAATAACTAGAATAATAAATTATTATTATTTTTAATAACTTAGTTGTTCTTGAGCCTTCTAGTTTACATAAAATGTTGACCTTCTGCTTCGCTCGCATAAAACAAGAAATATATAAAGTACGTGTGTTCAGGTCCGATGAGAGAGCGGGTCGGTCGGAGTAGTCACTATATTTTTGTAAGCAATTATGATTGACCAAACTAACTAATTTAAAAATAGCTTTTCACGGATATTCCAGTGCCCCATAAAATGTGAGCAGGTATGGGGCTAAAGTAATACTGGAAATTCATATATCTGTCACGACCCCCCCCCCCCCCGAAAACATAGACCCTCAAAAGAGGCCATTTCAAAAAGATTTTTTTTTCTAAAACCTAAACTACTGTGTATATCTGAAAATAATTTTGTTTACGAAGACCAGACAAAATTATATCAAACACACCGCCAGAGACGGACTAACTGCGACGCTAATTTTACATTAACCAAAAAAACTGATAAAAATAATTTTGAATTTTCAAAAATGATCCCTAGTACCAAACTAGATCAAGCTTAACCACAGACTAACAACGAATTGTTCCAGGGGACAATTGTGGCCGCCAGCTTTTAAACAGCGAGATGGGTCGGAGTTAAGATGTTTTATTTTAGAGCGCCACGTGATTTTAAGGTTTTACACCATGCCCCTGTATATAGATGTTGCAAGAGGAAAGACAAAAATCACGAATTGTCAAGCCCCTGGCTGCAGTCTGCCTTCCACCAACACTCGTTCCGATACTAGTAACAAATAAAACAACACCGCTTAAAACAACAAATTGGTTATATTAATAACCGGAAAAGAAATTGGTACAAATTGGTTAAATCGGTGGTCTTGATGACCAATGAAAAATATAATATATAATACCGTGTAGGTGAGTAAGATTGGTCTCTAGGGGTATAACCGGCGCACGCTCAGTCCTCAAACATGATCACGTCTAGTTTACAGCACTTTCGCACACCCCGTATTATAACCCCTGACTTAAATCTAACAATAATATGGGACACGATAGGATTCCCACTGGTTAATTATCAAAATAAAAGAATCATTCAATGACACTTATAACTCGTATCAGCAAGTATTATATACAGTAAGTACACAGTAAATTTTACATTAAAGGGGGGAAATAAAAAGTAAATGTTACATTTAGGGGGGGCAGAAAAAGAGTAATAGTTGATATAAAAAAAATAAGCAAAAACTTGCGGTTTCCTTAGCTGGTAAGGTCTCAGCCTCTTCTCAATGGAGGGAGTGGTGAGCCAGCAACAATCGCTTGAGGGCTGACAGGTGTACGGTGGTCAACCTTGGTGGTAGGAGTCCTGTAGAAATGACTGGGACAGCTATGAGTGATCTTAAAAATCAGGCCGGACGCAAGGAAGGGCCGATCTATCCCAGGAGACGTTAAATCCAACTAACACATAAACATAAAAAAAACCTGGATAGAGAAAACAATCAGCATAACATTCTCTGTCCATTAAACTGAATTATCAATATCTCTACACTATCTACGACACAATAAATGTACATTTACCTTAGATCTTAATCGGGGTTGATCAAAATAACGCGTGGGCCTTGAGAATTTTGCTCCTTTCCATGAAAGTGTAGGCGGTCAAATTCCATACAAACTATCACAAAGTTCCAATATATGACCTAAGCCCACGATGAGTTTTTAGAGATACTCCCTAACAAAAATGGGTACCGTTAAATCACTTAAAACAGTAATAATTCCAAAAAAAACTCAATTTTCTCGGCCCACGCCCAAAATGTGTCGTGCTAGCACGGAGTCTAATTTTCGTCTGACGTGTCAATTCTCGAATTCTCTAAAGCAGCTCTATACCAGATCAATCCGGATTCTGTAATTTCGAAATCTACGCATGCGCAGAACCAATGGGCCTAGATTATCTTTGTCGTTTTTCCAATCTAACGCGAACTTTATTGCAATTCCATTAGGAAAAGTTTCCTCAAGACAAAATAGAATTTTTAAAAGCTTTCCGAAGAAATTCCGCTTATTATTTTTGGAGATTTTCACCAAAACGTACAATCGAGTTTTGCTTCAGGGCTATCAGGCCTTGATAACAGCAGTTACTCCAGGAAATGGGTGTGTCCGACTAAGTCACCGGCTGGCAACACTGTCTTGATAACGTCACTCTCAGATGGCAATAACACCCGTTCTCGGATAACACCGACAGATGTCAGACAGACGTCAGAATCATTAATAAATAAACAAGGGCCTGCAAGGAATGATTTAAAACTGCTGTTTAAACAATCCAAAAAAACATGAATAAAACTACAAATCAACAACAGTAAGTACCCAAAATCATTCTTCAAACCCTGGTGTCCTGGTAGTGAAAATTAACCCAATGTTTACATCTACACACATAACATTATTCCAAATATTAATTATTTTAGGAAAAATTGACCAGAAATCAGTTCAATCCATCTCCAAAACACTCAACAAAGTGCCATTACCTATCCACAAATAACCGTGGTCAGTATAAACCAAAAATATTTAGGCGGACACAATGTAAACAAACCAGATCGAGCATGGTTAAGCAAGAAAGGGGGGCCTTCCAGGAGAAGCTCGTAAAATCCAATAAATCTGTATGCAAATAACTCTCGAAATTAGGCCAACAGTTGTCACATCCTAGAAATTTATCGAAGCTGTCAAATGAATATCAAGGTAACAACAATAATATTATATCGGTAATTATGTAGTAAATATATGGTTTTCAGCTATTTTTGCGTTTTTTGGGAAAATTCTTTTATGGTTAAATTCTACTGTCTTTCCTGATTGCAAATATAAGTGCGCACATAATAAATTATGAGCAAACCTGACCACCTTTTTGCTCACCACCCAAGCAAACCTGAGCAAAAAGGTGGTCAGGTTTGCTCAGTTTTGATTGATATAGATACATATATATCTATATCAATCAAAACTGAGTAAACCTGACCACCTTTTTGCTCAGGTTGGCGAGAAAAAATGTGGTCAGGTTTGCTCATAATTTATTATGTGCTCACTTATATTTGCAATCAAGAAAGACAGTAGAATTTGACCATAAAACAATTTTCTCAAAAAACGCAAAAATAGCTGAAAACCGTATACTACGTAATTAACATTATATCCAAACGATAGCCCTACTCACATGCCTTTTTACTTTTCTTTTTAGTGGGAAGAAAGCACTGATTCAGGGAAGCATACCTGAAATTGATCTAACTGTGATCTTAGACTGAAGCGTGCAAACAATGGTAAAATGATATATCATACTTTAATTTCAAAAAAAAAATGCCAAAAGACAATTAGAATAAGTGAATATTACTTATAGTAAGTATATTGTATTGTTAAGTTGTGAAAGTGATTACGCTTGATGAATAAATAAATAAACCAAAAGGAAAGAAGGCATAGCCCTGTATATTACTTTAATTTAGCTTTTATTCCTTCCTTTCTTTAATAACAAAAACAACTTACTGGTTACCTATTTATTTGCTTTTACATTACTGAAATTAAGAGAGAAAATTATACCCACGCATTCGCCAAAATATAAAAACATAAAATTGAAATTTTAACACGTTACATAACCCTAATATTTATTACCTCGTTTGGACGTCTGTATATGCTTGGTGAATTCTAAAGATTGATGTTTAAGTCATTTGTTCATTTCGTTACAAACAAGGTATCCTTAATTGATTTTAACAAGTTTCTTTTAAATACAGCCGAGTGCAATAAGACTATGGGGTTGTTGTGTACATTGTACCTATATTCAATCAAATTCAAAATAGTGTAGCTTCTGAGTTTTTGATCATGAAAATAAAAAAAGTAAAGGTTAGCTCAGACCCGTTAAGCCAGTCAAGCCTTTCGATATCAAATCCTTTTCATGTGTTCTTTATTATCTTGCAAAATACACAGAAACGAATATATAGGGTGTCCGAAAAGTATTGGTGTGGTGCTATAAGTAAAGATAGAAACACTAAATTCTAGGTGCATCTTATTAGCTAATATATCAACTTTTTTAAGTAATTTAATGTTTTCAATCCCCTTAAAGGATCCTTGGGAATTGAGGACAAAAATTTTAAATGCAACCCTATGCCGTGTGGTACCTCATTTTAAAGGTCTTCAAAAAAGAAATATTTTACCGTAAACCATAGGTCCGTATCCTAATTTGTTTTTAAGTGGCAAGCCTATAAAAATTAAAAATCGTGAACAAAAAATCGTTCAGACTCGCTCAGAAGGTTTAAGATTTAATTCTGGTTTAAATTAAGATCTTATAGTTGATCAGTTATGTTTTGACAGGTTTTGTCCTGTCAATGTTAATAAGTCGGCAAAAATCTTCTGAATTATTCTGATATTTTAGCGATTTGCTTGGTTTTCAAATGATTTTTATCTTGGAACGAGTTGCTGTAATGAATTTAGTTCCATTATTGTCGAAAGTACGTACTAAAATTGCCCTTGTCTTTTAATTTGCAAAAAAAAACTAAAAAACAAATTCACAGTATAAAACTTAGTTGTCTTATTCTTACACTTGTCAGTTTAAAACTTTCGGTTGTGAAATTAGACCGGACTAAATTTGGAGAATCTGGCTATGAAAATCTAAGTAGGGGAAATGTGCCTATGATGGACCACCGCTAATGATGGGCCACTAGCTGTATTTTCAAATTTACCGCGCATAATTCACTACCGCTATATTGGTTAGGTTGATTACAAGTGCTAACGTATATATAAGCAGTTTTTGTGAAAATAAATAAATAAGTTAAAATTGGTAAGTATTGATATAACAAAGTAGCTTGGCATAAGGTTAGTTAACTTTTGTTTTACCTTCAGCTAGAATCTGCTTTTGTTACTGCAGTTTGAAGGAACTGTTGCATGTTAATTGCGGGCCAAAAATTGAGGTTATGGCAAAGAACAAAAAAGTTTGCGATTTTTATCTGATTTATGCAATGTGGCTTATGATGGACTCTTTAACTGTGTCCAATGATGGACCAGGGGTCCATCATTGGCAATGAAATAACTAAAATAATTGTATTTTTTGAGCTATTTTTCTTTTTCGGTTATAGATATGGCATCCAAAAAAAAGACAACAGTGGGACGAGCATGACATGCGACAGGCTATTCAGAACGTACAAGATCACAGTATGGGCTTTAAGTTGGCCGCACAAACCTTCAGTGTTCCCAAAACAACTTTGCGAAGGCATTTGGCTAAACAGGATAGTTCCAAGGGTGATTTGGGAGGACGAGAAGCATATTATTAATATGGAAACAGGTTTTTTTGGACTAACTTCTAAAGATTTGCGGCGAATGGTATTCGAAGTAGCCGAAAGAAATAAAATAAAGCATGGGTTTAATCGTGAAATAAAATTGACAGGTTGGAAATGGGTTAGAGGATTCCTAAAGCGCAATCCACGAATATCTTTGCGAAGCCCAGAAAGTACATCATTAGCTAGAGCCCAGGATTTTAACAAGCCTAATATTCAAGCCAATTTCAATGCACTATCTAATACTCTGGAGCAGTACCACTTTCTCCCGGAAAATATTTATAACATGGATGAGTCAGGGTTGACTACGGTCCAAAAGAAATGCCAAAAAATTTACGCTGTACAAGGTCGCAAGCAAGTTGGTGCACTTAGTAGTGCAGAGCGTGGGCAACACATAACCGTAGTGTGTGCAATGAATGCCATGGGCACTTACGTCCCTCCTGTTCTTATTTATCCTCGTCAATCATGAACGATGCGCTTATGAACGGTGCTCCCGCTGGTAGCATAGCTTTCACACAAGAAAAGGGTTGGATGACCAGTGAAATGTTTTGTAAATGGCTAAAGCATTTTGTAAAGTATGCGAAAGCGTCTAATGAGAATAGGGTTCTTTTACTCCTTGATGGGCACAGTAGCTATAAGAGTTTCGAATCTCTGCAGTTTGCAAAAGAAAATGGTATTATTGTGTGCTGCTTTCCAGCACATTGTTCTCATCACGTTCAACCATTGGGTGTTGGATTCTTCCGTCCTCTTCATACGTATTTCGATCAAGAAATCCAATTATGGCTGCGTCACAACCCGGGAAAGGCAGTAAATCAATTCAAAATAGCAGGTCTTCTCAATCAAGCTTATTTGAAGAGTGCCGTACCATCAAATGCAATCAATTCGTTCAAAAAGACCGGCATCCATCCTTTTAATCCTGTGACAGGTCATTTTTGTCACCGAATTAGTTTTGTTCTAATGCTTAATTTATTCACGAAGGCCTGTTTAGTTGTATTTTATAGTTTACCTTAATGAAATAGTTGTGTCTCCACACGTACACGGTTGACCTGCCCTGTTCCCAGGCTAGTTTCTACGGTTTCTGTTCTGGCTGATTGCTGCTAGCTGTCCTCAGGTCAGCTGTCCTTCGTTTGAAGCTTCTAGATTTAACATTTTTCTCTGTTGTTTAGGCCCTGAGATTCGTTTTTCTGCGCCTTGCTTAAGGCCTTCCTGTGTGTACAGGCAGTCGCCTTTAGTCTATTTATGATGACATATTTTTAGAGAATAAATTTTAAAAGACTACCTACATTTTGAATGAGATTTAATCCCGGTGTTTTCCACTGCCTTCACTGTCCTGGATTTCTGAATCTAGCGTTCCCTATTAATTAAAGTCCGAGATTTCCTTCTCTTTTCCTTTCCAAGATCTTTTTTTGAATTTTGTAAACATTTAATTGAGTTGCATGTTGAAGATTAAGAGTGGGGTGTGTGGGTTTTCGTCGGACGGAACTTTAAGGCGTGTAGAGATGGTGCATCGGGGGTGGGAACCGACTGACCTGTTCGCATACACGAACAGTCCCAAAGCGCTTTTGGAAGCCGTCGATTTATGAACACGGCTGGTGCAGTAGCATTTTCGAGTGTGGGAAGGTTGGAATTTTGTAGCACTACATCATCGTCTTCCTTTCTGTAGTTTCGACATTCGGGGTTTCAGCTGTTAGTATTTGGATGCATCGTACTGAAATAGTGCGTCTCGATCAGTATCGGCGTAGGTACCTATAACGGTCAGTATTTCCGTAACTTTATTGTTTCACGCAAGAGGCCTGTGTATGATTTCAGTACCCTTGTTTGGTGGCGCGGCGACGATTGGAGTTCTAAGTTTCGGTGTTTTTTTTTGCGTTTGTTTCTCCGTTTGGGGTCGGAGACTTGTGCCATTCTGCATTCGGGGTCATCTGAGGGAGCAGCTTCTGGTCCATGCTTGGTTTTGGTTTGGATTTCGTAGTTCTTGCCGGTATGCCGTGGCGCCATCTTTAGACTATCAATTACTGTCATTCCGGTCAGTGTAGTTGCTTTCGCCCCCGATCATCTTCCGTGTTCTGTGGGTCCTTTTTGGCGCTGGCGCAAATATTAATGTAAGAACCATTTTGTTCGGAAGGGCGGTCCACTGTCGGGCATTTCCACTTTGGTTTTCAACGAAGATAGCAGTATCGCGGTGTCGGTTTCAGCCATTTTGAAGGCTCAAGTTTATGGATTAAGTTCCGGGACTGCGATTAAAAATTCATCTGCTGAATTATTGCTTACTGGGCAAGATTTTATCTGCATCTTCGTTTGTTAACATCATAATCAGGTGAGCTACCTTTTTTTATATAGATGAGTTTTTTCCGTTTTTTTTTGTCTACCGGTCGACGCCATGTGCAGGCTGAAATTTTTCAAGTACTAAGGATTTCTTTCTTTATTTCTATCAAGCCACGAACATCGGCAACAGTTTGGCGGTCCAAACCCTGTGGTAACCCTTGCTGTGTGGTGCCCTTTTGCTGCCTGTGGAAGTTGGAATTCTAACCCTCCTTGCTTAAGGGGTAAGTTAAACCTTGAAGTTTTTTTGCCCCGTGTTTCTCTAATACTTAATAATCGTTTATTTGTTTACGTCCATGCATTATAATTTAAATTTTTGCGAACAATAGTTATCGAAAATTCTGCTTCACAATCTTATTCTCTCAGACTAGTTTTTTTTTGGCTGCCCGGTGTGTGCTGCATCTTATTTTGAATTATAATAGCTGACTAAATTATTACCATAATAAGCAAGCCGCTCAACTGCTTTATTATTAGTATTACATTATCTAATTTGATTTCTTTTGAACGCGGGACTATATTTTTGAAGCTTGAATAGTGTGAAGTAAATTTCATACAATCTGTAAGCTATGTTTAGGGCCTCTTTATACCAGCTTATGGGCCAGCGGGAACAGCTAAGCTTGGATTTAAGTAGTCAGTCACTCGCGTAGTAAATGTAGATTGTTTTATCAAGTTTTTTATTGACTGTCGCCAAGCACATACAGTGGTTATTGGGCTATCTGTAGCGTTAAGTTTCAAGCAGTAATTTATAGATAAAGAGATTTGTGGTACTGGTTAGCTTGACATTGACAAGCCTGTCATATACCTCCGTTGAAGATTAAAGCGTTATAGCCAGTGTTTTTAAATTTATTAATTTCTGATTATTATTTTAGTCGCCATCTTATCAGGAAGGCTTCTTTTAATGTACTTAAATAAATTAAATCAAATAATATTAATATAAGTGCCACAGATCTTTATTCTTTTTTATAAGTTAAAAGGTGTATGAGCTGGAAGTTTCGGGCTTTATGCTTATGAAGCTGGAAAGTGTAGATTTATTTTAGCTTTTATTTATATGGATTGGTTGAGTAATTTTTTTTATGTGTTCAGAGGGGTTAACTTACTATTTAATTTTCAAATTTGTCACTATTGTTTTGGGGAAATAAACTTACTAGGCTCATACACATTTTACACGTTTTACACTTTTTATTTTATCATACCATTTGCTTAGTTGGAATTCAAGGTAGATAGATGCTTTGTATATATCTATGCTTATACTTTTGGTATCTCGTATTATTCGCTTGTGATTTAAGCTTTGTGTCTTTATTTATTTATTAATTTATTCATTTACGGTCATAAACACAAAAGTTACACACTAATTAAATTTAAATTTGTGATAGAGGTACATTACCGGTATATTTTGCTTTTAATTTAATATTTGTGCTTTTTTAAATGTACATAAACGGTGTGTATTTTCATTGTTTATATTCGAACGGTTTCTCCCTATACAGGGTGCTTTCTCTTAATTTAAATGATTAAAATTTTTGTGAAGTCAATTATTATTCTTGTGTTATCTTACATTGATCCACTTTATTTACACGAGTAGTGTTAACGCTTAGCTTTTGAGTCAAGCTACTATAGGGGTTTGAGGTTTTAATTATTTTACTTTTTTTTGGCTCTTTTACTTTGAATATTACTTAAACGTTTTAAGTCAAGCTAACTGGGGTTTCATTTTTAGTTATTTTTACTGTCTTCGCTCAAGCCTTTTGCTTTGTTTATACCTGTAATCTTGCGTGAACTTGTAATTTAGTTATCAATTATTTTTGCTTTTGTTGTACTTTTATTATTTTTTTTTATTGTTAATGTAAGATAACATAATGAAGTGTTAAACTGGTCAGTTAATGATAAATGTTCAGTTAATGAACATTTAATTTTTGTAAATATTAACGCTTATCGCTGAGTATCAAGGAACTGTACAATTTTATTTAGTTATCAATGCCCTTGCGTAATAATTTCTTTTGTTTAGTAACGTAACCTTTTTAAATCTTACCTTGAGTTTGTTTAAATTTTGCAATCTGGTTTTCAGCGATTACTTATTTTATTGATAGTTTTTTTTAATTAAAGTAACTTCACACTTTGTTTTTCTGTAACTTAAATAAAATTTTGCGGATTAGTTCCAGTAAATTATGTATCCAAATATTAACTTTTTTTATTAATGTAACCTTTTAATCGTATCTTAAGCTCGTTTAAATTTTGCAAATAATTACTTTCTCTTTTATTAGTGGTTTTTTTATATTGACGTAGCTTCTTATTTTTTTTAAATATTTTTCTACTTATCTAATTTTTTTTTTTCGATTCTGTTCAAGCCAATGACTTTCTCTTTTAATATTAAATTACTTAATTGATAAAGAACTAATTAAATTTCGGCGCTTTAGTTCCAGTAAATTGTTTCTTTCCAAATTTTAACTCTTTCTATTAACGTAACTTTTGTTTTTAATTATTAAGGTAACTTCAAATATATTTTTTTTATTGATTACATTTGAATTACTGTAATTACTGGGAATTGTTTTATTCCTAGGGTCCTTGGTAGGGGACACGAACTTCCCTACTTCTCTTCCGTAGGGGCTACCAAGCATCCCTATTGTATTCGGTAGGGGCTACAAAACGTCCCTAAGCAGCCGTCATACTTTTGCTGTGGATTTTTTTGCGTATGCGAGGACAGACTTCCTCACGAAGTTTTACTTTACAGTAGTTTTACTACAGTAAATTTGATTTAATTATTTTGCGGGGCAAAATCGCCCAATTCTCTTGTCTCTTTGCGGACAACTATATTTGTAAATGCCTGAGTTCTTTTTTTTGTACAAATATATGTATATAGGGTAAGCTTATTAAGTTGTTTTTTTTTTATCCAGCTCACTGCGCCATATGTTTTTATTTTCTGTTATGAATAGCAGGTTTGTTGTGTGAGAAGCAGGTCCCTAGACCAACTAGGCGACTTCCAGTTTGCGTCGGTGTAAAAAACTGGTGGCGTCCAATAGAACCTACCCAGCCTAACTGAGCTGAGGGCTAATTTGCAACGCGCTCTACTACACCTGCTTCCCTCAGGACACCCTGTTGTTCCTGTGTTTTTCTCTAGAGTACCTTTAAGAGTTATTTTAATGTTTTCAAGTTAAGCGGTAAGTACTTGGTCAATGATACTCATCATAGTATCTTTGACAGTTTTTAATCAAACACTTTTTTTTTGAACAAAGTGCGTCGCAAATTTTTGGCGCCCAACGTGGGGCCTATTTAAAAAAATTACCGCTTTTTTTTCTAATTTTACTCTTGTGCGTCTAGTGAGCTGGATGGAACTTTGAAAATCTCCATCAATTTTAACTCTAACTGTACTAGCCCTGTATTACTGCATTTGATTTTGGCGATTTATTATCGATTTTATTTTGCTTATTACGTAACTTTGATTTTCTTTGATTTGGCGATTTATTACCGATTTTAATTTACTTGTTTACGTAACTTTGTCTTTGAATTTGTGGTATATTACCGATTTTATTTTGCGTATTACGTAACTTTGATTGTCTTTGAATTTGTGGTTTATTACCGATTTTATTTTATTCATTTACGTGACTTTGATTATCTTTGCGTACTGAATTATGATTGCTGGTTTACGTGATTTACCTTTTTATTATTTCTTGCTATTTTCGCTGATTTAATTACCTTTATTTGCTATATTTGACTACACTATTGGTGTAGTTTTGCTAAATTTATTCGATTTACGCGATTGTACCTAGATTTGACTTTTTACGTTGACTTTTGAGTTGCTATTGTTTTTGTTCACTCCAAAATGGATTATAATATGCAGGTTAACCATCTTAGGAAAGAAATGCTAATTTATGAACTTACGATTCGTGGAGTACCGGCTAGTTATGCCAATACGGTAAAAGAACTTATAGTAGCGTTACGTCCAATTTTAGAAATGGAAAGGAAGGGTAACGTTTTTACTCGTCTGGCCTATACTTGTGTTTTTGTCGGTGAATGTAACTATATAACTAGAACCTTGCATAATATTGATAGCGCGATTAAAAATGTCACCGGTGAATCTGCTAAAGAAAAATTTGAACGTTTACAATCTCAACTTGTTCACTTATTTACCCGCGTTCATCGTATTCCGGTTGCGAACCTTAGTGCCGCGGAATCGCAAACCCGTTCTGACTTGTTGCTTAAAATTTTAGGCAAATTAAACTGTTTGGACAGTCTCTTAAAACAAGATCCGAATTTAAGCAGCTTGCTCGCTCGAGTTCATTCGGACGGTTCGGATTCGGATGCGTCGGATTCGGATGCGTCGAGAAATAGCAATGCGTCCAACAGTCGACCGCGTCACACACGCTCGTCGCCCAAAGTCACTCCAACCGTGGTTAGTCCCAATGTAACAGCTGCTGCCGCTTCCGTTTGCGATCATTCGTGTAGCAAAGCGCATCGTGTTGAAAAGTGGGGTATTAAATTTACCGGCGAGGCTGGACAGATGTCCGTGCATAATTTCTTGGAGCGAGTTTCGGAACTACGCGAAGCTCGAGGTTTTTCTGAAGGTGAACTATTTGTATCTGCTATCGATTTATTTACTGGTAAAGCATTGAAGTGGTTTCGCGCTAATCGTCATCGATTTTCGGACTGGTCTAGTTTGTCTGACCTTCTCTGTAAACATTTCGAACCGCCAGACTATCGTCATCGGTTATTTAAGGAAATTCTAGATAGGACTCAGGATTCGACTGAGAATATCGTCGACTACCTTTCTAATATGAGTGCGTTGTTTAGAAGACATGGCTCCATCTCAGAGGACGTTCAACTTGACATCATTATACGCAACTTGTCACCTTTTTATACTACCCAACTTCCGGTAGTCAGCAAGTTAGAAGAATTAGAAGGAGAATGTCTCAAGTTGGAGTTAAAGAAATATCGCGCCGAGAACTATGTACCACCTCCTAAGAAAAGTTATAATTTTGTAGAGCCAGACTTTGCGTTCATTGCTGCTGAAACATCAGGCTTCAAAGATGATGAAGAGTTACCAATCGTTGACGTGGTGACCGAATCATCTCCGGCACCATCAACTTCTCGAGACGTGAGACAGTTACCCAGAGAGACACGTCCACCATCTCTAAAAATCTCTAGATCAATCTTGTGCTGGAACTGTAATAAGCCAGGTCATCGAAATAGCCAGTGCACTGAACAGCGCAGAATTCATTGTTACCGCTGTGGTGCACCAAGTGTGACCAGTAAAAACTGCCCTAAGTGTTCGCCGCCAGAGAAACGATTCTCAGAAGAGCCGATACGTCGCGAGACTGCTCCCCTTATTCTCACTTCACCGACCAGCAACTTTCCTTCCGATAAAAACGCTGCCATTAACAACAACTCTGTTCCTAACGAAAACCTTTTACCGACCAACAACATTCTTTCCGACGAAAACCTTTTACCGAGCAACATCTTTCGTTCTAACAAAAACCATTCACCCCCTAACAATTCTGCCCCCAACAAAAATCTTTCGCCAACCAACAACTTTCTTTCTGATGAAAACCTTTCGTCGACCAATAACTCTCTTTCCAGCAAAAATCATTCACATGCTAATAACCCTTTTCCAAATAAAAAACTATTAGATCCTACCAGAGCTCATGCGCATGGCGACCAGCGCCCCTATTTAGAAATTTCGATTTTAGGTTACAAAATATTAGGCTTATTAGATTCTGGAGCATCACGCACTATTGTAGGTCAACCCGGTTTCCGAATTTTGGAAAGTCTGGGATTAAAACTTATTAGGCAACAGACTGATTGTACTGTCGCGAATGGCCAAACTTGCTCCAGTTTGGGCTATTTTCAGGCTCCTGTAACTTTATTAAATAAAACTCGGGTGATAGATATTTTAGTCCTTCCCGAACTGTCCCACCAATTAACATTAGGCATTGACTTTTGGAGAACCATGGAAGTGATCCCCGACTTGAAGCAGGACGTCTGGCATTTTTCCACTGATGATCGACCTACGGAAATTTGTAGCGTTATAGATGGCAACTCTTTATCTGAAACCGACCGAGCGTGTTTAAATGCACTGGTTAAGGAGAAAATATCGGAAATGGGTACTGGTCTTGGCTGCTGCAAGGTAGCAGAACACGTCATTGAGCTTGAACCCGGCACTAGGCCCATTAAACAGCGTTACTACCCAGTTTCTCCATACAAGCAAAGGATTATGGACGAGGAAATCGACGAGATGTTGAAACTTGGCGTGATCGAACCTTCTAAAAGTCCTTGGTCCAGTCCAGTGTGTTTGGTACGCAAGAAAGATGACAGCTATAGGTTTTGCATAGATTTTAGAACGCTTAATACAAAAACTAAGAAAGACGCATACCCTATACCTTATATCTCCGCCATTTTGGATCGCCTCAGAGACGCCCGCTACATTAGCTCCATCGACATAAAATCAGCGTTCTGGCAGGTACCTCTTAGTGAGTCCTCAATTAACTGCTTTCACTGTTCCAGGTAGGAATCTTTATCATCTTCTGCGCATGCCCTTCGGCTTGACCAATGCGCCAGCCACCTGGCAACGTATAGTGGACCGTATATTTTAATCGTTGATTTGGAAAATCACGTGATGGTGTATCTTGATGATATAATTACCATCTCCAGAACCATTCCTGAACACCTCAGAATTCTGGGCCTAGTTTTTGACCGTTTGAAAGGTGCAGGACTCATAGTTTCCGAGGAGAAATGTCACTTTTGTAAGCCTGAATTACGATACCTGGGCTACATCGTAGACGCCCAAGGTTTAAGACCTGATCCTGAGAAAGTGCAGGCCATTGTGAATATAGCACCTCCACGAAATATCACCGAAATTCGACGTTTTAATGGCACCGCTTCTTGGTACCGGCGTTTTGTGCCGAACTTTTCAGCTATTATAGCCCCAATTACTCGGCTTACCAGGAAAAATGTCAAATGGGAATGGACTTCCGAGTGCCATCAGTCATTCAACTTGATTAAAGAAGCTCTTATTACAGCTCCCGTGCTTACATGTCCAGATTTCAATCGCACATTTACCTTACAGACTGATGCATCATTTTATGGCCTAGGAGCAGTTCTGACTCAGCAATTTGATGACGGGGAAAAAGTTATTTCCTATCTTTCACGCTCTCTCACCAAACAGGAGATGAAATTAACCGTCACCGAAAAAGAGTGCCTTGCCGTAATTTGGAGTGTAGAAAAGCTTCGTCACTATCTGGAGGGTGTACACTTTAAAGTCATAACCGATCACCATTCTTTGTTATGGCTTCATAATCTAAAAGATCCACAAGGACGCCTCGCTCGATGGGCTCTCCGTTTACAACCTTACGACCTTGAATTGATCCACCGTAAAGGCCGAGATCACGTCGTGCCAGATTTTCTTTCTAGGTCAGTGCCAGTGACTACTGATTCTGTCGCAGCTGTTGACGAACCACCGTCATCATTTTCTGACACCTCAGACAAATGGTACAAGGGCATGATGCAGAAACTAGAAGAACGTCCTGATAAATATCCTTGCTGGCGAGTCGAGAATGGCAATCTCTTTAAATATGTCAAGACAAACAATCCAAGTTTTCCAGATCATTCCACTTCCTGGAAAATAGTAGTACCAAAGGATAAACGAAAAGAGATATTTCTTCGATGCCATGATAATCCAGCAGCAGGGCACGTGGGTGTTTTCAAAACCTTTTGGAAGGTCGCCAAGAGATATTATTGGCCGAAAATGAGATCCGACGTCGCTGGTTATGTCCGTGCTTGTAGAACTTGTGCTCAGAACAAAGTAGAGCAGAAACGTCCAGCTGGTCTAATGGGTAACCGCCCAGACATAAAAGAACCTTGGCAAGCCATCAGCCTAGACTACATAGGTCCTTTACCTCGTTCTAAACAAGGTAACACTCATATTTTGGTGGTCACTGATTATTTTAGCAAGTACGTCGTGTTATTCCCGTGTCGATCGGCAACAGCAAAATCGTTGGTAAAGTGTGTCGAAGACGGCATCTTCTTAGTTTACGGAGCTCCTCAATTCTTAATGTGCGACAACGGAACTCAAATGAAATCCAAAGAATTTCAAGCCCTTTGCGATAAATATAAGGTTAGAATATTTTACACTGCTAATTATTATCCTAGAGCAGATCATACTGAACGCGTTAATAGAGTTATTAAAACGATGTTGCGCTCTTACGTTCAACAAAATAACCATCGAACTTGGGAAGATAATTTAACTGCTATCGGTTGCGCCATTCGCACTTCGCGACACGAAACTACGGGCTTCACCCCATACTCCGTTAATTTTGGCAGGGAACACAAGCTATTCGGTTCGGACTATGCTGAGGGTGTCCCTCAAGTAGAAACTGAGCGTCAAAATTACATTCGAGAACGAATAGAAGCTTTCAAACAATTATTTAGAAAAGTCCACACTAAAATCGAAGCTTCTCGTGTTAAAAATCGACATAACTATAATTTGCGCCGACGCCCAGTAAGCTTTGTTCCTGGTCAAGAAGTCTGGCGTAAGAATAAAAGTATATCCGATGCAGCGAAGTATTATAGCGCAAAGTTGGCTCCGGAATTTGTAGGTCCGTTCAAGATCGTAGAAAAGACCGGCACGTGTACTTATGAGCTTGAAGATGAACACGGTGTTAGTAAGGGCATTTGGCATGTACAAGACCTTAAACCGGTATATGCCGAAACTGCATTTGGTGGTCCGTAGGAGTGAATAAATTGTTAGGCAACTCAAAGTCATTATTTACTTTATTACATTCCGTTGATTTTACTGTCATTAATTTAATATTACGTTTTACGTGTGATTTTGCTTCAATTTACTTATCAATCTATTGATTTCTGAATTTATTAACTTTCGTGTCCATAGCTTCAATTTGGTTAATTACATTTAATTTTTTCCCTTCTTCTTTCGGTAATAATGGCTTTAGTGAGTTTTCTTTTATCGTTGCGTTAATTTTGACTTTTGGCCCAGTTTAAATTCTTGTGTTTTTTTTACTTTCCTTGCTCAGTCGTGAGCAATTTTCATGCTCTGCAGTGTGGGCGTGATTGTGTTTGGATCCATCTGGGCGCGAGACTTGATGGATTTGGACACTGTCACTTAGAATAGCGCTGCACTGGGTTTACTAGGTGGGGTAGGAGTCCCCTGAAAGCCGTGACAAGGTAAGCCTTCAGCTGCCTTGCTTCTATTGTTTGTAGTAGGTAAGCCCTCAGCTGCCTTACTACTTTCACTTGCCAACACCGCCTTACGCCTCGTTATCTTTTATCTGTCTACCTGATTATCTTTACCTTATCGTCACTTGGTTTATAGTATAGTAACGTTTATGGTCATTTACTGTAGCTTACCTTCTTGCGTTTATCAGTCTCACGCAGACACCCATCTCGGCGCGAGACGAGATGGGGGTCGGTGTGTCACATGGTAATTTAAGAGTGATTACTTGGTTAGAAGGCGGTGATTAATTAATTTTGGACCTAATTTTCTTTATCGTTTTTTTTATCTGCATTCACTATTAATTGTTTGTTTTTTTTTCCTATAGACTAGGGCCAAAAGTCTTTATTTATTATCTTGATTGGACCTTTTTTTTTTATTACCTTGATTTGACGTATTTACCTTGATGTGACCTATTTACTTTGATTTGGCTTATTTTTCTCTACCTTGACGTAATTTTATTATTATTCCCTACTTGTGTCTGGAAATTCCGGTTACTTGAACTAGTATGTGTTTTTGCTCGAGTACGACTTTGTCTTTCCTTCGGGGATTTAGAGTAGAAACACAATTTTCTTTCTCTCTTGCTGATTTTGTGAAGTTGAGAATACCGCTTATGGTGGGATTCACTGCTAGTTGTTGGCAAGTAACCCAATTTCCTTTATCTCGATTTGCGAACCTTTAGTTTGATTTACTTGCTTCATTTACTTTTGGTTGATTACCTTTTTTTATATATATTTGCGTTAATTTACTTGTCGTTGCGATAATTTACTCACCTTTGCGATAATTTTCTTTCCTTTGCGATAATTTGTTTGCCTTTGCGTTAATTTACTTTCCTTTGCGTTTATTGGCTTATGTTTGCGTATTTCGATTACATTTACTTTGGTTTATTTCGATTACCTTGTATTTTGATTTACTTACCTTTATTTTGATTTACTCACGTTACCGTGATTGGCCTTTGATAGGCTTTAATTTGCTTTGATACCTTTGGTTCTTTTTCCTCTATTATTTGGATTTGTCTTAGGTCTAGGTTTTGGTAGGACTATATGTTAGTCTCCGGCCATTTCAGTTTTACTGGTTTTGCGCCTAGATCTTTACTGATATATTTTGTCTATTCACCATTTAGACAAGATAAAACTATCCCGATTTCGACTTTACCTTATTTTGGCTTTATCGATTTAGACACTTGTCCCTATCTCGTTTTACATTTAATTTTTTTTTGTTGTTTTGTACAGGGACCGATGTGCTTCCCATTTGGTACATCTTTTAGCTTGGTGGGTGCTACAATCCACTCCCTTTTGTATGGTGGATCATCTGGGCTATCCCTCTTTTCTTCTCATTTTACTTATGTTGTATTATAATTATCTTTTCCTTTTTAGTTGTCCACCCTTTGGTTGGTTTGACGCATGTCACTTGGTGATTTAATTCGGGACGATTCTACGGTGTGAGGTTAGTAAACGAGGTTCCCCACAATATTTTTGGGTGTAACGCAATGCTAGCTCCCTTACCAACTTAGGGTTTACGTTCCACACCGAATCTTCCTGGAGGAGGTCGCTGGGTGACTAGTGGCAAAGGGACCAAAGATTTCTTTGAGTATTTAGTTATTTTAAGATTGAGTTATCCGTCTTGTTAGTTAGTATTAGTTATATGGTACTACCTTGGGTTCCCACGTATCTTCACTTATGTTTTTTTTTATTGGCGCCAGCATAGCGCAGGTAATTTATTTTCTTTTTCGATTTTCTTGTATCATACAGAGAGCCTCTGATCCTTATCGTCGGTTAATTTTCATTGGAAAATTTCCCTCCTTTCGTAGGAGAGGGGGAGTTGTGACAGGTCATTTTTGTCACCGAATTAGTTTTGTTCTAATGCTTAATTTATTCACGAAGGCCTGTTTAGTTGTATTTTATAGTTTACCTTAATGAAATAGTTGTGTCTCCACACGTACACGGTTGACCTGCCCTGTTCCCAGGCTAGTTTCTACGGTTTCTGTTCTGGCTGATTGCTGCTAGCTGTCCTCAGGTCAGCTGTCCTTCGTTTGAAGCTTCTAGATTTAACATTTTTCTCTGTTGTTTAGGCCCTGAGATTCGTTTTTCTGCGCCTTGCTTAAGGCCTTCCTGTGTGTACAGGCAGTCGCCTTTAGTCTATTTATGATGACATATTTTTAGAGAATAAATTTTAAAAGACTACCTACATTTTGAATGAGATTTAATCCCGGTGTTTTCTACTGCCTTCACTGTCCTGGATTTCTGAATCTAGCGTTCCCTATTAATTAAAGTCCGAGATTTCCTTATCTTTTCCTTTCCAAGATCTTTTTTTGAATTTTGTAAACATTTAATTGAGTTGTATGTTGAAGATTAAGAGTGGGGTGTGTGGGTTTTCGTCGGACGGAACTTTAAGGCGTGTAGAGATGGTGCATCGGGGGTGGGAACCGACTGACCTGTTCGCATACACGAACAGTCCCAAAGCGCTTTTGGAAGCCGTCGATTTATGAACACGGCTGGTGCAGTAGCATTTTCGAGTGTGGGAAGGTTGGAATTTTGTAGCACTACATCATCGTCTTCCTTTCTGTAGTTTCGACATTCGGGGTTTCAGCTGTTAGTATTTGGATGCATCGTACTGAAATAGTGCGTCTCGATCAGTACCGGCGTAGGTACCTATAACGGTCAGTATTTCCGTAACTTTATTGTTTCACGCAAGAGGCCTCTGTATGATTTCAGTACCCTTGTTTGGTGGCGCGGCGACGATTGGAGTTCTAAGTTTCGGTGTTTTTTTGCGTTTGTTTCTCCGTTTGGGGTCGGAGACTTGTGCCATTCTGCATTCGGGGTCATCTGAGGGAGCAGCTTCTGGTCCATGCTTGGTTTTGGTTTGGATTTCGTAGTTCTTGCCGGTATGCCGTGGCGCCATCTTTAGACTATCAATTACTGTCATTCCGGTCAGTGTAGTTGCTTTCGCCCCCGATCATCTTCCGTGTTCTGTGGGTCCTTTTTGGCGCTGGCGCAAATATTAATGTAAGAACCATTTTGTTCGGAAGGGCGGTCCACTGTCGGGCATTTCCACTTTGGTTTTCAACGAAGATAGCAGTATCGCGGTGTCGGTTTCAGCCATTTTGAAGGCTCAAGTTTATGGATTAAGTTCCGGGACTGCGATTAAAAATTCATCTGCTGAATTATTGCTTACTGGGCAAGATTTTATCTGCATCTTCGTTTGTTAAGATCATAATCAGGTGAGCTACCTTTTTTTATATAGATGAGTTTTTTTCGTTTTTTTTTGTCTACCCGTCGACGCCATGTGCAGGCTGAAATTTTTCAAGTACTAAGGATTTCTTTCTTTATTTCTATCAAGCCACGAACATCGGCAACAGTTTGGCGGTCCAAACCCTGTGGTAACCCTTGCTGTGTGGTGCCCTTTTGCTGCCTGTGGAAGTTGGAATTCTAACCCTCCTTGCTTAAGGGGTAAGTTAAACCTTGAAGTTTTTTTGCCCCGTGTTTCTCTAATACTTAATAATCGTTTATTTGTTTACGCCCATGCATTATAATTTAAATTTTTTGCGAACAATAGTTATCGAAAATTCTGCTTCACAATCTTATTCTCTCAGACTAGTTTTTTTTGGCTGCCCGGTGTGTGCTGCATCTTATTTTGAATTATAATAGCTGACTAAATTATTACCATAATAACCAAGCCGCTCAACTGCTTTATTATTAGTATTACATTATCTAATTTGCATTCTTTTTTTTCTTGAATAGTGTGAAGTAAATTTCATACAATCTGTAAGCTATGTTTAGGGCCTCTTTATACCAGCTTATGGGCCAGCGGGAACAGCTAAGCTTGGATTTAAGTAGTCAGTCACTCGCGTAGTAAATGTAGATTGTTTTATCAAGTTTTTTATTGACTGTCGCCAAGCACATACAGTGATTATTGGGCTATCTGTAGCGTTAAGTTTCAAGCAGTAATTTATAGATAAAGAGATTTGTGGTACTGGTTAGCTTGACATTGACAAGCCTGTCATATACCTCCGTTGAAGATTAAAGCGTTATAGCCAGTGTTTTTAAATTTATTAATTTGTGATTATTATTTTAGTCGCCATCTTATCAGGAAGGCTTCTTTTAATGTACTTAAATAAATTAAATCAAATAATATTAATATAAGTGCCACAGATCTTTATTCTTTTTTATAAGTTAAAAGGTGTATGAGCTGGAAGTTTCGGGCTTTATGCTTATGAAGCTGGGAAGTGTAGATTTATTTTAGCTTTTATTTATATCGATTGGTTGAGTAATTTTTTTTATGTGTTCAGAGGGGTTAACTTACTATTTAATTTTCAAATTTGTCACTATTGTTTTGGGGAAATAAACTTACTAGGCTCATACACATTTTACACGTTTTACACTTTTTATTTTATCATACCATTTGCTTAGTTGGAATTCAAGGTAGATAGATGCTTTGTATATATCTATGCTTATACTTTTGGTATCTCGTATTATTCGCTTGTTATTTAAGCTTTGTGTCTTTATTTATTTATTAATTTATTCATTTACGGTCATAAACACAAAAGTTACACACTAATTAAATTTAAATTTGTGATGGAGGTACATTAGCGGTATATTTTGCTTTTAATTTAATATTTGTGCTTTTATAAATGTACATAAACGGTGTGTATTTTCATTGTTTATATTCGAACGGTTTCTCCCTATACAGGGTGCTTTCTCTTAATTTAAATGATTAAAATTTTTGTGAAGTCAATTATTATTCTTGTGTTATCTTACATTGATCCACTTTATTTACACGAGTAGTGTTAACGCTTAGCTTTTGAGTCAAGCTACTATAGGGGTTTGAGGTTTTAATTATTTTACTTTTTTTTGGCTCTTTTACTTTGAATATTACTTAAACGTTTTAAGTCGAGCTAACTGGGGTTTCATTTTTAGTTATTTTTACTGTCTTCGCTCAAGCCTTTTGCTTTGTTTATACCTGTAATCTTGCGTGAACTTGTAATTTAGTTATCAATTATTTTTGCTTTTGTTGTACTTTTATTATTTTTTTTTATTGTTAATGTAAGATAACATAATGAAGTGTTAAACTGGTCAGTTAATGAACATTTAATTTTTGTAAATATTAACGCTTATCGCTGAGTATCAAGGAACTGTACAATTTTATTTAGTTATCAATGCCCTTGCGTAATAATTTCTTTTGTTTAGTAACGTAACCTTTTTAAATCTTACCTTGAGTTTGTTTAAATTTTGCAATCTGGTTTTCAGCGATTACTTATTTTATTGATAGTTTTTTTTTTAATTAAAGTAACTTCACACTTTGTTTTTCTGTAACTTAAATAAAATTTTGCGGATTAGTTCCAGTAAATTATGTATCCAAATATTAACTTTTTTTATTAATGTAACCTTTTCATCGTATCTTGAGCTCGTTTAAATTTTGCAAATAATTACTTTCTCTTTTATTAGTGGTTTTTTTATATTGACGTAGCTTCTTATTTTTTTTAAATATTTTTCTACTTATCTAATTTTTTTTTTTTTTTCGATTCTGTTCAAGCCAATGACTTTCTCTTTTAATATTAAATTACTTAATTGATAAAGAACTAATTAAATTTCGGCGATTTAGTTCCAGTAAATTGTTTCTTTCCAAATTTTAACTCTTTCTATTAACGTAACTTTTGTTTTTAATTATTAACGTAACTTCAAATATATTTTTTTTATTGATTACATTTGAATTACTGTAATTACTGGGAATTGTTTTATTCCTAGGGTCCTTGGTAGGGGACACGAACTTCCCTACTTCTCTTCCGTAGGGGCTACCAAGCATCCCTATTGTGTTCGGTAGAGGCTACAAAACGTCCCTAAGCAGCCGTCATACTTTTGCTGTGGATTTTTTTGCGTATGCGAGGACAGACTTCCTCACGAAGTTTTACTTTACAGTAGTTTTACTACAGTAAATTTGATTTAATTATTTTGCGGGGCAAAATCGCCCAATTCTCTTGTCTCTTTGCGGACAACTATATTTGTAAATGCCTGAGTTCTTTTTTTTTGTACAAATATATGTATATAGGGTAAGCTTATTAAGTTGTTTTTTTTTATCCAGCTCACTGCGCCATATGTTTTTATTTTCTATTATGAATAGCAGGTTTGTTGTGTGAGAAGCAGGTCCCTAGACCAACTAGGCGACTTCCAGTTTGCGTCGATGTAAAAAACTGGTGGCGTCCAATAGAACCTACCCAGCCTAACTGAGCTGAGGGCTAATTTGCAACGCGCTCTACTACACCTGCTTCCCTCAGGACACCCTGTTGTTCCTGTGTTTTTCTCTAGAGTACCTTTAAGAGTTATTTTAATGTTTTCAAGTTAAGCGGTAAGTACTTGGTCAATGATACTCATCATAGTATCTTTGACAGTTTTTAATCAAACACTTTTTTTTTGAACAAAGTGCGTCGCAATCCTCATGTCTTTGAGGACTGGGAGTTTGCACCAGCTTTAGCAACGGATAAGCAGATTCCCGAGGCTCAAGGCGATAGCATCGAAAACCAAATGGAATTAGACATTCAAAACCAATCCACATCTGGTCTTAACTCGTCTTGGTCGTCAGTTCTCGATATTTCGGCGAAAGAAATTTTACCTCCCCCTCAAGCTGTAGCCATTGATGCTGATAAAAGAAAAGGCAGAAGACGCGGTAAAACGGGCCATTTGATTTCAACACCAGAAATTCATGAACTTAAAGCGACAGTAATTGAAAAGGAAGCGAAGATAAGGAAACAACAAGAGAGGGCAGTAAAACGGCAACTTGTCATTGAAAATGAGAGTTCTGATGAAGATGAATCCGCCTTGGAAGAATTTCTAAGCAAGGGACAAGACGACTCAGATGATGCTAGTTGCCTTTACTGCAATGAGTTATACTCGCACTCACGTGCAAGAGAAAACTGGATTCGTTGTCAAAAATGTAAGTCGTGGTGCCACAACGAATGCGCTGGTTTTACCCCCCGTTGCAAATCTTTTACTTGTGAACTATGTACCTAATGGTTTATTATGTTAGTTTAATATATTTTGTCTAATAAATCTTTAAAAATACACTTTTACCCGTATATTTTAAAGGGGGCCGACATTGGCACATATGTGCCAATGATGGACCCCTCGACTATTTTTTTTAAATGCTTATGCTATTAAACAAGAAATTATTTGGTAAAAAATTCGCCCTATACTATAAGAAACTTCGAATTAAGTATATATTTTTATATAAAAAAAATTCATAACTTCAAAACTAAAAAAGATGAGATGATATTTCCTGAAGGGGTCCATCATAGGAACATTCCCCTACCTTTATTTCTCTTGTTACTTTAAAAGTTGTACAAAATGACCAAACATGAACTTTTTACTTCTTTGCGGTAATAATGTCGATTTTTGAACTCTGCCAAGAAGTAACACCTGCCATTCTTGAAAATGTCAGAAGTTAGTTCAAAAATCGGCTTTATTACTGCCAAGAAGTTCATGGTTGTCATATTAAACAACTTTTAAAGTATTAAGGGAAATAAAGGTATTTAATTTTTTTTTTGGCTGAGGATGGCTTACCTAAGCAGACCCCAAGAAAATAACTTATTGTACATGTGAAATACAGGGTGTTCGGAAATGCATTAGGAAACTTGGAGATCTAATTCTACATGAAATTTTTTCTACGAATGTCAATAAAAACCTTTATTGTATGTTCAATAGTAATTTCGGAACATGGTGCATTGTGTTTTACACATTTTCATTGTGCTGCAATCACCATGGTGATTGAACTACAAAGTTTCCATTGTGCACGGGTATTTTTTACAAAGGTGGCGTTGACATCCAAAATCTTTATAATTTTTATTTGTGGAATGTCAAATTGACATTTTTTGACATCTTAAAAGGAAAAATATTACTAATCCCATTTTATGTAACAGTAACATTCGTAGAAAAAGTATAGTGTAAAACTCGCATGGAATGACCATTTCCTACTCGTATGATTTGCAGCACTCGCCTGCGGCATCGTGCTGCAAACGTCATACTCGTAGGAAATTCATGTCATTCCATGCTCGTTGTACAATATACTATTTTAGTTCCATAAAATAAATTTGGAAATTTTAACTTTACACAAGTTTTTTTTATATTCTTGTTTTTTCATACTCGCTTAACTCTTAACGTGTTAAATTTGGATTTTGCACACAAACAAAGTTTAGTGGACTCTATAATCCTATGATAAAAGTGCATTTCACTGTTTTTCCGCTAGAGGACACTTTACCTAAGACTCGGATCGATAGACCTCATCGTTTAGTAAAAAATCAGCATAAAAAGTTTTATTTTTTTTAATGAAATTTTCATACTACATCAACAAATCAAGTCGTAGTGGTTCAAATTTAATAAAATGTGAAATTGAATAATACTAAATTCCAAGTCATCTGGCAAATAATAATAACAGCTGCCATTTTTAGTGTTCCGTGAAACGGAATAATTATGGAATCACTTCGGTGCCTGTCCTTGTGTCTGCCACAGGCGATTTTCTCTGAAACTATTCAATTTAAAAATTTGAAATTTAACACAGAGATAGAGTGTGCTGCTCGCATACCAATCGCTCACCAATTTATTCAGAGAGCCAACATACTTTCCCGGGGTTTCTACCCATAATCCAAATCCACTAGATCTTTTTCTTACCACCCATCCTGAGCCATACTTAACATCCGCATGCGCTCCCCTTGGTCATTCAGTTCATGGCCTTATTATCATCTCTTGTCCCAAATATCCCGAGTTCGTTGAAATCATGCCAGAACGCACGATCTGGCACTACAATTCTGCCGACTGGGATGGTCTTCGAAACATCTTCTCTGCTTTCCCCTAAAACCCTTTCTGTTTCTCCACTCCCGATCCCTCCGAAATTTGCTCTCATATCACGAATGTTATTCAAGCAGTTATTGAAAGTTTCATTCCACTTACCCACAATAAACCTAAACTACACTATCAAAAGCCATGATTCTCCAAGGCCTGTGATAAAGCCAGGCTCAAAAAAGTTCAAGCTCACAAAAGGTATCGTCAAAATCCTACACCCGAAAATCGTCAAATTTTCATCAAGGCAAGAAAGCAATACAACCAAACTATTTTAGAGTCCAAAAATGCTTTTAACAACCGCATAAAAGATAAAGTATTTTCCTGCCCAACGGCAGCAAATCTTCTTTCCTCTCCTGACCTCTGATTACAAGATTATCTCAACCTCTAAAGGGAAAGCTGAACTATTTGCCAAACAATTCGCTGCCAGTTCCACCCTAATCCCTCCCCTCAATTGCGCTCTTGCAACTGCCCGACATAATCTTAGGGTAAAACAAGTTCAACAAATTCTTCTATCCCTTGACACCAAAAAGTCCTCCGGTCTGGATGGCATATGGCATACCAGCAGTTGTTCTAACAAAATGCACTCCAGAACTTGCACCCATCTTAACTCGTCATTTCCAGATCTCTTATGACAAAGGTATCTTCCCAGGCAGCTAAAATACTTAGAAAAATACAAAATCATCCATGACAGACAGTACGGATTTCGTGACCAAAGATCCACAGCTGATCTCCTTAGCTTTATCACACATAACTGGAACAAGTCGCTCGAATTTCATGACGAATCTCAGATTATTGCTCTTGATATTTCCAAGGCCTTTGATCAAGTATGGCATGCCGCACTCCTTAACAAACTACCTTCTTACGATCTTCCTACCAAACCTGTGTACCTGGATCGGTAGCTTCCTCTCTAATTGACGCATATCTGTCGTGGTTGACGTCACTAATCTAACTTCCATTCTATCAATGCTGGCGTCCCCCAAGGTTCAGCCCTGGCACCAATCCTATTCTTCACATTTATGACCGCTCTCTTCAACGACCTACCCCATCCACAGTTATACTGACGAAAGTACTCTTCACTCCAATATTCATTTTTCCAGACAAGGCTCGAATCAAGAACTGGATAATAGAGGCAGATATATGCACCTATCCCTTTCCCAAGACCTTCAATTAATCTTAGACTGGGATGCCAAGAACCTTGTTCAGTTTAACGTCTCCAAAACCCAGTCTTGCTCCCTGTCGCGCAAAAGATCTGGCAACGCTTACCCCATCCACATGAATGGCCAAGCCCTACAGAACAATGAAACGTTCGATCTTGTTGGCATCGCTTTCGAACATGATCTCAGCTGGCACAAACACATTACTTCAATAGCCACATCGGCAGCTAAAAAGCTTTATTTTCTTCTTCGAGCTAGAAAATACTTCTCCCCTTCCACCTTATACACTCTCTATGTTTCCCAAATAAGACCTAACCTAGAGCACTGCTCCCACATTTGGGGAGTGGCACCACCTGCGACACTTAACATCCTTGATTCTATCCAAAAGAGAGCCATTCGGCTCAATGACCCGGTCCTCACAAGAAAACTCCCTTCTCTCGCACATCGCCGCGCTGTTTGGGATTTGTCCCTTTTCTACCGGTACTTCCACGAATTTTGCTATGAAGAACTAGCCGGTATTATTCCCCCCTTGACGGTTCCTAGCAGCTCAACAAGAGATGCGTTACGTACGCATCCCTTTATTGTCCAGTTAGAAAAGCCTAGAACAGAGCACTTCTCTCGCTCATTCATACCTAGGGTCTCCAGATTATGTCCCAACCTACAATCCTTTAAATCCCGTGTCAATAGACTAAATTTCTCTTCTCTTCAGATGCCCACGTGCGTAAGTACTTAGGCTTGAAGTCTATGTGGGATGTCTTAGATAAAAAAAATTGGAGATGGAAAAAATTTCATGGGCATCGTGTAGGATGTCAAATGAAAGCTTATTGAAGCACGAATTCAACAGTATATATGATGTAGTTTTTTTTAGTTAACGCTTAAAAATTTCTGTCCCCCACCCTTATCATCAAAAGAAATTATCAAAAAGTTGAACTTTGATTCTGAGGGTTAATATTAGAGGGTAAATTGGGAAATGGAAAAAATTTTTCAAGGGCATCGTGTAGGGTGGCAAATGAAAGCCTCTTGAAGCACGAATTTAACAATATATAATATGATTTATTTTTTAACATTTTTGGGGAAGAAACGCTTAAAAATTGCTGTTCCCCACCTTAATCACAATCACCAAAAGGATTGCTTAGAAAAATCTGAAAAGATCACGAGCATTGAGAATTAGGTCTAGATTGAGCCAAAATTATCAGAATTGAAAAATTCTAGCGCAATCAATTTTTATGAACAATTAATTGCTTATTTCCCTATAACTGCCGAACTATTGGTTCCAGAGAAAAAGTTTTTTGATAGAACATATTTCTCACGATGTAAAGAACAAGTTTTGTCCGTAAAAGTTTTTCAAAATTTTTAATTAGGCTCAGTTGAAACGCGAGAGCATTACTACCACGTAAAGTGCCACCATGGAAATGAATTTTTTTAGGTCCTATAATGTCCAACGGGTAGTAACGTCAAAAATTATTAGAAATGGTTGATACAATCCCACAAAAACTTTTAAAGAGTCATAACTTACACAAAAAGTTACTTTGACCCACCACGCCCATTAAGATCTTCTAAGCTAATAGCGGCCGTGGGGGGTAAGCCTCCCCACCACGTAATTCGCGTTTATTCTTGAGATGACCTGCGTTTTTCTTGGCGGTTAGTAGCCTGTATTAGTATTCGTTGGTTAGTAGTGATTTTACATCTGTTCGGTGCTGTGCTTGTGTAAAGTAATCTAAAAATGACGTATGAACAAGAACAAGCAGAACTACATCAATTATGGCAACAAATGTTGTCTGACGAGATTGATTTCTCACCGGATGTGTCTGAATATGAGCCATCTTCAGAGAATAGCGATTCCTCGTCTAATCCAGAAAACGTCATTCAATTTGGAAGAAAACTTAAGATAATAAGACTATAAAGACCAAACATCGATGTGCCAAGTGCTCAAAACACCTGTGTCTTGATTGTTTCTCTAAGTTGAATGATTTAGTACTAAAGCGATCATTTATTTTTTGTCTTGTATTTGTTTTCTTACATAAATGGTAATCAAACGGTTTGAAATCTATTTTTATTAATGCCTGTATAACATAAGCCGTGGTGGGTCACATAAATGCACGAGATACAGGCGAACCCGAAAAAAATATCGAGAAAACATTTTTAAATTCATCTGCGTACACTTTGCATTGAATTGGTGGATATTTGTGATCCACCGCGGCCAAAATTTGATCAATGTCTGGTGTCCTACATTCACCCACCATGGCCATTATAACCAATTAGGTTTCGACAAAATGGTAGGTCAGTGTAACCCACCATGGCACTTTACGTGCTATTATTGTTGTCCCTCACCCGTATCACCAAAAGAATCGCTCAGAAAAATCTGAAAAAATCACGAATATTGAGTATTAGGTGTAGATTGAGCCAAAATTATTAAGATTGAGAAATTCTAGCGTGGTCAATTGTTATAACCAATTTAATTGTTTATTTCCTTATAACTGCTAAATCACGGGTTTTAGAGAAAAAGGAACAACAAAGTTCTTAAAAGTTTTTGAAAATTTTTAATTTGGCACAATCGAAACGCGAGTGCATTACTATTAATAATTAAGTGTGGCACAATCTTGCAAGTATAGCTTGCACTTGACCGATTTTTCATCTAAATTTTTATCAACGAAACTTTGATACAAAAAATGACCAAAATTGTAACATATTTTTAAAATATTGAAAAAAGGCGTCTGTCGCGAAAACAAAGACTGGCCGTATTTTTTATTTATAATATCACATTCATTGACTTATAGTCGTAGGTCGTCGATATTATTTACTGGTGTTTCAGACTAAAGCTTTTAAGTGTCCCAAAAGAAAACTTCATTGGATTAATATCCAGCGATCGGGGTGGCAAGAAAATTGGCCCATCCTGTCCTATATACACCTGTCAGGAATGGTCTAAAGGTCGAAAGTAACTACGTACTGAAATACTAAAATGGGCTGGCGCGTCCGCTTGTAGCAGCCACATGTGTAAGGAAACATCTTCTCAAAACGCCGAAGTTCATTTTTCAGAAAATCTAAATAACCCTTTCCATTTAAAAGGTCAATCAAAAAAGTGGACCCCATTAGGTGATCGCCTATGATTTCGGCCCATAAAGTTAGACAGAAACGTCTCTGGTGCTGTTTTTCTAGGATCGCATGTGGATTTTCATAATTCCATTGATGCATTGTGAAAATTGGGAATACCATCACGTATGAATCCAGCTTCGTAGGTGGCTAAACTTACACATATTAATAAATTGGTGGTCTTCTTCATATTTTTCCAAAATATCCACATATCCTGCTGATCACCCTCATAAAGTGCTTGCACCTTTTGAACATGAAAGGGATAAAGCAGCTCCTTAAGAATAAGTTTCTCAGCTGTAAAATTTGTGATTCCCTTCTCGGAAGCAAATTTTCTGGTTCTCGTAGCCGGATTTGATTTAATACTTTCAAGTATTCTTTCTTTCATTTCAACACTTTGTACGTATCTTGATTCCTACATTATACACCAATTCAATGGTGATAATCGCTGCAAGGAGCCGCTATTTTGCGACTTTCTCGATAAAATACTTTGAACAAGGTAAATTCCTGTCTGATTTTAGTCTCAAACCAAATCACGCGTTTTACTAATAACTTTGTTTAGCATATCTCTCGGAAGGAAGATAAGGTTGAGGTCAGTTTTTATATTTCCTTGCTAACGTATGATTTATTATAAAACCGGTTGACGAAGGACAGACATATGCCTGAATCTATACATAACCGCAAATTCTACAAATGAAATAATTTAACCAGCAGTTTGCAAAGCTAACTTAATTTATTATTAATTTATACGTTGTTGTTATGGAAAAATATAGGTAACAAGTATATTGAAAGTCAAGGTACGAGCAATAGTGTCGTTAAGTATAATGAGAATAGCGAATTAATTGCCATCTTCAATAGATGTCAACCAGTCATAACAATTTAATAGCCATTATGTATTTGCTCAGATTAAATATAAATTCGTCGACAGATAATTTTATATTAATTTACCTACAACAAGAAACTTGTGAAGTCTAGAAAATTAATGGGACCCCTGTGCCTTTGCCGAAGACAAACTGAGCTAACCCGAAATAGGCGATGTATTATTCTTAGCTAAAATTTTTCTTGAAAATAAGAACAATTCTACTTTCAGTAGGTCGATATTATGGCTTTTTGTGCGGATCAGTTAACTGATCACTGGACCGGATCGTATCCCTGCTTTTGTCGTTAGAGACTGTGCGGTGATTTTTGTACATCCGCTTTGGGTCCCTTTTGACACCTACTACAATAACTGTACAGCTCTAGTACAGGCTTATAATGCTAGCAGCGGGTCCCTTTTGACACCAAGATAACGGTAGACCCCTAGAGATATCAAATCCGCATGTAATTCGAAATGACCGAAAAAGTGACTTAGATCCCTTTTGACAATAGGTCATTCATTTAAATTAATATGCAACAACTCAAAACAACTCACCACCTAAATAGCATTTTGGAAATCTGAACAACGGTTTCACTGATTTTAAAGGAAACACCTCTACAAAAATTTGAATAAAAAATGGAGTTATGAAGTATTCTTTCAATCTCTGCACAGTCAGGTTTGTTAACCCTTTTAGGGATTGATAAGGCAGAATTCTTGAAATTATACTTTAACCAATGAAAAGTGAAACGGCAAAAAAAGTAACGAAGCCGACACCTTTGACGCAGCAGTGCCGATAAGGTCCAGCCATAGGCGTCCCAAAATATTCTAACCAATTTAAGATGGGACACAATAAAAAGTTTTAACATTTTAACCAAATATTATTTATAAGTATATCAAAACCTAACTGAATCTGCAAAAACGATATTTAACCATAGAAATAATTGTATTCATGGGCGTACCGTCGACCGATAATTAAGACTTTAAATTAATGGCATAAATACGTTGTTATTTTTATGATCGTTTTGTAGTAAGTGTAACTATTTTATATTTACACCGTCGTCCGCTCCCCAGGCGCGCACGTATGGGCGTACCTTTACCGACGCGTGGTTTGTCATGATCGAGATCAGCTATTCAACTGAGAACCAAGGACACACATAATGGCTCGGATGCGTTATGCATGTCATTTTCTTGTCGTTATTAGCCAGGGCCACGCCTCTTGACTATAATTATTTTTCCTAGGTTTTTTCCTGGAATTATAACTTAGACCACTATCGGTCTAATAAACCATTTTTACCGTTTCGTGAATACCGTTCTGCTCCCTCTAGTCGGTGCAAGACTCCCTGGACCAAGAACGTTGATTTATCCCAAATTAACAAGTACCAAGTGTAGACTTCCTACATCTGAGTACAAAAGCCTGCGGCTAATTTCGAGAGGCGGAGTGCATGTCTTTCATGCGTTTCACTCAGTGGTAACGACAACCGCGGAGACCGCCAGACTGAATTTAATTACTAAGGCGGAAGACTTTCGTCCTCTTTCCTGTATATAGACTCTATTCATGGATTGTCTTGCCAGGCACTCAGCAAAAATCCCGCCGCTCGGCCCAATTCGCTTAATTGTCCGATTAAAGTTGTCCATTTCTCAGCAGCATTTTGGAATAATTTTCCTCCTTTAAACCATCGTCCCCAAGACATGTATCCACGTTGAATCTCCTTACGGGTTACAGCTAGCAAGGTAAAGCTATTCGGCCTGTCCCTTTACTCGTGTCGGAGGGATCAAGTGCGTCCCGTCCCAAGACGCGAATTTTATAAACAAAAGTATTTTACATCACCGGACCAATCGACTCAAACCAAATCAAGTCTGAAATTCAAATCGATATATGTCTGATATCAATGAAGAAAATCAGGCTCAAAATGTTTGAAGAAGACACGCGATATCTCGGGTGTGCGCGGTGGAATGTTTGGTAAAAGCTGATCAACAAACCACTTTTCAAATAAATCCCCAGTCATGTCCTCATGATAATCGGCAGAAGATTGGGTTATGTTTTTGGCCGACAAAAGCAGTGCATTGGGCACGAAACCATTTTCACCTCCGGCATGAAGTACGATCACGCGCTTTCCTCTTGAACACGGTGCATTTAAACTGCAATTTTGAGTTTCATCTACCCAACCGTACTGAACAACATCATGAGTATCAAACCATGTCTCATCTAGATACACTATATACCTATTTGATTCCCGGTATTCTTTTATTTTACGCAAATGTTCTTGACGATGTTCAACAAGACGGCGCGATTCCATTATAACCATCCGATTATCAATTTTTTTGTGTTTAAATCCGCAATTTAATAAAATTCCTCGAAGAGTTTCCAATGGCTGGTAATTGTAATCAGGGTAATCGCGTAACTTATCCCGGGTCATTTGTAATGTTGGCACCGTATCTTCCTTATATAGACTGTACACAATTCGTCGAATGACATCTTTTGCAGCATCGTCAACTTTCTGAAACTTTTGATTATTTTTCTTTCGCTTTATCGAATGATCTGTAACATCTCTTGTTTTAATTACGCGATAAATTGTAGGTATCGATGTAATATTAGCCAATAACAAAAGGAAGAACACCTTTTATTTAAAAAAAATCACCCTCTTATTATGTACGATGATGTATCGTGACGTGAAATGAGCAGTGTTGCCAGAGGTATCTCTGCTATTTCCGCTACCCTGATTGCAATTTTTTACTACCAGGTGCATTTTGTCGCGACCATACGCTACATCATGTGATAGTAGCTTATATATTATGTCCATTTTTCTAATTCGTTTTTTTTTTTGAAATGTTGATGTACCAAATTACGATCCAAATTACGATCTCCTGTTAATCAATTTTTCAGAAATTTGTTGTTTATATGTCTTTCCCTCTTAATTTAGTTTTTTAGCCCTCTTGCCCCCCCCCCCCCCGTGGATATGCGCTTGAGTGATCAATCGTATTGCTTACAACAATTATTCACGTACCTGGTAAGAAATAGGCCTCAAGTGTATTGGTGTTCAGTTGCCTATACTCACCACACTTAACTTGAATCGTTCATCTGTGATGCAAATAGAAAATATTTGTTATTTGCGTAGAGTTCATTTTTGATTGTAGTGTAATTATTTGTATTAATCAATGGAATCTTTTAAAAACTACTCTGTAAGTGTTAAATTGTGCAAATTCATTTATTGTTATAAATCCTATCGGCAGATTGAACACAACTGTTAAGGTATTTACCACTGTCAAATTATAGCAGAAGGTAAATCTTATTTTGAGCTTACTAGCACATAACAGTTAATATTTCTTAAACAAATACATTTAAGCTGTTACTCTTTTAATTTCTGCAGATGTAGGTAAAGTTAGGATTTGTAGAAAAATAATTAATCATCATAAATGCCCTCGGCAACGACGAAAATAGGATAGGTTTGTTAGCCCGCAATTCTCCGATTATCCTTGCGGTCATTGTTGTTCAATCTTTTTAATCAAATGTAACGTTTGATATCCACGGAATCTTCTAATGTCGGAAAATAATCAAGAAAACAAATTATCACTCGAACTATCAGTACACCAGCCATAATAGCATTTTTATTTACATAGCATGACATCACAGCCAATAGGATCACCTCTTGTAAATTTCGAATTATGAATAAAAAATTGTAAAAGAAAATCTTTTCATTTCCTTATATAAACCACAATAAATTGGTAGGTACTTATTTATGCCCTTTATAATTAAAATTATAAAGGAAATAAAATAAAAATTCTGATTTATTTTGATTACATGCATGTTGCTTATTGGCCTGTCTAATCTCAAGAAAATAGGGGTTGAAAAAAAATTACCCTATATTTATTACATATGCATTGGAATGTCATAAAATCAAAAATCGCGTTTAGAGATAATATACGGATGTATTTTGACTCCAATTCTGTATACGTCATAATCATAAGTTGGGTTTGTTTGACTCGCTTATTAGCAGCGTCAAACTTTTGTAAATAACGGTATGTTATACCAATTAAAAGTTTTCTCTTTATTCTTTAATGATGTATCCCATGAAAAAATTAAAAAACAACTGAAGCTTCAGGTACATCCAAATAATATTTTTAAACTTATTACATTCCAGATTTAAAGTAAGAATAAAAAATTCTATTTAAAATTACACCCCTTGTATAAAAGTATGTACATTTAACTATATTATTATTAATAACATACTGATGCAAAATGTAACTACTGAAGTATTTTCCGTCATATGTAAATACATAGTGGTTCAATTAGATCAAAAATCAACAAAATTAAGATTTTTAAGTTGCCCACTCTCTATCTACGGCACCAAAAATACTTTAGTTTATATCAACGGTAAAAGCCTTAGCAGTAGACAAAACACAATTTTTGTAAAATAGTAATTTAGTTAAAACAGCAAAACCAGAAATTACACGTAGTTTTAGGTGTATATATTCACCGGAATATAGCCGGTCTCGACCTAGGAGAAAGCCTAATCTACATGTAAAATTTCATTTTTGTTCAAGCAGCTTTCAACCAACAGACAGATCGACGGACATAAAAAACATTTTTTCTGATTTAGAAACACAACCATTATAATACGACTGAAATACCTTCTCATAGGTAAATAAAAATTTTTGCCAAAAGTCCATTCCTTCTATATGGAATTGCAGTGAAAACCCAACTCGCTGGGCTGCTCATTATTATCCTGACTTAAAATAAAATAAAATAAAATAAAAAATAAAATAAAATAAAATAAAATACATTTATTTCCTATTGACTTACAATAATATAAGTATCGGATATTGTCAAATGTGGATAATTCCTTACAGTTAAGAAAAAGTAAATATATAAATATACAATAAAAAGTAAATATACAAAAGCACATCCAGAGACAAACGAACAGTGTTCACAGCACGCTAACTAGTTATAAGTATTATACCTAATACTTTTTTACCTAGGTGTTGCAATCCAAGTACTCTTGAACTGAATAAAAATTTCCAGAGTAAAAAAATTGTTTAATAGCTCTAAGAAATCTACATGAAGCAGAAATTTGCTTTAAAACAGTCGGCAGCTTATTATACAATTTAATGGGCAGAACCAGTGGGCTATTTGCAACAGTCGACAAACGATGCTTAGGGATATTTAAGTTAAAACTTTGCCTCAGTCCATAATGGTCAGTGACATCCCGAGCCAATCCAATAACAGAAGAATTTTCTCTTGCGTACTTAACTGAATTATACAAGTAAAGTGAGGGGAAGGTTGGTATACCCAAAGTTGAAAACAGTTGACGACATGGGTGTCGGGGTGATTTAAATAGCATAGTTCTTATGATTTTCTTTTGTTGTATAAATACTTCATTAGCCCTTGAACAATTTCCCCACGACACAATTGCATATGCTAGGCAAGACTGGACATACGAAAAGCAGTACAGCTTCAAAAGATTTAGGTCAACTTTTGAGCGCAGTTGCCGGACACCAGTATTCGCGACACCAGCTGAATCCGTCCAATGTATGGGCGAAAAAGTGCGTTTGTACGCATTGGGCGCCAGTCAGATTTTTAAACGACGGTCCACTCGAAGCATGCGCACTCGGGACGTCTCGTAAAAGTGGTCGTTGAACTCAATGACGCAACGCGGCGATCAGAACCGGGCCGAAAAAATCTCAGTCATTTGTATGTTATGGTAGTTTTGGTTGGGGTGGCGAATATAGCGAACCTCTGAAGCTTGTTATTTCGATACAAAAATAGTCTTTACAAAGTGTTACAGACATTTCATATGTTTCGCCAATTATGTATCCAACTTTTAAATATAAGGAATTATTTCGTAGTCTATTTCTTACAAGTAGTGCATAAATACAAATAGTTTAATTCCAAATTTAGATTATATCAATATGTGAAAGAATAGGAGGTACAATTATAATTTATCTTAAATGCACTCCGGTGTTGAAGTGAATACACACACGGAGAAGTAGAATAGTATATTATGTAACAAGGTTAGAATGAAAAACTCGATTCGAGTGGAAAATTCCGAACGCGAGCGCTAGCGAGCGTGAGGAACCACGAGTATCGAGTTTTTTCATTCTAACCGAGTAACAGACTATATTTTCTCCACGACCAGAAAGTATGAGTACTGTCAAATTCTATATCTGATTCATTCGATTTTTCACTCATTATTTCATTTAAATTGAAGCTTTTCTGACAAAAATTATGACGCCGCCACAATTTGCATCTGTCACTGACAATTTTGAAATCCACGGCAATCTACGTCGTTTGGTTCGATTGCAGAATATTCATACCGTACCTTGTTATGGAATGAAAATGCATGCGAAACACATAAGAAGTAAGTGTTTCAGAATAAATATTCTAACTCAAGAGTAAGAATGTATATGTTCTATTATTAAAAATGATTTCGGAATTTCTACATTCTTTAATGGTTGTGGAGAAATATTTGTCAGTGACGTATATTGAGTGTGGTCAAGGTGTCAGAAAGGCACTGATGGGGTGTGTGTATATTAGGGGCATTGTATAAGGGGTAAGATGGTGTAAGAAGGTCATATATAGTGTCAATGCCTCCCCCTATATTGCATAAGGGTGAGTGTGATTAAAAGGCATATTTGCGCTTTCGCCAAAGGGGCACTACAAATACTAGTGGATTAGGGTAGAGGGGAGTATTTTAAAAGGGATGGCGAAAGAAAAAAGTGCTTTCGCCAAAGGATCGCTAAGATATCAGTGGATTAGAAGGGTGTGTCCAAAAGGCATATTTGCGCTTTCGCCAAAGGGGCACTAAAAATACTAGTGGATTTGGGTAGAGGGGAGTATTTTAAAAGGGATGGCGAAAGAGAAAAGCGCTTTCGCCAAAGGATCGCTAAGATATCAGTGGATTAGAAGGGTGGGTGTCCAAAAGGCATATTTGCGCTTTCGTCAAAGGGGCACTAAAAATACTAGTGGATTAGGGTAGAGGGGAGTATTTTAAAACGGATGGCGAAAGAAAAAAGCGCTTTCGCCAAAGGATCGCTAAGATAACAGTGGATTAGAAGGGTGTGTCCAAAAGGCATATTTGCGCTTTCGTCAAAGGGGCACTAAAAATACTAGTGGATTAGGGTAGAGAGGAGTATTTTAAAAGGGATGGCGAAAGAAACAAGCGCTTTCGCCAAAGGATCGCTAAGATATCGGTGGATTAGATTGACATGGGGCCGTAAGTAGTAGCGCTTTCAGCAAAGTATCAAGTGCACACACTGTAAATAGGTGTAAAAATATTTACATCTTACCCTAGAACTTGGTTTGTTCAATAATTATACAGGATGGGATGCCAATCCAATAAAATATACACATGTAATTTTTTTGATTTACTATTTTACTTCTTAAAACAGTTGCATATTTTATTTCTATTGTATAGAATACTATGTTTAATATTTTATTTCAACTTTCAATTTTGTAAATGTAACGTTTAAAAAATTAAGAGGGGGGGACATTAAAGAGACGCACTGTATATATATAAACTGAGCTATTTTCGAGGAATTATCGACAGTTTTGGATAGCAAGAAAACTCAGATTTAAGCCAACAAACTATACACTTTTTGTTAAAATCTCACCAATGGTTACGTTTTTATCATTAATAAAAAGAATAATTACAAGTAATATATTTAGCATTTAGTACTCGATAAAAGATTCACGTCATGTGAAATAAATTTTGAAGTACGGTCCTGTCTATCACAAGGCAAACGTTCGACAATGCGCAAGCCCGCAGAGGACCGTCTTTGTTTACGGATTCAGCTCGGTAAATTTGCCGCATTCGTAATTGACATTATTTCTCTACTATATATTTTCTCTATGGTATTTATAGGTTTGAAAGCTAAATAGAATAGTAAATAATATTTAAAAAATAACAAAGTGCCGCCCGGATTTCGGTTGCTGTAACTGTACATTATACCTACTCACAATTCCAGTCGGGTCAACCAAATCGTTTTTTTATTCCCCCCTCCCCTCAATTAAAATGATATGATTTTCAGCGAATGTCTTAAAAATGTATTTTAAAGGAAAACTGTAGAAAATCATGAAATTATAATAAAAAACAATATCCAAATCTTTTTTGTAAAGAAATTGTTGGGGAAACCCAACCGTTCCTTCAATTTCTATAACTGTATTTTCATTTTTAAGTAAATAAATAACCAAGCATGTATAAAATCCCTTTCAAATAAACAAGCTCAAACTTGTCTTTATTGTAAATTTAACTTTCATAAAAATACGTAGTTATCGGTTAAATACAAAGACCATTTCGACTAAAATATCTAAAGAAAATCTTTGTTTTAATTTAGTTCTTCTAAAACACCGGCACGTTGTCGGCAAGCTTCAAAGACTTAGTTTCCTTTGAGGATTTCTTATCTTTTAGTTTTATTGCCTTAACGTTGTAGAACTAATGTATAAAAAGTCAGCAAATATGGCTACAGACTTTAAACCCCCTGTCTCTCCACTTCGTTGTACCAAAGTATCCGGTCAACCCTTTCACCAATAAGAGAACATCTGCTTAAAAATGATTCGTAAGCGTCATACCAAAGTGACCTGCAGTTGGCCGGAACTCGCGGAGAAGGGCGGTCCGTGTCAGTTCAACTTGGTTCCCATCGGGACGAGACCAGCAGTTGACTAGAGAACTCAAAGAAAGCCTGTTGTGCCCGGGCACAAAAATAAAAGTCGGTCAAGTGCGTGACCAGAAATCACACAAATTCGGTGTGTAAGTCAGTGCGGGAAAACTCCACTTTTCTCTTAGGCATGGTCCTACAACTCAGTGCGGGAAAAGCTCCCCCTTTTCTCTTAGGCATAGTCCTATAATTCAGTGCGGGAAAAACTCCCCTTCTCTCTTAGGCATAGTCCTATAATTCAGTGCGGGAAAAACTCCCCCTTTTTCTCAGGCATAGTCCTGTATTACAGTTCAGTAATTCACACAATTTCGGTGTGTAACAGTGCGGGAAAACCTCCCCCTTTTTCTCAGGCATAGTCCGGTATTTCATTTTATAAAACAAGGAAAGTCAGTTTAAATGCATAACAATAACATCTCGTACTAACAGAATATCAACAACACACGTCATTCCTTTACTAGTGTAAAGATTAATATTTGTGCATACCTTTAACCAAAAAATAAAATAATTCCACATTGTTTAGTGAAATAGATGTCTTTTACTTCCAACAAGTCACAGCTGCCAGAGATTGCGCACCAGATGAAAAATGAACCAGCAACCTATCGGAAATAGTTTACAGTAAGGTGGAGATAGGGTTTAACTAAAGCCTTATCCATCCAGAAATTAATCGATTTTACAAAAAGAAAGACACTGAAAAGTATGAAATAATATTTTTACATATTTATTACTAAAGTTAATGGTTAGCTCACATTTTATTCAAATTTAGGTAACTTGTACACCAAAGTTCTAAACTTTGAGGGCGGCGCAATTTTTAAGCATAATAGGAATCCTTAATAATAATACATTAAAAAATTATTAATAGAGAATAATATTTTTATTTATTGTAGATTATTGAGCCTAAAAGTAAGCCTAATAATTCTGCCGTGCTAAGAAAAAACAACGTAACTTAAAAAAAATCAAAAATGGGTTTTTGTCGATTTCAGAATATACATTTAGGGTTTTCTCACGTGTCAAATTTTTTTCTGAACATTTCGACTTTTTTATGTGCAAAAATTAGATTTGAAAATACACCCTATTGTAAATCCATGCGTGATTAAAGTATAAAGCATAATATAAACAACGTATCTCACTAATCCATAGCAAAAACAACGTATTTTTCTTTCATAATTTTATGTTACATAGCATAAACATCGTATCTTTTAGGATACGTTGTTTATTTTAAGTAAATTCTCATTAAAAGTTGGTCATATTACAATAAGACTATTCTACGCGACGCACTGCGTTGTTTATGTTATGAAATATGAATCGAAGACCTCCCTCTATTGCACTGACTGACCGTAAATGAATCACGTTCTTTTTTTATCTTCTGATGGCCCACGAACACCGAAGTCTTAAGTATTATGTACCGTGGGTGTAGGTACTGGGGAATCGACTAACACATCCAGGGCTGGAAACATCCGTAAGGATTTCACCAGCCCTTTAAGAGGATGTGTGGGGTGGTACCACCTCAGTTGAGGAAGAATTCCTCTACCACCTTCCAATTCCTCTACCGCCTTCCGTTCCCGCGAATAAAAAATTTAACGGTCATTCTACAGCCAAGGGCGTGTGGGCGTTATAAATTGTAGTCTGTTTTAAGTGTTTTGTTTTGTGGTAAATTTGTTAATTATTTAGGTAAGTTCAACAAATTCTGATTTCACACCATCCTGAAAATCTCTACCGATCGACTTTTTAAGTCCTTTTATTTATGTAGGTTGCTGAGGTTGTTGGTTCGCATTACATAATATAAACAACTTAGGGCTGGATACGTTGTTTATGCCTTGTATGTTGATAACCTACAGATAATATTTTACAATATGTATTTAGTTTTTTTGCTGTAGATTTTTGAAAAACAAAAATTTTAACTTTTTTTTTGTATAGAATTGTACAGAAAGGCATTTTCTTTGCATTTAGCAAAGTCGTGGTACGCTTTATTGCTATATGTAAAAAATACGAATACTCTAAAGTTACCAAAACTTTAAATTCGATTTTCTCAAAACTTCTAAAATTGTAGTTACGTTGTTTTTAATTAGGACGGCAGAATTGTATTCAATTAATTAATTTGTACATCAAAGTTCTAAACTTTGAAGTAAGCGCAACTCCTTATTAACTGCTTATAAATTATCATTACGTATCCTTATACTATGAAATTCGGCCGCCTTCACAGTTTAGAACTTTGATGGACAAATTACCTAAAGAATAGAATTGAGCTTCCCATTAATCTCAGTAATCTAATAAATACGTAAAAATATTATTTCATACTTTTTGTGAAATCGGTTCATTTTTTTTTAAATTTTAGTTTTTTATATAATTTCATGATTTTTCTGCGGTTTGCGGTTTTTCTGGAAAACACATCTTTAAGAAGATAATTGCAAAAAAATCATGAAATTTTTATACAGGGTGGAAAAAAAATCCATTTGTTTGACCCGACTGAAATTGTGTCTAGATACGTGGCTTTTTCGTTCGCAAAGCCAGGTGCGAATTTACCTTGTATATAGAGCGAACAAATATTCTCTTTTTACGTCTCTCGCTAGGGGAATTATCCTATTCGCGAAAAAGATACTTTTCGACATTCTTTCAGATCTTCAGGTTTTGGGGTTTGTAAATCTGATTTTTTTAAATTTTCGTCGGTCTGTCTGTTGGCACAAAAATTTGAAAACTGAATAAAAAATTAATTTTTACATAGATTAGGCTTTGTCCTGGCACGAAACCGGCTACATTTCCGGTGAATGTGAAACAATGAAAATAATGAATGAAAAACACCTTAAACACTACAACATCTCTTTGTGTTGCTTTAACAAAGACACAATTTTACAAAAATGTATTTTGTCCACAGGTAAGGCTTTTACCGTTGACTTAAATTGAGGTATTTTTGATGCCGTAGATACAGGGTCAGCAACTTTAAAAGTTTATTTTTGTTGGTTTTTGCTCTAACTAAAGCGCTATATATTTATTACATATGACAGATAATACTTATTTAAAGTTAAGACAAATCCAAGAGGCCAGGCGTAAACATCGTGATTGCCGCTCGCCGAGCTTCCCATTGGCCAAAATTGCCGTTAAATTTCAGCTTCTTGTCGAGCGCCTGCACCGATTGGGTGAATTTGTGCGTGCATTTGTTTACATCTGGCCTCTTGGTTTTAATTTTACTTTAGTAGTTATATTCTGCATCAGTTTGTTATTAATTATGAAGTTTAATATACTTTCATACAATGCGTGTGCAGTTTTAAATAGATTTTTTTTATTTTTGCTTTAAATCTGAATTGTAAGTTTGTAAAATTATTTGGGTGCACCAGAAGCTTTCGATTGATATTTAGATTTCTCATACAATGCAGCGTCAAATAATAAAAAGTAAACTGTTAATTTTCCTTTAATTTTAGAAAAAGGAATACTATTTTATACTGAAACTAAACGGCTGTTCTAGGTGTAGATACATTTTCTTACAAGGTGGGAAATTTACTGTATTTTATTATATTTAATATACGTGGTACTGTTCACAAAAGACGAAATAGTGTACTTTTCCAAAATTTATTATAATTTCGCGAGAGCAAATCTATGCAAAGAATTTTGTGGACTTTCAGTACTGCCGTACTGAAGTTGTAAGAAACTTTATAAACTGAGAACTAGGTAGGAATTTATTCCTATTATTCCTTGGCAGTAATTTTGAATTATAATTTTATTTTATTTATATTAACTTTTTTGCTTTCTTTCAATTTCCTGTTTATTTTTAAAAAGCACGTCACTGGCGCATCGATCCTAAAAGTTTTGTGCTCTAAGCCCGAGCTTCCAAGAATTGTTGAATAATACGCCTATGTGAAGACAACATGGTACTGAACCAGACTGTTTTCCAATCCGTGGTATTAACTTAGGCTGATAACAAACCCAAACCAAAGTTTAGAAATTATATTTTGTAAACTTTACCCGAACAACCTAAAAAATTAAAAATAAATTTAAAAAAAATGTACATTCGTTGCCCAACTGCCTTTTGTATACCAATTTTTGTTGAGATTGATACATTATTTCTTAGATATGCAATTTTTATGATAAGATGTATACTATTACAAGATCATTCTATAACTCGGAACATTATACTCGTATATTGTAATAATAAGTTTAAGAGAATAGATAAATGAATAAAATAGGCTATATTGACGAAATACGTGCAAATATATCTTTAATTTTAATAAGAATACCATCAGGCAGCGTTAGAAACAATAATTCGCCAAGTATCTCATTTTTCATCCAAGTTATATAAATAAAACCATCTTCAAAATAAAAGTTATGTCATGCTGTCTTCATGACGTAGAATTAGCGTCATTTGTAACATGTTTCAAGTATTATAAATTTAGATTTTTGCATAGGTATAACATACCGTTATTTATAAAAGTTTGACAAACTAATCAGCGCGACAAACAAAAAAAACTTTTAAACACTGCGCCATATGATTATGACGTATACAGAATTGACGTCAAAGTACATACCGTACATACATATTTTTGTTTTTGAAATTGCATTATTTCATAAATATAGGGTTACTTTATTTCCAACCCCTATTTTTTAAGATTAGAGAGGTCAATAATCCAAATAAATTTTCATATCTTTTTGTATTCTTTACATAAATTAAATATTTAAGGCGATTGTTTTTAACCATTTATTTTTGTTTTTATTAATAAATAAAAGAGCTATTATGGCTGGTGTACTCTATATTCGAGTGTTAACTTATTTTCTTGATTATTTTTCGAAGATTTGGAGATTTCGTGGATAAGAAAAAACTGGATACTTACAAAAAATTGGATAAAAAATTTGATTAACAAGATTAATCAACAATAATTATCGCAAGGATAATTGGATATTTTGCGTAATAACAAACAATATTTTCTTCTTTGCCGACAGCTGATTCATTTATGACTCGATTTGACTGGTTATTTTTTTACAAATCCTGATTGTGGTTTCGATTCTCCCTCTTACTATAGATTTTTTTGAACTAAAGTTTTTTTAATAAAAAATATGCTGTGTGTTTTTCGTTTGGTCAAAGTCAAAATTTTGCTCATTGGCACCACTTCAATTCATTCCGTTAAATGGTATTATTACCTAGTCTGCAGTAACTATCTCATGTTTTCAATATATGACAAGTAAGGACGAATAAACTTTTACATATAACAGACAGTGACAGCATTGTATAAACCTAGCATTTCTGGTCAAATGTTTGACATTAATATTTTTCTAGCATAATTATTGGTGTAAAGGGTTTTCCAGTAAGAATGATATGATCTTAAAATAAAATAGCAACCATGTTTAGAATGTTAAATGTCACTGGTTGTCATTTGGGTTTAGCGTACTCTGACAATTCATCATGGGTAAATAGACGGTTCAAGAACATTTATTATATTATCTAGAAGTTTTATGAAAATAGACGTACTTTTGTGAATACTCAATGTGCACCTGGCAAAAACTACGGTCCAAATAATCGCCCTACTGCGCTTGCTATTCATCGAATCGTTGAAAATTTTAAAAGGAATTTTACTCTTCATGATGTGAAAATACCAACAAGACGTCGAAATGCAAGAAGTGTAGAGAACATTGCGGCTGTACGAGATGGTGTTGCAGAATTTCCAAATTTATCATGCTCGTCGTCGTGCTCAAGAATTAGGCGTCAGAACGACAACTTGCCATATTTTACGAAAATACCTGGCTTTACACTCATATAAAATTATGTTGACCCCATAACTGAAGCTCAACAAGCAACATCACGACGCTTATTATGGTCTAATGGCTTCAGTTCTTGGGTCCATACAATAACAGACGATACATTTGGAACTTCTGCAACACTATCACTTACTTTAAGGGCTATAAATACTGCTTATAGGTCAAAAATTTTTACAAATACATTTGTAAGGAAAAATATAGGTTTAATTCGATTAAACCTAACATGGTGAGCTTGGATTAAGTTTAGTCCAAAGGTGCGATTACCTCGGAATTTTCTTCAGATATCGTTTCTGTGATGAGTTCCAAGTAATTTGGTATCAAAATAAAGATAATCGTTGGAGGGTTATTAAATGGATTTTTCAAAATTTTTTTGTGCATTCATTATTTCATGGAAAATGCTTATTTGTCGATTTTTTGAGACTAATCAAATTTTGTTCGGTGCTTTAAATGATATTTTAGTGTTATATATGTCTAAAATATTTAATCCCTCATAAAATTTGGAAAAAAAAAATGACGGAAAACGCGTTTTTCGTCCGTTTTTAGACATATCTTTAAAAAGGGACATGGTAGGGCATAATGAACCGACTTATCTTGAAGCTTGTGCAATTACATTTGAAGCTAGTGCAGTTTAGTGTTTCTAGATATAAACTATCGCAGGCTATAAGTCCTAGAATAATTAAAAAACAATCGAAAATACTGATGCATGGCCAGGATTAGAACTATGTTTGTCTATTATATTTTTAATGTGACTACATCCATAATTCTCGTAAAGCTGCTTCAGAATCGTGTAAATTAAAAAAAATACATGTCAACCTATAATACATCCAAAGATACGGCTATGGGAATTTGGATTTCCGTGCGCTCGCGCTTTTCCGGTGGCTCCGTGATCAGCAAGCAGTGGATGAATAAGACTATAATTATATTATCGATAATAATTCAATAAGGACTAATTTTTAATGTTTCTTTTGCCTGTTGTCTAATGTTTAATGGTCCTTGTATTTTCCTTGAAAATTTGTTTATATTCTTAATTTCGAGTGTTAATGATTTCGATAATACAAATATAGCTGTGTCAGTAATTATGGATGGTCACTAGATTTTGTTTCCTTTAACAAAACAATAAGTGTTCACTAACGCTAGGATTTTTGCGCAATATCGCGCAAGGGCATTTTTGCGGCTGGCTTGTCTGGCTTGAAATACCATAAGCGTGTTCCAGGGTTTATTAATTTTAATACATACTTTTAACATAGCAAAAAGTAAATATCCCAAGCAATTAAAACAAACCCGGGCCTACGCTTATGGTATTTCAAGTAAGACAAGCCAGCCGCAAAAAATGCCCTATGATCACCATTACTGTTTGCTTAAACAAAACAAAATCTAGAGATCATCCATAATTGAGACAGCTATAATTGTATTATCGAATACATTAACGCTCGAAATCAAGAAATATATAAATAAATCTTAAAAAAAAAAATACAAGGAAAATACAAAAAACATTAAAAATTAGTCGTTATTGAATCATTATTGAGAAGTCTTCACTGCGTGCTGATCACGGAGCGACCGGACAACCGCGAGCGCATGGAAATACAATTTCCCATAGCCGTATCTTTGGATGTATTATAGTTAGACACCTACTTTTTTTTTAATTTACACGATAGTGAAGCAGCTTCACGAAAATTATGGATGTAGACACATAAAAAATATAATAGACAAACATATACTTCTATTCCTGACCATGAATTAGTATTTTCGATTGTTTTTTAATTGTTCTAGGACTTATAGCCTGCGATAGTTTGTATCTAAAAACATTAAGCTGTACTCATTTCAAAGGTAATTGCATAAGACTCAACATAAGTCGGTTCATTAAGCCCTACCATATTTAAAGGATATGTCCTAAAAAAACGCTTTTTTCAATAATTTTTTTCAAATTTGATAATGGTTTAAATATTTTGAACATATACAACACTAAAAGTTAGAGCACCGAACAAAATTTGTTCAGTCCCAAAAAATTGACGAATAACCATTTTCCATGAAATAAAACTTTGTAACCACTAAAAATTTAGAAAAATCCATTTTATTTTAATAACCCTCCTACGATTATTTTTTGGTACCAAATTACTTGGAGCCCATCACAGAAACGCTATCTGAAGAAAACTCTGAAAATCGCACCTTTGGGTTAAACTTAATCCAAGCTCACCGTGCTAATACAACTATAAATACAGAGTGTCCTAAAAGTCTTAGTATGGGCAAATATCTTTGCTATTAGTAAAAATAGACACACCAAATTTTCGGTGTATTTTATCGCTTAATAAATCTACATTTTTAAGTCATGTACCTTTGTCAACACCCTTGAGGGGTGAGGCTAGGGAGCTGAGGTCAAAATTTTTAAATGCAACAATATGCCGTGTGGTACTTCACTTTAAAGGTCTTCAAAAAAGAAACATTTTAGCGCACACCCGAGGTCCGTATCTTAAGTCGGTTTTAAATGGCAAGCATTTAAAATTAAAAATCGTGAAAAGAAATTAAAAATCTAAATACCGATATTTCTCTTATTACTTTAAAAGTTTTTCAAAATGACCACCATTAACTTCTTGACAGTAATTAAGTCGATTTTGAAACTCACTTCTAACATTTTCGAGAATATTATGTGTTGTGTGTGTTACTTCTTGGCAGAGTTCTAAAATCGACGTTATTACTGCCAGGAAATTCATAGTGGTTTTATTTTTATTTATTTTAAACAACTTTTAAAGTAATAAGAGAAATAAAGGATTTGACCCTATGATACATTATCGTATCATCGGATGCGATCGCATCATTTCGGATTCAATCGCATGCGAACCCATCGGATGCGATGCGATCAAGTGCATTTAAATCTATGCAGCAAAATCCATCGCGATGGGAATCAGTGTGTTTAGTCCATAAATGTGATGATAACTTTACATTTTGCGCAGTGTCGATATGACCTGGTTGGCGGGAATAAAAAAAAGGAGAATGAAAACGGAGTATAGACAAATTGGGAGTTTTATATTTAACGTAAATTCTGTTGCATATCTATTTGATAAATCTGATATTGGCCAGTAATTGCTAAACTACATCACAGTATAAATATGACAATGTTGTAAACGAAAAAATTACTTTTGTCTGCAGTCTTTTAACCTGCATTTTAAAAGTTGTCGCACTTTAGGTAACTTTATGGCAACAATTAAACATTTTTTGACACCCTATATATTATAAAAGTATGAATCTTGTTTCAAAGCCCTGTATCCATTACTTAAAATTAGAGCATATTTAGCACATTTTTTGTTGACGTCGCTAGGTTTAGTGGTATTTACCACTAAATCAAACTCTTTATAAAAAATGGAATGACTTACAAAAATGCACTAAAAAGTACAAAAGAAATATTTTTCTTAGGTATTTATATATTTATATAATATTTATATAAATACCTAAGAAAAACATTTCTTTTGTACTTTTTAGTGCATTTTTGTAAGTCATTCCATTTTTTATAAAGAGATTTACGACAAATAGACTAAATTATAAAGCCGATTTATTCAAGATATTCCTGCACGAGCAAAAGTAGGCTAAATCCTTTAATGAACAAATTAGTTATACAAAAATTGTTTTGTATAATTAAAAATCAGTTGGAGGAGTCCTCTTTTCTCAATTGATAGAAGTCGCCTAACCATTAGAACATATTTTTTGGCTTTTACGCACAAAATTACTAAATATATTACAATTAGAAAAGACAAGAAAAAATTCTATATCGTTAGTATTGGAAGAACAGAAGCACGCTTGTACGAAATGATAAGTGGTTCTACAGTCTCTTCTATTAGTTTATCGAAGTCCCACATTTGTTAATCTTTAATTAAGTGATCCACAGCATTCCTCCAGTTTTCCTCAGTTATTAATTTTAGTGAATAATGCATACGTTCAAGTACATCTTTTCTTTTAAATGTTTTATTATTTCCAGCTACATAACCTTTCATTTGTGCACATATCAGCTCCAAGCGTAAAAAATAAAATTGCTAATATACGCCCAAGTAAAAAGTAACTGTATACAAAACTTGAAGATATTTTAATCTAAAGGTACCTACCTAGTTGTTTCACAAATAACTTAAAACCCCCTTTTAAAAAAGTATTATTTGTCAAAATTATGAGATAAATGTAGATAGATAATATTATCAAAGTCTTATTGACTTTAAGGGTACAACGGATTCATTTTTAAATGAAGACCCTGATTTTTTATATCATCATCCTTCGAGTTAGAATACATTTTTTATCCCAGTTCCATGAATCGTGCGCGTTACATTAAGATGAGTGGCAGCATTGGTTAGGCTTTAGTTTCACTCCCATCTTGCACTGTAGCAGAGCTTTAATCTTACTAAGTTTCATATTTTTCAGAAGTCCTGGTGGGTTTGGAACAACTTTGCTTATTTTGTGCCTTCTTGCATGTTATTTCCTGTAAACTAATAGAAAAAATTAAACTGATGTCTCAAATAAAGAGTAAAATCTATTCTACCTTAAAGATAGAGTATATTTTATAACTATCAATAATCTACTCTACCTATGTTGTATAGGGTTTGGCCATTCATGTGGATGGGGTTGCCGGATTTTCTCCGTGACAGAGAGCAAGACTGGGTTTTGGAGGCGTTGAACTGAACAGTGTTCTTGGCACCCCAGTCTAAGATTAATTGAAAATCTTGGAAAAGGTATAGGTGCATAGATTATGTCTATTATCCAGCTCTTGATTCGAGACTTGTCTGAAAAAACGAATGTTGTTGTGAAGAGTATTATCGTCAGCATAACTGTGGATGGGATTGGTGGTTGAAGAGAGCAGGTCATTAATGTGAAGAAGAAATAATGTTGGACTTAACCATGGGGTACGCCAGAATTGATAGGATAGAAGTTAGAGTAACCGTCCACCACGACAGATATGCGCCGATTAGAGAGGACGCTACCGATCCAGGTACATAGTTTGGGAGGAAGACCGTTAGAAGGTAGTTTGTTGAGGAGTGCGGCATGCTATACTTGGTCAAAAGCCTTGGAAATATCAAGAGCAACAATCTGAGATTCCCCATGAAATTCGAGAAACTTGTTCCAGTTATATGTGACAAAGCTAAGGAGATCAGCTGTGGATCTTTGGTGATGAAATCCGTACTGCCTTCCATGGATGATTTTGTGTTTTTCTAAGTATTTTGGAATTTGCAAGTTGATCGCATTCTCCATATCTTTGCTGACAACAGAGAGACATCTATAATTGGATGAAAGGGACTTGTAACCTTTCTTCGGGACAGGCTGCACACGAGCAGTTTTCCAGTTATCTGGGAAGGTATCCTTGGGAGAGACCTATTATCTCTAAATAAAGCAGCTGCAGAGTTTAACAGGCCATCAACATCTGAAGCGAGGATGATCTACTACATAGATCTTAGGTTGTTGTAAGTAACTGCTGAAGTACCTATTTGTTATAGCTCTTGAGAGGGGATCATGTGTGTGATTTTAATATTTGTCAGCCCCTGTATCAGTAACTGTCTCCTAAAAATAAAACAATTTTAAACTTTATATACGGTGTGTCCACAGAAAGAGTCCGGATAAGGTGTAAATGTCAACAGAATTTCGAGTTTGATGGTGACATTCTAGGAAACGCTCCTGCTTGTCCTTGAACTAAATTGTTGAAAAAATTAGTCAAATTAATTAATTTACGGTGTGTTTAAGAATTTTTTTGACAATTCTCCAGCATTTCACTACTATATATTTTTAAACGTGCTTATGCCTTTAATTTTTATTTTTCTAATTTCTGACCCTTGTCAGCACTATCAGAAAAAGCATTTTTTTAATCGGGTAAAATTTAAAGTAAAAATTTCAATATTTGTTTTAGTCTCTAAGTAAAACGTGTGTGAGGAAGGTCAGAATAAAAGCACACATTAAATCAATGACTTTTCGGTAAGCGATGAAGAATAATCTGTTCCCTTTTTTCAATCCAATTGAATGGTTACAGTTAACTATGCCACCTGAAATAGATTCAAACATGATCCAATTAATTCAGTTTACGTTATTTTGTATATGTACTGAGTAGTATGTAAAGCAAGGTCCAAGGTGATACTGAAGAAATATGCGATCTGGATTTATGGGTCAGTGCTTAGATAACTTTAGGCAACGCATATCAGCTAATAATACAAATATTTAATTATAAATTAAAATAACTGTAATATAACATTTTTATTTTTAACCGTCTACAAAAAACAGTTTACTGTTACCCCAAGTACTAATATTATAGTGCAATTTTTCGGGGCTGTGACTTATATTAAAATATTAGTGGTTAGTTTTATTTTTACTTTTGTAAATTCCCCAGCCCACAGATGGACCCTAAAATATATTTTTATTTACTTTAAAAAACATGACACTAATCCTCCAACGTATTTTATTATTATAACTTAAGGTTAAATATTCTCAAAAACTGCCAACCCCAAAAAATCTACTATAAGCATAAATTGCTCTTCTCAATATGCGGGTGTATCGGTTTATCATCGACAAACTTTTTAGTTTGGTTTTATTTCAGTGTGTTCATTTATACATTCTAAATAAAATCCGGGAGATAAATAAGGCAGATAGACGCAAATTTTAAATACAGAAACAGGACAGAATAATTATAATTAACGGTGACTCTAAAATGTGTACAATGCACAAAAGTACCTGCTTCGTTTTGATTGATAGATGACAATTTTGCAACTTTGACAGTTTGAATTTCTAAAATGGAAAACAAGAAGAAATTATCTGGTTTCTTATATTACCAAACTAAAAAAATGACACTTAATCTTATAAATTATTTTGAAAATGAAAAGGAAAATGGAAATTCACCAGGCAATATTCAGGAGACAGTGGCGAAAGCACTGGGAGTTAGCTTAAGGATTGTGCAGAAAATTGTTTACAAAAAAAAACAACATACTAATATCCAAGAATACAAAAAAGTGTAAATGAAGAAAGCCAAAGACTGAAGATTTGAGAAAAAGTGTAAAATGGAAGTACCAAATGTGATTTATGATTTTATACTAAAAAGAAATGTGACCCTTCCAGTGTTAAAGGGTGCTCTTAAAAAGCCAGGTATTTTGGAAATAGGACTTGGTTCGTTTTCAAAATTAATAAGAAACTTAGAAAAGATTGTAGTAGAAGGTTTTTATGTAAACTGCCCCAGATAGCAAGTCAACGTGGTCAGTTTTTCAAAAGGTATAAAGAAAATGGGTCTTGAGCAATTTACGACCCCTCGAATTTTCAAAAAATACAAATTTTAATAAAACGCCTATGATGTTCAGAACAATTTAAAACAAAAAAATTGTTGGATGGAGCACTTTTTCTACCAAAAAAAAAAAACAAGATGAAGTTGAATAAAAATACGTCATTTTGAAATTTTGCAATGCGAAAACTTGATATTAAAAGGTTGCTTACAGTGTTGCCAAACTTGACTTAATGTTTTTGTTGTGTCCTAGTCAATCCACTTTTTGTGTACTTTGATTGGGTACAATTGAAACAAATAATTAATCGCGCTACTAAAACAATACAAAATAAAAAGAAGACTAAGAAAACTTGTGTAAAACTTGAACAAACCTGAGCAAGCACTATGCACGCGACGCAAATGAATAATAACAAGGCAATTGAATTGGCAACAACGCTTTGCTTGTCAGACCATGGACAAGGAAATTATTATGTCATTGTGTCAGACTGATAACGAATCGTTTGTGCACATAACACCGATAAAATTTCAACAAAATTTATTCCCGTATTTTCAAAGCATTTTCGGAAAAAAATACTTAATATTATTTGACAGTAATCTGTTGAGAAACTGTGAGGTAAATAGTTTGTGTGTTAAACGTTATTAAACCCCATGGGCAAATACAAATAGTTGAGTGAAGTTTTACAACCTATGAAAAAATTGCACTAAAATATCGTTCATCCAACCATTTTTTTGCTTTAATGTGTTGCTTTTGAGGTAAGCTTTTCAAAAAATCCAAAAATGTTATGAATTTCGAGGTGTCGTATATTGCTCAAGAACCACAGAAAATTACAGTTCGAAATTTAGGAAGGTAGTATTTTTAGACTAAACGTGGACATTTTTAAATGGAAGTGGATCAAAATTTCGGCAAGACGAGTCCATAAAAAGTGTTAAAATAAAAAGGGATATGGTCCGGGAAAACGATTTATTATTTTGCATGTCGGTTCTTCAACAGGATTTGTTCCAGGTGCAAGTTTAATGTTTTCGTGAAAATCAAAAAATTTGAACTATCATGATAACATGAATTGTGAGATCTTTGGAAAAAAATAAAGAACAGTTAATACCAAACGTGGATGATCCATCTTTAATTGTATTAGACAATGGATCGTATCACTAAGGAATTTTAAATAAACAACCTAATACCTACATCTTGGCAAAAAAGTAGTACATATTTATAAGTGACTTGAAAAACAAAATCAAAATATCTTACTATGGCAAAATCCCTTAAAAAACAGAAATCGTACGCTGCAGATGAAATTTTGCGTGAGCATGGCCAAACCACCTGATTTTTCTGACTTTAGAGTGACAATGAGAGTTTTTAGTTTGTTTTTATGTTAAATTTAACTAAAGGGTTTTATTATTGTTATATTAAATGAATTCAGTTTTTCTTGATAATTTTTATTAGTGAAATTATCGAAATAATAAATAATATATTATTTATTTTAATTTTATTTACTTTTGGCGCCACCTACACATATCGCAATACGAACTTAAAGACTCAATTTTGTAGCAACATTATATATATATATATATATATATATATATATATATATATATATATATATATATATATATATATATATATATATATATATATATATATATATATATATATATATATATATATATATATATATATATATATATATATATATATATATATATATATATATATATATTGATACCGCCGCCACTGGAAATAATCAAATGTCGGACAAGCGACGGAAATCACCCGATCCTCGGTCGAAGGCCAAACAAAAAAAGGTAGAAAGATAACGAGAAGAGCACACGGGCAGATTATTAAGAAATGCGTTTCGACAAGTACGTGTATAAATTATTGTGTATGAAAAATAAACCATTCTTGATTATAAAGATTTTCTGAGTTTATTTAATTGAGTGTCTTTAACAAGTCAGAAGTGGGATTGGCCGACGTGCATAAAGTTGTATAGTTTTTTTTTGTTGTTAAACGTTTAATAGTGTGTATTTGGACAACAATTATCTGTAATTAAACAAAATGCCAAAAAAATCTAAAAAGAATAAGCGTCGTCGCCGCGAGTCAAGTTCTAGTAGTAGTACGTCGTCTAGTAGTGCTGGTACTAGTTCTAGTTCTAGTAGTTCGTCGTCAAGAAAAGCAAAAAATGAACGGCGTAAGCTACGTAACCGTATAAAAAGTTTAGAAAAACGTTCACAAAACCGTGATTTACGAGAAAGTCGTTTTGACGGTAAAATAGACAGTGTACCTGCATTTTACGGTGGGTCAGCTCCAGGGATTTCCGTACAGCAGTGGTTGCATACGATAGACTCGACAGGTGATGTGTTTGAGTGGGACGAAAAAGCCCGTATTTTTTGTATGGCAAATAGACTTTCTGGACATGCAAAAAACTGGTATAACAACCAAAGTGAGTTAAATATTTCGTGGAGAGACTGGAAGACAAAATTAATAGAAGCTTTTCCTATGAACACAGGTATGTTTTTAAAGTTAAAAGAACTGATTAATGTACTACGTGATCGGAATCAAAATTTGATAGACTTTTATTACAAAAAGTTGTCTTTGGCGCAAACATGTGGACTTAATGACTCTATTACAGTAGATATCATCATAAATACGATAAATGATCCTTTCTTAAAAACAGGAGCTTTAGCGGCAGGTTGTTATAGCACTCAAGATTTACTAAAATATTTAATCGCTAATAATGATAGTTTCAAGTCACATAGTAATAAGGACACTTATAAAAACTTTAATAACAGTGTTCCACCACCCGTATTTAAAGCTAAGAAAAATAAATTAACCTGCTATTTATGTAATAAAGACGGTCACAAAAAGAGTGAGTGCCCTAATAATAAAACTGAAAAATTGTGTAATTTTTGTAAAATCAAAGGACATATCGAAAGTGACTGTTTTAAAAAAAAGGGGGTTTCACTAGGAAAACAAACAATACGTAAAATAGCGTGTAATAGTAGGGACAAAAGTAATGAAAAATTTTATAAATGCGCAAAAATAAACAATCAAAATGTTTCGGCTTATATTGATTTTGGTAGTGGGTGTAATACCATAAAAATGGAGATTGTTGAAAAACTTAAACTTAATGTTTTACCTGATAAGGACAAGGTGGTAATAGAGGGTTATGGCGGATCCACTGTGATACCAAGGGGAATAGTAACAGAAACTGTAGAGGTAGATGAAATAAAAATTCCTACCCAATTTTATGTAGTACCGAATGATTTACAAAACGTTGACATCTTGATAGGACATCCAATTACAGAGAGAGAGGATATTTTTGCATACAAAACTCCACATTACTTAATGTTATCTAAAGTCGAACTATTTAAAGAATTACCTTCCAGTGTTGAAGATGCAGACAAAGTCAAAATAACTGTCGCTGATAATACGGTTATTAAATCTGGGATAAATATCATACAAGTTAAATCCACCGTACCAGATGGTGTTGTTTTCACTAACTTTTCCGAACAGTTTCGTCAAAACTCAACTTTGATTATTCCTGAGAATAAATTAAAAGTAAAAGACAGTAATGGATACTTACGGGTCCTGAACCTTGGTTTGGAGAAGTTGGAGTTTAAAAAAGACACCTGTATAGTAAGAGGCGTTTTAGACAAGAAACCTACTAGTGTTGTTAATCAAGATCTTGATAAAGTAATATCGAATTATCCAAATTGTTTTATTGACAATTCATCGCTGTTAAGCAATATAAACGTCGAAATGGTTATAGAGCTGACAACTAGTGTACCGATAAGTTGTAAACCATATCGTTCATCGGAATTTGAGAGAGAAAAAGTAAGAGAGATAGTCGCTGACCTATTAGATAAAGAAATTATTGAACCTGCCAATTCACCTTATTCAAGTCCGATTCTGTTGTTAAAGAAAAAGACAGGTGACCATCGTCTCGTTTGTGATTATAGAAAAGTTAACGCTATAACGGTTAGGGACCAGTACCCGTTACCACTTATTGAAGATTTATTAGAACGTGTTAGCGAAAACAGTGTGTTCACCACACTTGATTTAAAATCCGGCTATCACCAGATCAATATGGCCACTAACAGTCGCAAGTACACTGCTTTCGTAACGCCGGACGGACATTATCAGTATACCAGAGTCCCCTTCGGATTGACAAACGCACCAGCAGTCTTCCAAAGAGCAATAAATTCAGTTTTAGGAAATCTTCGCCATCAATATGCTCAAGCTTATCTAGATGATATACTGATAGTGGCCGAGTCTCCCGAGCAAGGCATAGAAAGACTTGACAATGTGCTAAATGCATTAAATACTGCCGGACTGACCCTTAATTTAGAAAAGTGTGAGTTTCTAAAAGACTCTGTAGAATATTTGGGAACAGAAATCTCAAAAGTGGTGATGAAACCATCGCCCAAAAAGCTAGAGGCGGTTAAAAACTTTCCCATTCCCGGTAACGTCCACCAAACTAGACAGTTTATTGGATTAGCCTCTTATTTTCGCAAATATATTGAGAAATTTGCATTAATAGCTAAACCTTTAACGTCATTGTTGAAGAAAAATGCAAAATGGTATTGGGGCGAGGAGCAGCAGCAAGCTTTCGATCAATTAAAATCAAAATTAATTTTACCCCCGATATTAGCTGTATTTAACAAGAAAGCTGAGACACAATTACACACTGATGCCAGTAAATTGGGTACAGCTGGAGCAATAATGCAGAAACAAGAAAATGAAAACTGGAAACCAATAGCTTATATGAGTCGACAGACTACTGAAACCGAAAACAGGTATCACAGTTACGAACTGGAAACCTTAGCCGTTTACGAAGCCGTAACTAAATTTAGAAATTATTTGTATGGCAGACATTTTACTATAGTAACGGACTGTAACGCTATGCGACTTACTTGGACAAAGAAAGAGTTAACTCCGAGAGTAGGAAGATGGTGGCTATCCATGCAGGAATATGACTTTGACATTATTCATAGGCCCGGTACTCAGATGGCGCATGTAGACGCTTGAAGCAGAAATCCTGTTCAAGTGCGCGCAATTAGGACCAACGATTGGGTTATTGGGGTACAGTCGCAGGACGAGGACCTTCAGTTAATAAAAGAACAACTAAGTAAAGACGAAGCCGATCCTGGATATTTCCTTGTAGAAGGAAAAGTGTGCAAAATGATTAATGAAGAACCAAAAATTGTTATTCCTAGAGGAGTCCGTTGGAGAGTGACTAAGATGTTTCACGATGACAATGGGCACCCAGGTTGGCAAAGAACGTATGATGCTGTTAAACAGACCTATTGGTTTAGTGACATGCGTGCATTTATTCGCAAGTTCGTTGAAAATTGTATTTCGTGTATGACTTCAAAAAGACGAACTGGTAAGAGGAAGGTAGAGCTATACCCTATTGAAAAGGTTAACGAGCCATTTCATACCTTACATCTGGACCATGTGGGACCGTTTTGCAAAACTGCTCAGGGAAATGTGCACATATTGGCTATCATAGATGGTTTTACGAAATTTGTATGGCTGGAGGCAGTCCCAGATACCAGCAGTCATTACGTCTGTAAGACTTTGGCACAGCTTATTAAACTAGTGCATGCTCCAAAAAGAGTTATCACTGACAGGGGTAAAGGTTTTGACTGTAAAGCATTCAAGTCCTTTTGCGATAACTATAAAATTAAACATGTTAAAAATGCAGTAGCTTCGCCGAGGAGCAATGGTCAAGTAGAACGTTTAAACAGAACAGTATTGGAGGCTCTCACCGCCTGCATTGGAGATGAACACCAGGGTTGGGATACGCATTTGATTCAAGTCCAGAAAGGTATAAATAGTACCGTGAATTCAACCACTGGTGTAGCACCTAGTGAATTACTTTATGGCTTTAGGCCCGAAGTAGAAAATGAACAACGTGTTACTGAAGTCACTAGAAAGAACGTTAAAAAACTAAGAAGTATAGCAAAGAAAAGATGTGACGCAGCAGCCATTAAAATGAAACTACGCTTTGATAAAAATAAAGTGAAGGCCCTGAAATATAGAGTGGGAGATATAGTTCTCGTTGAAAGAACACAACTGATAAGAGGTCTTAGCAGTGGAAAATTAGTGTCCAAATATATTGGACCCGTAAAGATTATAGAAGAGTTAGGAAATGACAGGTATCGCGTTATGTCATTTTCAAAGGACAAGAGACGTTTTAAAGGCCAGCGACCGCTTAAAGTTATTTAAAGCACAAAATCTAGAATAAATAGAAACAATTTGTTCATTCATTTAATACTGTTCTAAAAGAAACGATACTTTTAAACCTTGTCAAATTGATTTACTGTATTAGTTAAGACGACTGTTGTTGGTGTTGTTATGTTAACTAGTTAATTAGTAAGATAGTACCTAGATGATAAAGGTAAAGACTTTGTAAAAGTTATTTAGATATTAGTCTGAAAGAAACTTAGTTTAGATATTTAGTTTATAATAAATAGCCCCAAAGCCTAGTGTGCTTACGACCTAGTAGATAAAGGATTATTTAATCCAAAATTGATTAGAATTAATCCAGTCTCTTATAGTAGTATGTGAACTTAATAATAAACTAGGGACTATCTGTATGTCCAAGGTAATAGAGACTAATGCATCAAGATTAAAAATTGTAAGGTTAAGCTATCAAGCTTAAGTTAATTTAAATTATAAACTTAAGCTATCAAGCTTAAGTTAATTTAGCTAGACAGCTTTTCAGAGTTGTTGTGGTCTAGTGTACCAAAGTCTAAATCATCTGATATAGTATGGCCTGGTGAGCTACCCTTTTAGGCAATAGTCTAGTGTACTGTTGGTTTGATTTATTGTTAAAAATAGCCTAGTGCGCTATTATTAATAAATTACTGTTGGCCTAGTGTGCTCTTATCTAGTATCCCTAGTTCCCAGAAGGACCTTGCCAAACGGTCGCGAGGACACTCCATGGCCAGGACGGCCGAATGATACCGCCGCCACTGGAAATAATCAAATGTCAGACAAGCGACGGAAATCACCCGATCCTCGGTCGAAGGCCAAACAAAAAAAGGTAGAAAGATAACGAGAAGAGCACACGGGCAGATTATTAAGAAATGCGTTTCGACAAGTACGTGTATAAATTATTGTGTATGAAAAATAAACCATTCTTGATTATAAAGATTTTCTGAGTTTATTTAATTGAGTGTCTTTAACAATATATACAAGTTTTAGAAACAATATGCTCACATGCATTGGATGCGTACTAAAAATAAATTTTTCGACTATTTTCTCTTTCTCCTGGTATATTTGTAAACAATTACAAAACGTTTTGATAAGCTCTGGGTTTTTCGAATAATTGATCTATGTGATCGGTGATCTTTGGATTCGCATAATAAGACTGATTTTGACTTTAAGTAAGCTATTTATTAAAATGGTTAATTATATCTTTATTAAATTTACTAGTCCGATTTCTATTTTTTGTATTTACAATGCAAGATATGCTAGATCCAAAAAGATGATAGACATGATGGATATACAATTATAAAGCTTAAAAACTATCAGAACTGTTCTTATGTATAAATGTATAATTATTGTTATGTGCTTTATGTCTATCTAGAAAAGAAAATTAAGTTTTAGACGGGGAATCAATTTAAAATTTTTGGGGATTTATTGACATTAGCAGAAAAATCTTAAAGCGTTAAAAATTACTTCCGAGTCCTCTAGGCAGGCGAAACCGAAACCTCAGTTTTGTTGTAACATCAATGTTATTATAGTTAAATTCTTGACTTTATGATTTTCTTACATCTTAGAGTTAATTTGCATCTTCTGTCATTTACACAAGTGATTCGTTTATTCATGCACAATCTATGATATGAGAGTTAGTGTTGTAAATATCCGTATTCATTAGATATCCGAATCATACGGAATCGAAATCAGCTAATATCCGTATCCATTATCCGAATACGAATCCATTTCTTGACCCGCGCGAAAGCGGTTACAGATCATGTATACGTATGCATGCAACAGACTAAAACATTTTCTATCCGGATACACGGCTAGGTAGGTCGATGCGGTATCGGTATCATACCATTCGAAGTCGAAGTTTAGGGATAAGAAGGCACCGCGTCGCGCCGTTCTCGTTTGAATTCGGTTCGGGTGATGCGGGACTAGTTTAACCAATGGGTCTCATCTCATATGATACCCGTTACCCCGATAACTATGCCATCTTTTTTTAGGAAATGTCATTAGAAAGAGAAAGCACAATATCAAATATGCCAAATCGCAGACCGTGTTGTTCGCTTACACTCGATTCCGATTCCGTTTTCTCTTTGCACTTTGAATTAGTAACCACCCGATGCGAATTTATTTTGATTCCGAATCCGTATTCAAGTTCTCGGCCGGTTCCGGATAATCCGGATTCTTTTAATATTCGGATCCAAGGGATTTTTGGATACGTATCCTTACATCACTAATGAGAGTAGTAAATAAAATGTTGTGTAAACATTTTTTTTTGAAATCACGCTTTTATTATTTTGATATGTATTAAAACGAAAAAAATAAGTACAGTTTTTTTATTGGGGCAATGCTGAATGCTATTTTTAAGCGGACGTAGTTCGCGTGGGTGGATCCTAATAAAAGTAGTATCAAAGTTATCACTGAAAGAGAAATAATATATTGTGTTAATTTATTGTCTTAAAAGCTTGTCGCGCACCAAAAAAGTTTTCAAATTTGTAGTTACATCTTAACCTAGGCATTTCTGATAATGCATCATTATTACAAGGCAATTTACCTGCTATCGTATTCTACTCGTCAAACCATTTCATCTTATATCCTTAGCAAGGGGATTGAAAATACGAAGGTAATCGTGCCATCTTGTGGAGTCCGCCATACTGGGTTTAAAATGACGTCATATAGCTAATCGTATTCTACTCGTCAATCCCTTTCATTTCATACCCATATCATGGTAATTGTAAAGAAAAAGGTATCCGCCATCTTGTGGCGCCCACCATATTGGGTTTAAAATTACGTCATATAGCTTATTCTTTTATTTGATACCCATATCAAGGGGATTGTGAGGAAAAAGGTAACCCGCCATCTTGAGGCGTCCGCCATATTGGGTTTAGAATGACGTCACATGGCTGATCGTATTCTACTAGTCAAACCCTTTCATTTTTACTTATACAGAGATTGTGAAGAAACAGGTAATCCGTCATCTTGGGGCATCCGTCATGTTGGATTTAGAACACTATTACATATACTATATTGCATTATCACCGGACTTATAAGCGTGTGCAAGATTTCAAAGCTCTATTATTAGAACTAGTCGAAATTTTAATTGCCATATTTGACCTAAACATACTAACGTAAATACATACAAACAAAATAACAGGTGAAATTAAATAAAAGCTTATAATAAAAAAATTAGTATGCATGCATGGAGTAGCTGTAGCGTACCTACTACGAATGTAGTTTCTACAATTTGAAATAAAATGTTTTTTTTTATTTAATAATATGCTTTTTTTGGTTCTAGAGTTTTGAATTTAAATTTCAATTGAAACACTCTTTAAATTTCTGTACCACATTTTTATTTACTGGCTTGGTTTTTCTTGTCTCATTAATTTAGTTAATTACCAGATTAATTTATCATTACATGTCATGAGCAAAAATAAATGCGTATCGAGGGAATTTGCTTTTATTGACCTATGCCTTTCTAATTAAGCTAAAAGAATTACATTTTAAATGTTTTGACTGTATTTGCTTATCAAACGTTATATTAGGGCTTATCACAAAATCTTCTATGGGTTCAGGGAAAACGGCAATTAATTGTAGTGAGGGGCGTCAAATATATTCAGAAATAATTGGTTCTTGTACGCATTAACTGTTTAATTAGTTAGTTCTGATATATTTTACTTAACTTGGAAAACGCGAAAGGAGGTATATTTTGTAACTATTGAGAAATTTTCCATTTGGGAAAAGTTTCTTTTTTGTAAACCGCATGACCCAACCAACAATAAATATTGGACATTGAAACTGCTCTACCCCCAGTATATTCATCACGTGACACAGTCAATCACGTTGGCTGTAATCGTCTGGATGTATTACCTTATTTTCCTACGTTGTGTTTATTTCAGGTTCTTTTAAAGTTTGGTACAACTGTAAATTTTAAATCAGATCTCAATAGTTTTTAATTATATTTTCCCCTTTTTAATCTGTCGCATTGTAGAGATAAGAAATCAAAGAATCAATCTGTTTTAATCATTTATTTATTTGTACACCAGTTATTTATCAATTTCACATTCAAAATAAAAATAAAATATTTATAATAGTTAACAATTCAATATATTAACATAGGCCTTTGTCTGTCTTCCGTAATTGGTACCCTTTTCCCTTTTTGTCACCTGTTTATGTCTGCGACACTACAGGTGATTTTCTTGTCTACACTTTAATGGTGATTTTCTTGGCTACGCCTTTCCCATTCATTGCTCATACTGCGACATTGATGGTGATCCGCGTGCAGTGTTTCTTTAGATGTTGTTTTACATGTTGTTTTACCAAAACCCCTATACCTGTTACTGTGCTTCTGCAGCGAACCTCTGGGCATGCACTTTATCACTTCGTCCCTTTTTATATATCAACCCTTTTCTGATATAACCCGGATAACCTGCATTTTATTATTGGTATCGCCCCTCTGACGTGAATACGTATAATTTTAATTTTTGACTCTTTAAATACCTTTTAACACTCAGTATCACCCGAAATGACGTACACGCTTGGCATAATGCTACTACATAGGGTGGAAAGCCTCCAGCGGAACCCCACTTTCGGACAGTCCGTGAGGAGCCGAAAACCTGCACAGTGGAAACCCACTGTTAAATTAATTTACTGTAATTAGCCGATTACAATCAGCACAGAAAAACATGTTGTTGCGTCACTTTAAAATGACACCTCCTAATGGAAAACCCTTTATATAGAGATTAAAAGTGCAGTTTTCAAACTGTAACAACCCACATGATCGCAATAGTGCAGTAAATAAATGATCAAGATAAGATTAACAGACTTAAATTTTATCGTCTTATTTATATAAAATTATCAAGGTATCGAAAATAATATAATCTCATCATGACTGATGAGGGACACAAGCAAAATTGCCATTATTAAACTCAATAGAATCCCCGCGAAATTTACCAGCGACCTTTACATTGCCCTAAAGTTACTGTATGGTGTGCCATTTTCTCGTCTAGAACAATCGTACCATATTTTTTTGAAGAAAATGGCCAGATGGTAACGGTTACTGCTGCGCGCTACAATGAAATGTTGCAGACATTGTTTTACCGCAAATTCAAAAGGAAATTGGATATTACTCGTTTCAGTAAGACGGCGCAACAAGTCATGCGGTAAGAATAAGCATGGACATTGTATAAAGGTCCTTTCCAAATAGGGTGATATCAAGGCCAGCAAGATCTCCGGATCTTTCAGCTTCACATCATTATCTTCGAAGATTTTTGAAACATAAAGTCTGGAAATAAACCCAGAAATCTAAGAGAGCTAAAAAATCAATGCTATTTCACGGCAGACTCTTTAAAATGTTATGCAAAAGTTTGCCGTCAGTTAGAAGAATTGACAGGTTGATTTGATAGGTCATCGCTCCTTACAAGGTAAGTCAGTTTACGCACGCATGTAGGTAAGGTATTTTTAAAAGTATTTCCAAAAATACAATAGAAATGGAATTAAGTGTGAGATAAAAATGAAAGTCGAATGCAATAATTATGTACAAGTAAATGAAATGCAAAAATCAGAAACGAATCATTGTAATGTATTTAACCTTAAATCGACTTTTAATCGTCCATTCCTATCTTATACGCGCGGCTGGATTAAACGTAAATCGCCAGTGCATGATTCGTCTTTGCACCACTTGGTATAAATACAAGACCAACTAGTGCGAAGTATGTCGACTACTTTCGACTTTCGGGTCTTTTCTAAGGATCATTTCCTTAGACGAATTCTGACGTATAATACGTTTAACGAAATGATGTAACTTAAAGTGCAAATGCACTGAATTTTTCACCATGCTAAAAAACACACTGTTTTAAAATCAATTCACTCATACAAGAAGTATAACTTTAAAAGAAAAGAATAACACTCGTATTCATAGTCATTCTTCAGAGATTCGCCAGCTTTTATCCCGCCACATATTCCAGTCATGCATTTCATAGAAGAAGCATCGCCCACTAAAAGGCGCGTCGCTGGCGAAGCGCTTGTTGAAAAGTCGCTGGCGACTCGCCATCGCCAGGATAACGACTATGAATACGACTATAAGATTTCTCCGATTTTTTTTTTATTTTGTAACATTGTAAGTTTATTTGATGTTTAATTTATAAAGTGTTAATGCAAAACAAGAAATAGTACCTACTCTTATGTTTTTGTTAACAAACAAACCATTACCTATTAAGAATATTGATATATTTCTGAATTAGAATTATTCGTTAAAATGCCTGGTGTTTTGGCTCTCTAAGAAATGATTACTATTTATAATAAATTAATAGCCTTCAATAAAAATGGAAGTTTGTTTTATTATTTAAAATATACAAACTTGGAAACAGTTAGGGGAGAATTGGGTGAGATGACGAGGCGGGTAAGATAACGAATTGCCAAAACACAATAAAGCATTTTATTTATTTACTTAAAACTCATATCAACATCTCTTAGAGACCTTGCGAAACAATTTCCTCAGTTTGTTCAATGGGTGGCGCACCAGTCGCATGTCATTTAAAGTTTGGTGCTTCACCAGTGAGAGTTGTAATTCCGGAGCTACAATAAATAGTGTTTTTTACTAAGCCCATATAAGTATTTTATAATATGATGTTATACATTTGAAACTAGGAGTTTAAGAGATAGTTTGCCCAATCTGTATAACAAATTTTACCTATTTTACAAAAGTCTTGATTCGTTGCGAAAAATCTATAGGTGGCGGGTAAGATGGCGCGGCTAAGTTGACGAATTCCTCATCTTACCCGATGAACAGACATATCAAAGATTAGCTAACCAAAGACAGAAAGTTTTACTATCCGATAAGAAATTGAAACAGAAATTTATCAAACAGAAAGTAAAAGCTCATTATCACATTATACTACCGAATTGGAATTGGAGACCGATTGTGAAGAAATAGCGTGCCCAGGATGCGGTGAAGACTGCTAAGAACATTTAACTGAGGATCGGATAAAACGTAATGCATATCCAAGGTGGTGGCACGAGCAGTTGTTTCTAATAATGTTTTCATTTGCGATTTTTACTGATTTGTCATCTTACCCGCATATGGACGTCAACTTATCAGACACATCGAGTGAGATGACAAAAATGGATTTTTTTTCAATATTCGTTTTTTATATTTCTAGGTATCAAAATTCTTTGATATTAGTTATGTTCAATACTTTTCCGAGCAACATACGTTACTTTAAAAAATAACTTAAAAGTCAATATACGTCTAAGAAAGAAATGGGCTTGTTTAATCTTGAGCTTGTTAAGTTTTCAATAAATATGTTTATATTAGTGCACAATCAGTCAATCGAAACTCACGCACAAAAAATTATATCGTTTGGACTGATAATAACTAAAATATTCCACTCAGATTCACTAAGAAAGCTTAAGATTTAGTACTGGTATAAACTAAGATCTTATAGTTGATCAGTTATGTTTTGACAGGCTTTTGTCCTGTCATTGTCTATAAGTAGTCATTAAAAACTTATGAATTTTTCTGATATTTCAGCGATTTGCTTGGTTTCCAAATGATTTTCGTCTTGGAACGAGTTTCTGTAATGAATGTAGTTCTATTATTGTCGAAAGTACGTACTAAAATTGTCATTTTCTTTATAAATTTGCAAAAAAGCTCAGAAATAAATTCATAGTATAAAACTTAGTTGTCTTATTCTTACACTTGTCAGTTTAAAACTTTTGGTTGTCAAATTAGACCGGACTAGCAAAATTGGAAACATTCAGTTCTCAGCTTGACGTCATCCCACGAAAAACAACTGAATGTAACCGGCAATGTGATGAATCCAATGCAACACCGCCATGATCCTCTAATCTTCTAATTTTTTCAAACAATAATTTTTTACGAAATGGCGAAAGCGACAAAAATGATAATATCGGCATCTTCCGTTTTTTGTTTCCTGAAATCTGGTAACCCTAGTCCCGTCCCCATAAGAAATGCCACTATGTCCTGGTTTTTGATTTCCTAGTGTTGGCCACCTTACCGCAGTACCAGCTTACTTAATTTTGGCTTAGTGATTTACACGAAACATTTCAAATGCTTGGGATACATCGAGAAATATAGGTTTGTTAGGTTTTTCATCAAACGCTATCAATAACATTATGCAGTTGTTTAAAGGTAAAGTGCTTTTATAAAAACTAAATTTTATTTTTATTATAGCGGTCTTAACCATTCAATAATTAATTTTTAAACAATTTTTCGAAATTATAAATTATGTGTAATTATAAACCAGCACTATTGACGAAACCACATATTTAAATTTTACGCCATCATTTAAAATGTTGCTTTGCATTTCCCGTCATCATCTGAACGCCTCGTCTGGTGAGAGCACACATATAGGTACTAAGAGAACCGGATTATCAATTAGCACCATGTTTTGAATATATTACGGTAACACTTATTTTATGACGTCAAAGCTTAAACCAGATTCTTCGTGTAGATGTTAATAAACCTGAAACAACTATAATTAGGCTTCTTGGAAATTACAGCTTTAGCAATAGGTACCAATTCTGTAGCTAGCAAGTTTTTATTCTTCACTAATCAAGCCCAAGAAAACAAAAATATTAAAAGTGGTAAACATTTTACTGCAAAATTGCCTGAACCAAATAATGTTCTTTTTACTTCCCTTGCTAGAGGTTTGGTTAACAAGGGTAATGCTATAATGACAAAAAAAAAAGAAAAAACAGTTTTGGTAACGCTGGGTCTTCTTCCACAGCTTCCAGAACTCATTGCAACAAGTTAGTTCTTTTTACTTCCCTCGCTAGAGGAAGAATTGTAATCGCGAAAAAATCAACTCTCGAGATTTTTCTTAGATCATCACGTTTTGTAGTCCTACCAAACCCAACTACCTAACCAAAACAGTTAAAGTTTGGCATGTCCCAGGCTCAAAACCCGCTGCACTCCCGGTAAAATATTTACAGGGTCAGCACTTTAAAAATTAATTTCTATTTCTTATTGCTCCAATCCAACGACGATTCATTTTATGAAAAATAAACTTTGTATATGGCTAAGGCTGTTACGACTGACACAATTTTATTTTTAAACGCCTTGTATTTTATGAATAATAATGTTATATTTATATTTATCTGTTATAGTAATAACAAATTTAATGACTTATATCAAATTAATGCTTTGTACATAACAAGAAACCCAGTGCAGATCAAAAAAGCTGAGGTTGGAAAACTAAATAAAATACTGATCTTTTATCGTTCTGCTTTCTGCTTACTGCACTGTCATCCAAATAATTTAGACCCTTAGAACATGTACGTTCTGATTCGCAGAAAAGGTTTAAGATTTACCTAGTACTGGTTTAAATTAAGATCTTCTAGTTGATCAGTTAGGTTTTGACAAGTTTTTGTCCTGTCATTGTTAATAAGGCGCCATTAAAATCTTATAAGTTATTGTAATATTTCAGCGATTTGCTTGGTTTACTAATGATTTTCACCTTGGAACTTATTGCTAAAATGAATTTAGCTCTATTATTGTGGAAAGTTGACCTTTTCTTTATAAATGTGCTAAAAACTGAGAAACAAATTCATAGTAAAAACCTTAGTTGTCTTATTCTTACACTTGTCAGTTTAGAACTTTTGATTGTCAAATTAGATTGGTCTAGTGTTGGAGAATCTGGAAGTTAATACTTTATACCATATCCATGGTTATTTATTACTGCCTTGTAGTGGTCGGGCATAGAGTTATCTAAACCTTCGCAATGTTTCTTAGGAATTTACTACTCTTTTTTGACGACATTCCACAATTGGTTACGATTTATGGGTGTAGCTTTAAAAACTGCCTCTTTAATGTAAATAGGTCCACAAGTTTTCAATCGGATTGAGGTCAGGTGACTGTACACTGTACAGGCCAATCTAAAATCTCAATCCTTTGGGCCAGTATCTTGCATAAAGACCCATCTTAGAGGCATTTCGTGTTCAAATAAGTTTATTCTAATTTATTTACATCTCCATCTTGTTGACAATATATCGTTTCGTTTTTTTAGGGTTTCATTAGTCCAGGAGTAGGAGGTATTTCGGAGAAAATTTTATTATAATAATTCTAATTGTTACATTTTCATAGCAAGAAATTTTTAATCTTTTAAAGTATTTTACCAACAAATACATCAATAAGCATTACATAATAAGTCATTTTGACATATTATTTTTCTAAAATGCCTTTTCCTCCTGAATTGACGAGGCCCAAAAAGACCGAGACAATATATAGTCAACAGGATGGAGATGTAGTAAGTAAATTTTTTTAATCATTTTAGACTTTTTTATTATTATTTTATTACTGTAATAGATATAAATCATATACACGTAATATAGGTACAAATAAATTTCTATTCAAACTTTAGATTTTTTAGATACCTACTTTTAAAGATTTGTCTCTAAAAAGCAATGAATATTTTAATTATTGTATAAAAATACAAATAGTTCTTCCAACATTAACAACAGAATTTTTTTATTTCTCTTTTGCAATATTTATATTCAGTAATTTTTGCATAAAAGCCGACTAAAATACGACGACTATATGAACTTATAAAATCGGGGCCTCGGTAACTCGTGTCGACAAACGAATTCCTATTTCTAAAGAAAATTGATCCTCGAAGACGTGTCACCGAAAAATAAGTATTTCCCATTTGTCTCAAAATTGGCATCCAATCGAAGCTCTTAAGAATTCGTCGAAGTACGAATAAAGCGTCTTAATCCTACATAACGAAATGGGTCCCCGTTAAGTTGGGAGTCCAAGAAAATTAATAGCTTCAATTTTAAGACGCTTCAATAATTCTTTTAAATCGATGACCTTACCGTAACTCACGTGCTGACATAGTATCAGCGTTGTGCTTACTCAATTGTCTATAAGAATTGTAACACTAAACCAGACTAAACTATGGGTTCATCCAAAAAAAATTAAAACTTACGTATAACAGTGCATCCGATTTCATAAATAATAATAACAACCTACTGATGTAAAATACAACCAGTAAAAGTAGTAGTTGTCTTAGCAGTTGTGGCCAAAGAAATAGCCGTGGACACAATGTCTTAAGAAAATTGAATCTGCTCTACGCAAAAATGCAAGTGTGCCGACTCCGTTTATCAAAAATTACTAGTAAGAACAGCACAGAAACTCCTACAAATTAAATTTTACGTGTTTAAACTGGTTTAATGCAAATTGTTAATTGGTTGCTTAGTTATAAACATTAATTGTTAATTGTTAACTTATGAATTCAATGGTTTTAGCAATTTAGCCAAAATTAATAAAAGCAAAACAACAGCAAGGAATTCAGGGAATATAAAAAGATTTGTTCAAATTATTTATTGCTCGAAGGAGCAGCGACAGCTAATTTTAAAGTTAAGAAAGCGAGGAAAGTCATATTCTTTACTCAAAATATACTAGGTCGCTCGGAAAAAGTAATAAGTAATATCGTAAAATGGAAGGAAACGTCAAGCACTCGGCATAGAAACAGAAAAACAAGTGCCAGTAACAATATTATGATAAAACATTGTGCTGTAGTTGATCCATTAACGACATCTGCTAAAATGAAGCAAGATTTAGATTTAAGAACAGTTTCCTAGACTTCTAGTGCAGAATAAGTTATTTGCAAGTTCAAGATAAACACAACTGTTAAATAAACGACATACTTATACAACACAGATTAAGATTTTCAAAAGAACATTAAAATTAGTCTCTAATAAAATGGCGTAATATTCTGTGGTCAGATGAAAATAAAATCTCTTTATTTGGTGCTACTTTGGTGGCTGTGTGTAAGAACACCTGTTGGATCAGCTTACAAATCAATATGCTATAAAGACAGTAAAGCATGAAGGAACAAGTATAATAATTTGGGATTGTTTGTCTTATTATGGTGTAGCGCCTATTTACAAGATTGACGGTATCATCTCTTTACATGGATATTTTATAAAATGTTATGTTGCCTTATGCTGAAGACGAAATACCTTTAAGATGGGAATTTATGCAAGATATTGACCCAAAACATAGGTAGTAACCGAAAAGCCAAATAGTGGTTTTTACAACAAAGGATTAAAGATTTAATTGGGCTCCACAGTTACCTGACCGTAATCCTATTGACAACTTGTGGACTGACACTAAAAAAGCAGTTTTCAAAGCTTAAGCCACAAATAGTGACCAGATGAGACTTGTGGAAATGTCGTCAAGAAGTGTGGTATGCAGGAACGTTGCGAAGGTTTAGAGCCATTTCACACACTACTGACGGTCAGTCTTGATCATTGGTCGAAAAAAAAAATTAACTTATCATCAGTCGACTATTTTGTTTCCACATGGATGCGATTCATCATTTAAAAATATATTTGCAAAGCGTGGAGCAACGCGTTTTGGTCGCGTTGTGCCCGAAAACATTATTACGGTTAAGAACGAAAAAATTCATAAATATTTGGGTACATCCGTTATGTCTAGAACCGCCCATAATAGGTCCATTTGTTACTCCATATTCAAAGTTAAGAGACGATCCAAGCAAAATTTAAGTATCTTCCCCGCCCAAGGCGCATATTTTAGATCACGATTTATGTATTCCTCTGATGACGTATCCCATATTACTCATCTTTGTTCAATGGCACTTATTAAAATTTCGGCATTAACCGTCCAACGTGTGCGCGATTTTCCATATTTTATGAATCGTGAACCAACCCAAGCAAACCCATTCTCATATACAAACTAAACTTTTAGTTTTGTTCGATATGGTTTTAACCATTTGACTTGATGATTTGTGTTTGATATTTGTTAATGTCAAATTGATTTAGCTCCATTAAGGACAAGCTATTTGCTGTTTCTTAAAGCATTTTGTTACTTTGTCAGTAACAACAATAATGGTAAAAATTTTCCACCATTTTATTGAACTGACCAGATTTAATACGATTGTCATAGTTCTATTTATTTATGAACAACCAGCGGCATACCTTTTTGCCACTAGAAAGAGACAAAATAAAGTGATTTTTTTTATATATGTGCATATTTTTCTGAATACCCTTGACAAGTAACATATGACCCGTAATTAAAAACTAAATATAATTTTGATATTGAACAATAAGTACTTTTTACATCGTATTTATTTTCCTTCAACGAAATATCAAAAATCATCAGTGTAAAACGCCAAAACTCGGGTCTTATAACAACAGTATATTCATGCGGAATGAGAAAAGCTATAAAAATAGTCGTTATTTCATCTTGCGCTGTAATCGGCGGTAGCCTCTTGTCACCGACAGCTTTGATAACATCATTCAATACACAGGTCTGCAAAAAAAGATGTTTGAATTGTTCTAAGAAAGTGAAGGATCATTTCCGAAGTAATTGTTCATGTAGAATCCGAATCCGGGGTCCGAATTGCTCTATCACGTCAGGATTTTGAGATATCCTAACCTAACAGTGCAAAAATCGCGATTTTTGGCTATATTTGAAGTTATGTAGCATCATCATATTCCTTTTTCTCAAAAAACAACCAACGGCACCTTAAAGTGCAAGTCTTGTTCTAGTAACTGTCGTTGAGTTTGCTAAAATAGCTTATGTCTGCATTGAGATATTCCGTTTTGAAGTTTTTGAGTTTCATGAATTTCGTTATTCTCAAAATTCACATGATTCTGTAGTCTTTGACGTCCAAATTCGACACTTATCTTCAATTTTTAGTTGGATTGTATCAAGTTTTTTTTGCGACAGTAGGTTCTTTAAAACTAAAATTTAATGTGCATCAAGTTTTACAACCCAAAACCAAGCCCTAAGTACTTTGAAGGGGGCTTGGTTTTGGGTCGTAAAACTTGTTGCACATTAAATTTTAGTTTTAAAGAACCTATTGTCGCAAAAAAAAACTTGATACAAATGTGAAAACTAAAAATTGAAGATAAGTGTCGAATTTGGACGTCAAAGACTACAGAATCATGTGAATTTTGAGAATAACGAAATTGATGAAACTCAAAAACTTCAAAACGGAATATCTCAATGCAGACATAAGCTATTTTAGCAAACTCAACGACAATTAATAGAACAAGGCTTACACTTTAAGGTGCCGTTGGTTGTTTTTTGAGAAAAAAAGAATATGATGATGCTACATAACTTCAAATATAGCCAAAAATCGCGATTTTTGCACTTTTAGGTTAGGATATCTCAAAATCCTGACGTGATAGAGCAATTCGGATTCTACATGAACAATTACTTCGGAAATTATCCTTCACCTTCTTAGAACAATTCAAACATCTTTTTTGCAGACCTGTGTATTGAATGATGTTATCAAGGCTGGCGGTGACAAGAGGCTACCGCCGATTACAGCGCAAGATGAAATAACCAAATAACGACTATTTTTATAGCTTTTCTCATTCCGCATCAATATACTGTTGTTATAAGACCCGACTTTAGGCGTTTTACACTGTTAAAATTCTTGGTATTGTGGTTCCAATTATTAACTGCAGTTGTTAGACAGTTACATATTTATTTGTGCAGGTTATAGTATAGTACGTTTCGGTCATTTTATTTGACCTTTGTCAACTACAGTGATATATATTGATGTCGGCACTAAATTGAAACAGTTACAAATAGATGACGTACGTACAAAACATTGATATTTAAAATTTACCCTAGAGACAGACATTATCCTCTAGTATCAGCCCTGATATCCTCGGTAACAAGGGACACATATGTATAACAGACACTTATTCAAACAACGCAAATTATATTTATAACGCCTTGTTTCAACGTCACTGTATATATATATATATATATATATATATATATATATATATATATATATATATATATATATATATATATATATATATATATATATATATATTATATATGTGTTGTGGTTAATCCGGGAATTCATCCGTTCGTTTGATATGTTTCTAATTGAAACTTGCAGAAGTTTCGCCAAAATCTCATTTGGCATCTTCTGTGCTTACTCGCTGGTCGTAGAAAGTAAACTCAGTTTACTTTCTACGGTAGCGGTAGAAAAGGGATTAATCCCCAACCGCGCGGCGATGAGCGAGAGAAGGGAGTTTTCTCGTGAGGGATGGGTCATTGATAAGTCGAATGGCTCTCTTTTGGATAGAATCAAGGATCTTAAGTGTCGAAGGTGATGCCGCTCCCCAGATGTGGGAGCAGTACTCTAGGTTAGGTCTTATTTGGGAAACATAGACAGTGTATAAGTCGGACGAGGAGAAGTATTTTCTGGCTCGAAAGAGGAAACCAAGCTTTTTAGCTGCCGATGTGGCTACTGAAGTAATGTGTTTGTGCCAGCTGAGATCATGTTCGAAAGCGATGCCAACGAGATCGAATGTTTCATTGTTTTGTAGGGCTTGGCCATTCATGTGGATGGGGTAAGCGTTGCCAGATTTTTTGCGTGAGAGGGAGCATGACTGGGTTTTGGAGGCATTGAACTGAACAAGGTTCTTGGCACCCCAGTCTAAGATTAATTGAAGATCTTGGGAAAGGGATAGGTACATAGATCTGCGTCCATTATCCAACTCCTGATTCGAAACTTGTCTGGAAAAATGAATATTGGAGTGAAGAGTACTATCGTCAGCATAACTGTGGATGGAATTAGTAGTTGAAGAGAGTAGGTCATTAATGTGAAGAAGAAATAGGGTTGGTGCCAGGACTGAACCTTGGGGGACACCAGCATTGATAGGATGGAAGCTAGATGAGTGACCGTCAACCACAACAGATATGCGCCGATTAGAGAGGAAGCTGCCGATCCAGGTACATAGTTTGGTAGGAAGACCGTAAGAAGGTAGTTTGTTGAGGAGTGCGGCATGCCATAGTTGGTCAAAAGCCTTGGAAATATCGAGAGCAACAATCTGAGATTCGCCATGAAATTCAAGAGACTTGTTCCAGTTATGTGTGACAAAGCTAAGAAGATCAGCTGTGGATCTTTGATGACGAAATCCGTACTGTCTATCATGGATGAGTTTGTGTTTTTCTAGATATTTTAGAAGTTGCAAGTTGATTACTTTCTCCAAAACTTTGCTGACAACGGAGAGAAGAGAGATAGGTCTATAATTGGATGTAAGGGACTTGGAACCTTTCTTCGGGACAGGCTGCACACGAGCAGTCTTCCAGCCATCTGGGCAGACACCCCTGTCATAAGAGATCTGGAAAAGACGAGTTAAGATGGATGCAAGTTCTGGAGCGCATTTTTTTAGAACAATTGCAGGTATGCCATCCAGACCAGAGGACTTTTTGGTGTCAAGGGATAGAAGAATTTTTTGAACTTGTTTGACCTTAAGTATTATATCGGGCATTTTGTGGGGTACAGACTTTGCGGTTGGAAGAGCGAAATTGGGGGGAGGGATCAGGATGGAATTGGCAGCGAATTGTTTGGCGAATAGTTCTGCTTTCCCTTTAGAGGTGGAGATAACTTCGTTGTCAGACGTCAGGGGAGGAAAAGTGCTTCTACAGAAGTTCTGACTAATGTTTTTGGCAAGTGACCAGAAAGATTTGCCGCCGTTGGGACAGGAAAGCACTTTATCTTTTATGCGGTTGTTAAAAGCATTTTTGGACTCTAAGATAGTTTGGTTGTATTGATTTCTGGCCTCGGTGAAAATTTGACGATTTTTAGGTGTAGGATTTTGAAGAAACCTTTTGTGAGCTTGGGATTTTTTGAGCCTGGCTTTATCACAGCCCTTGGAGAACCATGGCTTTTGATGGTGGAGTTTAGGTTTCTTGCGGGTATGTGGAATAAAACCTTCGATACCTGCTTGAATAATGTCTGTGATATGAGAGCAAATTTCGGAGGGATCGGGAGTGGAAAAACAAACAGGTTTCCAAGGGAAAGCAGAGAAGAAGTTTCGAAGACCATCCCAGTCGGCAGAATTGTAGTGCCAGATCGTGCGTTCTGGCATGATTTCAGCAAACTCGGGATGTATGGGACAAGAGACGGTAATGAGGCCATGATCTGAACGACCAAGGGGAGCGCATACAGATGTTGAGTAAGGCTCAGGATGGGTGGTAAGAAAAAGATCTAGTGGATTTGCATTATGGGTAGAAACGCGGGGAAAGTATGTTGGTTCTCTGATCAAATTGGTGAGCGAGTTGCTGATTGCGAAGTTTTCTGCTGCTCTGCCTTCTGGGTCAGTTTTTGTGGATCCTAACCATTCCTTGCTATGGACGTTGAAGTCGCCTAGGATGATAACTTCAGCGGAGGGAATTTCGGAGATGAGATGGTCGATTTTTGCCGAGAGAAAGTCAAAGAACTCATTGTAGGATTTGTCTGATGGGGAGCGATAGATGCAACAGATAAATTTAGTAGAAGATTTAAGGGCGAGTTTTAGCCAGAGAATATCGGGCTGGCCTGATTCCAGGTTCGGGAGTCTGGTGCAAGAAAGACTGCTGCGAACGTAGGCACATACCCCACCATGAAGACGAAAAGATGACAGAAGTTCATAGCCTGGAAACAGGAGATGATTGGTTGAAGATTTGGAGCTGATTTGGGTTTCAGTCAGAAAAAGAATGTGGGGTTTGCATGATTGGAGATAGTGGTGGACAGAGTCCAAATTGGAATTAAGCCCGCAGATGTTGGCAAAGGTTACAATGCTCTTTGAATTCTTCGATGGTGGGCCCCCATGAGTACCCCTCGCCCGGAGATCCGAATGGAGGGGTAGTTTACCTCCGGAATTTTTTACCCCTGGGAGCGCCATCATCATTTTCATATTTGTGATTTTTTGAAGAGGTGGGTAGTTATAAGAGAGAAGGAACACAAAAGAGAAGAGAAAGAATGACAGTCTGAAGAGGAAAGGAAAAGAAAAAACCGACTCACGCACCCAGGGCTGGAAACATCCGCTAAGCTTTCACCAGCTCTTTAAGTGGTTGCGCGGGGTGGTACCTCCTCGGTCGAGGAAAAGATCCTCTACCACCTACCACCTATTTTTGTGGGTATATTATTGTTGTATGTATATACCTATTTTCTAACCGAAGTGGGAAAGAAAATGCTGTTACATTCGGCAAACTTAATTTTTCCCATTCTTCCCGAAAAAGGGACATTTTCGCTTGTGACAATTTTTTCTATTTCAACTTAGGTGGCATATTGTTGTTTTTTTATTTACTATTTTCAATAATTATATTTTCAGATATAATTGCTGGACTTTCTGAAGAAGAACTTGAAAATGTAGTAAATCAACTTGCCGAAATAAACAATGAGCAGGCACAGTTTCAGACACGGCGGTAATTCGCTCACGAAAGGTGACTTTGAAGCCCCACGATTTAGATAGTCAAAAAACAGCTGTAGATCCAGTTATATTTTCAACCACTGCTTTTAATGGGCCGTTTGATTCTAAAGCTCCTGGGGAACCCAGAAATCCTATAGACTTTTTTGATTCCTAATAATACTATAGAAAAGAGTTAAGTTTGTTATTAGCAAAGAAACGTATATGTATATAAACAAATAAGAATAAAGAAATTAACAAAATGTATTTTGCGCCTTAAAGGGTTAATAGAGTCTTGCTACGACGCGACCTGTTGCCTGTTTGGTTATGAAATGTTAAAACAAAAACACATTTCCCAACAGGTTACAACGCGACGTTGCATTTTTAAAGCAAAACGTCGGTTGTTTAATTCCAGTTACACAGAAAAGATTTTTAAATAAAGTATAAATATAATAATAATAGTAAAATAATAATTATATATTATTATTTTACTGGTAAATTTGTTTTGACAGCAGTTAATTATAACTAAGGAACGGAATTTGGTTTTTTCCATTAGCAAAAAAGCAACTGGACCCATAGTCGTTCCACGTAGTGGAAAAATTAGTTGTTAGTGTTACATTGTAGAAAAAAGTCTTTTGCAGTTATTTATACATAGGGCGGTTTTATACCCTACATACCCTGGGGGCATACCAACTATGTTTTGTGTGGAGATTTTTGTACTGAAATCGAAAAAAATTCTCAGCTTTTACTTTCTTTTTCAGATTTACAAAATATCAACTTAATTTTTATCTTCTGAGAACATGATACAACCATCTTAATAGGTGTACATAAATTGCCAACATTTTTTATGCTGATATAATAGGTATATGAAAATGTGTCCTCGAGACTCTCCGAAAATTTCTTGATGTTTTTTCCAACATTTTTAACTATGTAGCATTTTAACATCGTACAACAAGTAGGCCCTGTGACCTTGTGGATTAGTATAAGATATTATTGGTGACTCAAATGAAGAACGTGGCGTCCTCTTCAGAGGATTTGCTAACTAGTATGATGGGGAATTCAACTCGTCTTTGTCTTCATTATCGAGTTATTTGACATATTTGTCAATTGTCGTCTCGTGAGCCCTTCTTTCCCGTTAAAACTCAGCTGATGGCAGCTGACTTCCATAATAGTAGGTACAGGATGAGTGGTAATACATTTTTAGGGGGCTAACTTCAATTTTGGACTAAGCCCCCAAAGCACACCCTTAGGCACACTTTGCCGTCATGCGAAACCTGCAGAATACACGCACGCAGTGTTTTCAGATCTTTTATACGGATCTTTAATGTCTCCCCCGAATAAAACTCAGCTTACTTGAATGATTATATTAAAATAATTTTTTGTTATAAACATAATAATTATTTTTACAAGATTTTTTGGAATTTCAGCACATAAGAAATTTCAGAGGGTAAAGCAAAATAATTGTGAAGGAAAAAGGGAAAACTAATTAGTAAAAAAATGGTTGTTAAATAGTGCTTATATTTTTCAATACATTTCTTAATGTTTCATCCCATATTCTTGTGTCGCATAGTTAGTAATGTTGGAAAAAGTAAGACATCACAGAAATCGTAGAAATATCGCTCACCGAGTTCTATAGTGGCATAACTCAATAAATACACTTCTTAAATATTTAAAGATTTAAGTTTCAAAGAACAAAACTAAGATTTATTTACCCCTTAAAAAATTTCAATTAACTAAAAGTTAATAAATATTAAATTATTAGCGGGCAGAACATAATTTTTACAAACTCGAGCAATATTTTAGTACTTTGATAAAGTTATGCCATTATTGAATTTATAAGCCGTGGTGTATTTTGTGTTAATGTGTCAGTTTAATTCTGACTCAAAAAAATACTTTTGCTAAACAAAATGAAACAAAATAATTTTTTGTAATCTATATTTGTTTTTTTAAAAAACAGGTAAAAACAGGTTTTTTTTTCTAGTTATTTGTTACACAACTGACATTACATTTTGCACGCACTAACAATAAAAAAGTAACTTACTGGTATTTTTAGGAACACTACCTACTTTATATTTACCTTATTCTGGACAAAGAACACATTATTATTAAACTAATAATTATTGTCAACAATATTAACTAATGCCTAAAACTTGCTTTGGTATAAGGTATAATACTAAAACATAAATCTTCAAACCTATCTTAACTTTACGAAACTAACAAAAAAAAACTTTTTTAAACTTATTTTCTTACCTACAAGGAATCATAAATTATTGTTTAGTTTATTTATTAATAAAAGGTAAATTTCTGTAAAAATCACTGTGATTCTTTATTATAGCGTTTGATCTAACCAAGAACATTAGGTCTTCATATTTATTTTTCGAGATGGGTATCTTCTCTGCATAAGCAGTTTCTAAATTATAGCCCTCAAAACCTAAAAGTGGAGTTATAGGATTTCTTGTACGCCTCTGTTTGGTTATGTGTACCTCTTTAAAATCAGCGTCTTTAAAAGACGTTTTATAAAAGAACATGTCAGTGTGTTCTTTTTCTACCTTGAGAACTGAGATGTCACCAAACTTAAAGTTCTCCCCTTTAGAATTTATGCTACAGTTTAAAACTGTTTTTTCTGTTAGCTTTTTCAGATCAACGAAGTCTTCGTGTGTAAATTCGATGACTTTATAGGGAGTTCCAGTTTTTTTTGCTGTTTGCACCAAGGTAACATATTGCGCAGGAGTATAAATTGGGCCGGATTTTAAGGCTCTTTTAATATTTTTCTCTATCAGCGAATGGACATTATCTCCCTCGTTCTGTGTGTGCCCTGTCACTAAATATTTGTGACTTATTGATTTAATTTTATAATTTGCAACTGCATAGAGAAAAGCAGCAAGAATAAATTTATTTTTTTGCTGACCGGCACAGTTATCTGAGTACAACACAATTTCTAAATTTTGAGAATTAGCTTTCTCTGCAGTTTCTTTCAAAAAATCTAAAAGACAAGTTCCGATCTCTGTTGCTCCTCTTTTCCCTTCTCCCTCGTGCCACATAAAGCAATAAACACTTCCTTGGCCTTTTTTTTCGAGTTCACAAACAGTAAAATTATAAGTTGATAATTTTGATTTATAATAAAAGGATGATACTTGGCCACGAGGAGTGGGCAGAGCAGCTTGTAGATCAAAACAGGCTACTTTGTAATCGGAGGAAATCAGATTCTTGTCTTTATTTTTTTCTTCTCTGCTTAAACTTTTTTCTTCTTGGTGCCTTTGATATTCCTCTTCAACTTTTCTTTTTTCCCCATTACTCGAATTCTGATATGACACACACGTTTGACATTGATCTTTTTTCGGAGTAAAGAAGGCTATGTTAAATTCGTGATTAAAAATATCTCGATACATAGAAAATTTAGCGAATGGTTTATTTTCTTTTTGGCGATCAGATTTGTAGTCTCTATATAACTGAGCAATAGTTTTTCCTCCCTCAATATAAACTTTTTCGCTATGAGCACGAACGTAGTGACTCTCTATTGTGGGAATTGATGAGATATGTGATTTGATACCATTCTTAATATCTTGGGAAACTGTTTTGTGCTTCTCATGTTTTCCCCTAAGATCTTCTCCTAGCGAACCATCAAGTGTCTTGGAAATAACAGTCCGGATACATCGGTTTGTTATCCCTAATGTTGACACAAAAAATGGCTTGCACACTCGTATTTTTGTTTGATTTTTCATAAAGTAAAAGGCGTGATTATTTACTCTATTTTTTTCTTGTGTTCGCTTAACATCTTCCATTAAAGTGACTATATAGGTGCGCTGCTTATTAATATCTCCCATAGCCCAGTAGTTTTCAAAAAGAGCTTTCCTCTCTTGATCAGAAAATTTAGTCGTGCATTTTTGTTTGCATTTTGCTATATCGCAGGGTGGTTTAATTGATCTTGCTGTAACATCTTGCTTATTTTTGTAAGTTTTATAACCCTTGCCACTATTTCTTAAACGCTTAATGCAATTTTTAGTCCAGGTAGATGGATTGCGTTTTCTTTTTCTGCTTTTATGTCTAGTGTCAGATTCTAGAGGTACATGTTTAGTGTCGTGTCCAGTAATAGTTTGGATATGTTCAGTTTCTGAATCAGATGATGGTGATGATGATAAATCTTCGTTATAATTGGGATCCTTAACTGAGTCGTCTGAACTGAAATCGCTATGAGAATTTGATTCTGAAGAGTCAGAGGAGCTGCTAGAATTAGAGGATGAACTAGAGGATCTCTGTTTACTACACCCAGGATAATCTTTGCATTGTGACACGGTATGCAAGGCCGGCACTGAAAGATAATAAAAACGTTATGTGAAAAAAACTAAATAAAAGAAAAACCAAAATTACCTGCTGTTTCTCTATTTGAAACGATTTCCGAACTAATGGGGTATTGTACGTTTGAAGCTATTGCATAAGTATGTACATCAGAATCATCGCTTTTACAAGTCTCTGTTGGCAAATCTAAAAATGGAAATTAACATTAAATATTCCAAAACAAGCAAAAACATAAAACTTACTGTCTTGATTAATATTATGTTCTTCTTCTGTCCTTAAACACAGTCCTGTAGTGCTAGGCTCAGGAATGGTAGCTGTTAACTTGCTCACCATTGAATCTAAAATAAAATAAAAATAGGAGATGTAATATTAGTAATAAGTATCTAGAAACGTGAAGAGTATACGTGAGTGTGAGCTGTAATTTAAAAACACCCAACTGTAATACATATTTAAAAGACTTAATTGCGGCACTAAAAAACACTACAGTTAAATATTGAGAAAGGACAATTTACCCTTGTTTTTTTCAGTTAAAATACCAGAAGTATCGAGTCTAACAAAGGAGCTTTCAATCGAGTTGCAACTATCCAACTTAATATCTTCTTGAGATTTGTCTAAAACAAAAATGATAAATTCCGTTATTTTAAAGCACAAATTAACCACACAATTAAATTAATGGTCTTTTTCTCTTAACAGTTATTGCGAGAGGCAGACTTTTACAAATTATTAATTTTTTTTTGAATTTTCCACCATACATACTAAAAAAATATCTTACTTTCTTTATTAACCTCTGAGTATAATAGTTCTGAATTATCGTGACTAATGGTTTCCAAGCTGTCTACTGGTCCTTCTAAAAAAACAAAATGTATTTTTCTTTATCAAAACCCAAATTATCTCAAAGTTTAAAATTTATTAATATTATTATATTAATTTATTTACCACCTACCCTCTGATATTTTTCTAATGCTTTCTTGATGTAATAATTTTTCATTTAATATCACTCTCCATTCTGAACGGGGGTCTTTTTGCAGCCTATAAGCAAAATGTTACATTTTAAATATTAAAAATTATGTTTTTCATTACATAGGTAACCAAACCATTATATTTTCTTATGAATATGAAATTACCTAATTCCTAGTGCTGCCAGCATTTTGTCTGACCGGGATAATGCCATTTTGCCTAGAAAAGAAAAAACTCTAAATAGCGTGTTATTGCAAAGTACTTGCAGATGTAATAAGTTACATTAAACAGTACATGTGCAGAAAAAACCTAATTATTTTTTTAAATACACACAAAAAATAAAAATTCAATATTGGCATAATATAAAAAATACTAACGCAAAGAAAATTCTGTACTGGCTCAATATTGGAATATGTGTGTTGAATCAATTATATACTGGCACAATTATAAATGTGTCGGTATTAGACAACCAAACAGAACATAATTTTTTGTAACTTTTTGGCACAAAATTAAAAGCGGATTAGGTGTATAAAATCTATACCGGCACAACTTTAAATGTGCCACTGTTTACTGAAGTAAATTCAACAAAAAAGAAAATTTATTTGTCATAATTATAAAAATGCTAAACTAAAAACATGCAATACTGGCACAATTCCAAAATGTGTCAGTATTAATTTATTAAACATAATTTATAACGAAAAAACTTACCGTCACAATTATAATGTGTCACTGTTTCACCTACACTCACTCTAAACACGACAAAAGTTGCCGGCAGACTAAACATGTGCCGGTGTTGCTCGCATATATTGAACTAAAATCTTAAAAAGCATGAGTGGCACAGCGCCATCTGGAGGGTTTTAGGTGAATTATCTTTGTGCCTGTTTAACTTAAGATATAAACGAAAGCCGCCCGATTTCAAATACAAGGTTAACTAAAAGTGTGTTTTTTTTTACTTGTGCCACTATAGAACTCAGTGAGCGATATGTTCAATAGGTAGTTGTAGCTTTACTATTGGAGATATATTCTTATAAGTGGATGGGTTCGAATGTAGACACCAAAGTACACCCCCTGAAATTCCGTGAGCATGTCTAGCACGCCCGGTTTGCGCGTAGTACTCATTTTTTTTTCTACTGTGCAGATGACAAAAAAGGAAAAATATAAAAAACTAAAAATAAAAAAGTCGAAAAAAATCAGGAAAAAAAGTTAAACATAATACGTAGTTGTACGTTTACCATTGTTGATATATTCTTAAAAGTGGATGGGTTTCAATGTAGACACCTAAGTACATCTCCCGAAATTCCGTGCGCATGTCTATGTCATGGTACGCATTTTGGTCTACTGCGCAGATGTCAAAAAACGAAAAATATATAAAAATTTAAAGAATGTTGGGAAAAAAAGTTCCCCAAAAAAACAAAAAAAAAATGTGGACATGGATTGTGCAGGCTGGTACTGTATGGCACCAGAGGTCGGCTATCTGTTGTTGACTTATGCCTCGCTCGGAAGGGTAAATTGAGTGCCATTTTGACCTTTTTTATGTATGTTGCAACACTACTCCATACTCGAAAGGAGCTTTTCTAGACTTAGAAATATTCTTAATTAGAAACAACCTCGTTTTACTGAAACGAACTTTGTCAACATGTTAATTATATCATGTAATGCCAATAAATTGTAATATAGTCTAGATTTGTTTTCGTTTTACATTTATTACAAAAAAAATATTTTCACGGCGCACCTGAACTTTCTTATTTCAAGTGAATAAGCGTAACTCGTTGGGACGAGCTCGTATCTTTTTTACGTTCTTGAATTATAACTTGTGGCTTTTTGAATTTTTCTGACAAGACTTTTTTAGTTTTTATGTTACCGGCGCCGGCGGCCACCACCGCCTCCTTGGACTTGCCGCCCATGTGTGCCGCACCCCTAGCACCCCCGATTTGGAACGAGCCTGTCTAGGCCTATCTATAGAAATATTGTGTTATTGTGTTTACTTGTTAAATTATTGGTTTTCTGATTATGTTGGTTAATATTAGTTACCTTTACAAAGTACACTGTGTAAGAGTATTCGAATGTACCCTTTAATTAGGATTTAATAGCAAGTTGCAACAAAGACTTTCCTAATACTTAAAGGTATTAAATATTATATTTACACAACTAGCCTGTTGTATTTCTTATAGTTTTGCCAGAGTTACCTGAATCTCATAAATCTAAATTATTAAGATTTAAATGGTATAAAAAGCCAGACAAAGGCCTGCCGCTCATACCCGGCCGTGTCTCGCGAAGGAACACCTGCAGCGACGATTCGTTTTGTCTCTTTTCCACTAAGGGTAATATTATATTGGCGCATGCAGAGGAGGGAGTCATTTTATTATAATTATTAAGACGTTACGTAGACAGATGCTCGTTTGGAACATGATTTATGTGATATCGGCACGGCTGCGTCAAAGGTGTCGGCTTCGTTACCTTTTTTTGCGGTTTAACTTAACTTTAGTCAAAGATACTACAATAGGGATGTTCACAAAAAAATAAAATCCTATTTAAAGGTCATAATATGGTCAAACACATTGTTATAATGACATCTGAAAAGTTTTACAAAAATCAACAAATCCGTTCTATGGAAAAAATCCAAAAGAAATATCAATATTCCTTTGAACGCGTGAAACGCTCGTTGACTGGTGTGACGTCACGTCACGATGCGGAACAGCTAAGCGCGGCAGATTAAAGTGGTTAGGTTTCAGTGAGAATAGGGTTGCGTTTAAGTTATTTCTGCGCACTTCGTGTCGTTCTTCGTTTTGAGGATTATTTAATTTTAATTTACGTAGTGGCTATATGTCCGCCGGCGGTAGGTTACAGTTAGACTTAGAATTCCGCCGCAAGGCGGACTCATGCAAATAATAAGAACTTATCCGCCGTAAAAATTATAGTGCGGCGGAACGCAATGGTTGATAATTCATTTTCCGCCGTTCGGCGAATTTTACTGCATAGTAGCTAAGATCCGCCGACAAAATTTTGGCAAGCTTTATAATTTATATATCTATATAAATTTACAAGTTGTTTTTCTCACAAATTTTTAGATCAGCGTTAAAGGTGAGGTGAGGAGTTGTGAAATACCTTCTCGGACAGGTTTGCTCAGTTTTAGGCTTCAGCAGTATTTTTTCAAATTTTTTTATCTATGTTGAGTTTTTTACTGCGACTGCACGATTCGTGTTGGTATAAAATTTTATCAACACCGCATCCAACTGACATTTTATTAAATAAGATATTGATGAAACCGAAAACTGAGCAAACCTGTCCGAGAACGTTATTACTACCTGGCAAGGAAGTAGACCTTCTGTGTTATCACTACCGGACAGTAAAAAACTCAAGAAAGATAGATAAAAGATTTTGAAAAAATACTGCTGAAACCTAAAACCGAGCAAACCTGTCCGAGAAGGTATTTCACAACTCCTCACCTCACCTTTTAACGCTGATCTAAAAATTTGTGGGAAAAACAACTTGTAAAATTTATATAGATATAGAAATTATAAAGCTTGCCAAAATTTTGTCGGCGGATCTTAGCTACTATGCAGTAAAATCCGCCGAAAGGCGGAAAATTAATTATCAACCATTGCGTTCCGCCGCACTATAATTTTTAGGGCGGATAAGTTCTTATTATTTGCATGAGTCCGCCTTGCGGCGGAATTCTAAGCCTAACTGTAACCTACCGCCGGCGGACATATAGCCACTACGTTTAATTTAAGGGAATATTATTTTAAAATGGATGAAGGTTTTCAAAAGGCGGACTCACATAATGTGCCAATTGTAGATGTAATAATGGTTTCAGAATTTTTGGCTATGTCTAAAGTCTTCAATCAACCTCAAACTAGTGGTGTAAAAGCAAAACAGAAAGTATCATGTGAAAACCTGACGGATTAACCGAAGATGCAGTTATTAAAGTAAAGTGTCCCATATCCAATAAAACTTTTGAAAAATATATAAATGGGAGAAACGAAATAAACAAGAAATTCCTGGCTCAAATTAATTTACAGATGTTAGCTGCAAATTTAACAAAAGGTTATTTCTGTGTTGCGCATGCAGATTTTTAAGCAACAAGTGAATGTAAAGTGATTGAGGTTTCGTATGGCCAAGAATTTACCGAATCTATTATTGAAAATGCAATTTCTTTTTGGAAAAATAATGTATTTTCCTTGTTACATGAAAGCTGTGTTATGCGGTTTTATTACGACTACTACTGTTTTATACATAACTGCTACTTCTTTATACATGTACTTAAAATAAAAGCATTAAAAAAGTAACACAGTTTTTATTAACACCTATTTCTGTAAGAAAATTATTGTTTGATTATGGCTTTTTGTAAATTTATTATTGCACAAGCTATAATTATGTTATCAAGTTTTTGAACCAAGTCTAAATTAACAGTTGCATGGGGGGCTTAAAACTTTAAAATCTCTAACACGTTTTATAACTCTTTCAATGTGAATCCGAACACTAGCAATTCGTTTTGTAAGCAACACATCATCTCTTGACATTTGCTCTTTATTGACAACACTGGGGGGTCTCACTAAACTACATTTCTTTTTATGTAAAAATGTTGCAATTCTTTTAAATCCTCGATCTGCCATCACATGAAGTATATCCAAAAATCCGCAATTTTCAAAAAATAACGTCACTAGTTCGACCACGATATCCTTTAGACACAAAATTAATGACACCATCGGGAGTAGAAGAAATTAAATAAAGTGCTGGACATTCGAAGTGCATAACGTAATTTTTGGGGGTATTTTTAAGGTTCGATATTTTAAAATCGGTAAGCCAAATTAAAATTCGGTTTTCGATGTTAGCTTGCCCAGTGTGTGTAGATTATACCCTTCGCTGCTGGATTGTCAGGTATGACCGGAAAAGGTTTGTACAGGGTGCAAACTAAAACCCTGCATTGTTTACAAAATTTTATTTCAGTATACTTTTTACGAAACAATATTTTATTTATTCTTATGTACACCAGAATGATCTACGATTAGATACAAAAAACAATTTCTTGGGTTTTTTGAAATTCTCATTTTCTTGGGATATACAGGGTTTTTCCGAAAATATTGACATGGCATTACAAAAAAAATCCTAATTCATTAGTGATAGTCCAAATCAAACTCAATGTGGTAATTTTTTTATTATTTCTAATGCCCCTATCAGGAAAAAATACAATTACAACATACAGGAATTGGAAATTGCTTAACTTAATGGCTGTACTTTTTTTTTTGCTAAAAGACTTTGATGTTAAAGGAAGGCCATGAACTCTATGGAAACGAGAATTTGTTTATTTGCATTTTTTCCTTGTTTGACGTTTTGATTTTCCGTTTCGGTAAAAGAGTCTAATTTAGGTAAATCAAGTAACAAAATACAAAAAAATACAATTTATTAATTATTTTCTCGATATCTGAATGTTCAATGCATAAAAAACATGCAAAATAAGAAATTTTAGGAATGAAACCAACTGCAAACTTTTTCAGACTCCTGTATGTTGCAATTGTATTTTTTCCTGATAGGGGCATTAGAAATAATAAAAAAATTACCACATTGAGTTTGATTTGGACTATCACTAATGAATTAGGATTTTTTTGTAATGCCATGTCAATATTTTCGGAAAAACCCTGCATATCCCAAGAAAAGGAGAATTTCAAAAAACCCAAGAAATTGTTTTTTTGTATCTAATCGTAGATCATTCTGGTGTACATAAGAATAAATAAAATATTGTTTTGTAAAAAGTATACTGAAATAAAATTTTGTAAACAATGCAGGGTTTTAGTTTGCACCCTGTACAAACCTTTTCCGGTCATACCTGACAATCCAGCAGCGAAGGGTATAATCTACACACACTGGGCAAGCTAACATCGAAAACCGAATTTTAATTTGGCTCACCGTTTTTAAAATATTGAACCTTAAAAATACCCCCAAAAATTACGTTATGCACTTCGAATGTCCAGCACCTTATTTTATAGTGTTGCATTTCTTGTACTCTGACCAGGTTAAAGCCTGTTGTTTAGCAGAACTTGATTTTTGAATTTCGATCTCCGAGCAATCTATTATAGACTGAACTTTTGAAAAAGTTATTCTAAACTGAATTGGAAGATTTTTCTTTATAGACAGTTCACTGGGCCAAAAAATCATTTCTTTCATTAAGTGTGCCAAAGTAATTAGGGTACTCTACTCACTTTCATACTGTTAGAGTATTCCATCATGAGAAAAACGCAAATACAACAATACTAACAAAATGAAAACAAAAGACTTAGAGCAGATAAACGAGGTTTGCGCGCTAGCCTGGTGAGCCGTTCCGCAAAGTGACGTCACATGCGGTAGTCTCGCTGCAGGGAGTCGTTTGCTAGCCTCGCTCGTTTAGACGTTTTTATTTTGAAGTAGAATGTAGTACGTGTCTCTGTGGCCTTAGAGCTATCATTTTTTATTAGGTTTAAAAAATAGTGAACATTCCTATTCTTAGTGGAAGACTGCAGGAATGTAAACAAGGGGATAAACTGGAAGACTTCTATTTATAACTTATAACGTTACAATTATTATCATACAATAATTTAACAACAACCTTATGTGACATACCAAAAGATAACAGGTTTATTTATATCGTCCTTACTTGTTAAGCGAAATTCCTCACAGCTTAAATTAATAATCACAACCTTTACCTTCATAACCTCTTCCAGTGTTGAAACAATCATTCGACTTTTTCATCTGTCCCATAATTTTAAATTTCGCCAGTCTTTCACAGTCTATGTTAGTACCATGTAACCTAAAAATACTCAATAAGATTTTTTGATACAAGGAAAGGTTATTTCAAATGCATCATTGTATTTACCCTTGCCTAGCGCACTTATTTTCGACAAAGAAAAAATCAACAAATCCACAAAATATCTTTAAAAACGAAAAACGTGACAAATGACAAAATTTTTTACTACCACGACCTTTCAAACGACGCACAACGAGGCTCTGACTTGTAGTAAAATATCTTTAAAATACACTTCTTCTGAAAATATTTTAGGTTAAAATATTTAGCACTAACAACACAGTTAATGAAAAAGGAGCACTCAACTAATAATTAAAATTAACAAAAGTTAAATACAAATATTTCACGCTTTTTTACCACTATAAGCCCTATTAAAAACGAAAACTAACATTTTTGATACTTTTAGAGTAAAATCTACGTAACAAAAGATGTACAACCCAAAAAAAGCTCCAAATAGTAATAATTGTTGCATAAGAGTAGTTTTCTGGCGCATCCGCCAATGTATAAAATATCTGGGTTTTGTTTATTTGAAGGTACTCTACTACATAGGCAACAACATAAACACGCGTTATGTTTTAAATTTTTGCGCCAAATCAGCGTCATCTACTTCCTCAAGACACTAAGAAAGGAAGTGACAAAGAGAGATGGAAAAAGAAGCATTCTGAATGTCATCTCATCAAGCGCCGTGCGCCATATTTAAGTTTTTACAGTCCACTTAACCTTCAACAACAGCATAAAAATCATACAATTAAAGTTATCAATATTTTTTCTTTAGAAGTTAGTTTTAAATAATCATGTATTTCTTTTCACTACCTAGAAAATGGTCTTTGCCGATCCGTTGTTAACTAATATTTTTGCTCAGTTTTATCTAGTTTGTGCTTTGATTGGGTAGTTGTGCTCAGTTCATGTTTTTCGTTTTGATTTTTAACATTTTCTTAGCAAAAAGTTTAAGCTAGTAGAAATAATGTTTATCTCATTAATAAGGTAATATAGGGTGTCATAAAAACAAAGGCTACTAGGTGTCTAAAGGGTTTGCAACAACATTGTGGTAATTGTTTTTTCTCGCTCTAAAAATTCCAAGTATGTTATACCGACATTTTAACACATAACACCTAAAATTCACTTGATAAGAAGTCTTGACACTATCCAACGGTTATTCTTACAATCCATTTGCAAACTAGCTAGAAAGTTACTGACTAACAATTGAATACTGATATAAAACGAACATTTTTAATAAAAAAAACTTAAAGAATCTAAAAAAAAGATCTGACAATCCTGGTTATGAGGTGGGTCTCTTTGAAGCCCGTTAAAAGCTTTTTTATGTCATCAGACACGTTGGATAAATTATAGCAATATATTGTGTTTACTTGGGTTTCTATTTTCGCCATTTTAAACTAAAATGGGATCCTGTGACCTGTCCTTAACAAGCGCATTTGCCTAAAAACAGGACAATAGAAAATAATAAAGTAAAAATCTTTTCCAGCTAAACCGGAAGTGACACCAAATTAACTGTCAAAATGTGTGCTTCTCACATAATATGCCCAAATCTCAAATTCTTAACTCCAAAAGCCAGGCGCGGATCAAGATTTTTGCTCAGGGGGGGCGGGCGATTTTTGCTCCCCCCCCCCCCCCCCAGCAGTTTTAGAGTTAACTGTCTTCCAGAAAATTTGTTCTGATATTGTGATTTGTGTGTCTGTGAAACTAAGAAGTGGGTGAAAATGTAGTTGAATATCCACCATGCTTAGGACCGGGGGGTAATAATTGCACCCATTGCCCCCCTTGCATCCGCGCCTGCCAAAAATAATGATAACGTATATTTGGTCGCCTCTTATATCGCCACTGTCCTAAGGTTTTCGTAAAAAGTGGATTTATATCGCCACTGTCCTAGGATTTTCGTAAAAAGTGGAAGAACAATTTTTTCAAAAATTTCAAAGGTCTGTTTTCATCAAAATTGGTATTACAGCGTCTTTGTAGCTTATCGACATTAAGCTTAGATTCACTAAATAAGTTTAAGCTTTAGTACCGGTTTTAATTAAAATCTTCTAGTTGATCAGCTATAGGGTTTGACAGGATTGCTTAGGGCTTGGTTTTGTCATTGTTAATAAGTCGTCATTAAAAACTTATAAGTTATGCAACGCACTTTGTTTAACAAAAAGTATAAAGTCAAAAACCGCCAAAGATACTATGATGTGTATCTTTGACTAAGTACTTACTGCTTAAAACTTGGAAGAAAAGAAAATTGAATTAATTCAAAAGGTAGAGCCAGAGAAAACAGAAACAACAGGGTGTTCTGAGCAAGGTGTAAAATTAGTGAAAATTAGCCCTTAGCTCAGTTAGCCGGATAGGTTCAATTGGACGCCACCAAATTTTTACACCGACACAAACTGGAAGTCGCCTTGGTGGTCTAGGAACCTGCTTCGCTCACAAAAAACCTGTTATTCATGATTCAAAATATTAGGTGGAGTGAGCTAAATAAAACAACGTAAGTACACTTAACCCCATATATATATATATATATATATATATATATATATATATATATATATATATATATATATATATATATATGTCTGTAAATGCAAAACCTTTACTGGCGACATTGAGGAATTTTTATTTTTAGGTTTAGGGAAAAAGTTACTCTTCGTAAAATACAGGACAAATTTTTACGTTTTAAAAAATCCTAGAATTTCTATTCGACTCCAACGTGAACACCGTTTAAGGAGATAATAAATTCCACCTACCCTACCGGATACAAAACGTAGGGCTGCGCCTAATTTCGCACCACCAAAATGGGGGCGCATCTGGCGCCCCTCTTTCCGTTGCGGCTGCGGGTCTGCAATGGTGGTCTTTTGACCAAGGGGTTGCTTCACACATGGAACACGTGAACGACTGGTAATGGAATGACAATTAATGGATATAGTATAGAGAGGGTCGACGGCGCAAACGTCGAGCATTGATCGTGCTCTGGAGAACTGCAAGGAGGTGGCGTTGCTGTTTCCAGCTAATGAAGAATCGTGGAGAGAAAATGGAATGAAGTTTTCGAATGGGTGTTTTTTTTCGGACTGAGAATTGCTGCATAATCTTAAGGGATGTGCTTGTAAATGATACGAATTATCCTGCTGGTGAACTAAATACTGTTACTCAGAAATGATTGCAGCTTCACACTAGAAAAGGATATATTATGTAAGACTCTCAGAGTACTCTTCTTCTTCAAATGTTATACTCATATTTTGGAGCAGGCTATCTCTCGCATGTACCCGTGATGTATGACAATTGGTGTATACAAGTTAGTGAAATACCTATATTTCAAATAAAAGTCCTAGTTGGAACATACAGGGTTACCAAAAAGTTGTGACGGAACAAGATTATATGTTGGTAAATAGACTACCGTGTTTTTTGCTTCAGTATCTCATTCTACTTAAAATTATGGTTAAAGTTAGAGTTCTGCATGATCTAAAACCTAAAATGAAACAATAAAATTTTAAAATTTATCAGTCGTATACGGGATTTGTCAATAAATATAAATATGGTACAAGAGTAAAGTACCTTTATTTGTGACAATATCGAAAATTGTAATTATGAAAACTTATTCGGCATTAAAAACTATGTCCTAATATGCAGTTATGTCAATCTACACTGATTCTTTTTATTTTTACGAATTTTTCTGAAATTATCGATACCGAACATTTATTTTTACTGACACTTCACTGACAAGAATTGTTTAGATAGACGCTTTGAATTCTGTTGTGATATCCAAGGAAAGCTAGAAGATAACCCATTTATGGCAACACATATTCTTTTTTCGGATGAAGCAACTTTTAAAATTGTCGTTGGTGAAGTGATAAGCGTACCTTAGACGGTCAATAGTATTGATATCAAACAATACTGACAATATTTCAACAATCAACTTCAATCCCTGTATCAATATTCTTCAACCTTACACGATAATATTATTGTCAATATTTCCTTCAATACATAACCTACTATTTATTCGTGCATGTTGAAAATGGATCCTCGACAGAGAGCATGTATTAGGATAATTTTAAGTTAAGGCATAAAACGTGCAGTAAAGCATAAGCGCTGGATGAAAGATTGGTTAAAAAAGCATGCTTGCTGCTTTCATTGTTGACAGCAACTGACGTTACACTAAGACTAAGTATTGATCCAATATTGACAGCACATCCTAGACGATCAGTAATACTGACAGTATCCCTCTACTGGCTGATATTGATGCCTGATATTCGGAAATTCGAATTCGCGTCAGTTCAATCCATCAAACCATGAATATATTCACCTTACACGGTCAATATTTTTATCAATATATAATAACATATTGTCAGTATTATTGACCGTGTAAGGTACGCTATACGAATCCTAATTTTACAATCAAAACCCGGGACTAGTATGCATTCAAAACAAATTTAAAAAATAAAATAATAATACCTTTTTTTTCATGTATCTTTGAATGCGGACCTTTATTTACCTTTTTTTAGAGAATGAATTATATGATTTTTTTGATAACCTTCCCCTCCTTGAACATCAACAGATATGGTTTCAATAGGATGGTGCCCCATGCCACGGTAGGTTGAATGTAAGGCAATAGGTACATTGAAAATCTTTTTTCGGAAATTTGTTGGGCACCTCGGTCTCCAGATTTGACTCCACTGGATTTTTTCTTGTGAGGTTACTTAAAACAAAATGTATATTTTCAAAGGCCACTTACAGATGTTGCCCATTTAGAAAGAATCATTACAGAAATGGTTTAGAGTATTACTCCGGTTATGGTTAGAAACGTATTGAAAAAAATGTCTGATAAAACAATTACCTGTATGGACAGAGAAGGCGGATATGTTGAAGCCAAGCGCGGCCCGTGAGTCTTTTTACAGGTGGGTCTAAATTTTGTGGCAACTAGTGATATCAACGCAACCAGCAAAATACACTTTTTTAATGGAAGGCTTTTTAATAATGTGCCAAGAAATTATTTACCTACAAAATAAATAAACATCGCAAAAATCATAAAATAGGTATTGCAGTATAATAAACATTACTACTCTAGATGTTTATGGCTTTTTTCTATATGTTTTAATGCTCTAGATTAGTAGATTGTTAGCGGCTTCCCGTTTTGATACGTTTAGCATCTCCTCAATAGAGGTCGCACCTTGTACTAAAAGCCCAGAATAAATGGTATATTTATGGTCTGAGATAAAAGTATGATTATTTGTAAAATAAAATTAGGAACGCAGCCGAAACTTCGTTTTCTTTAATAAATGCAATGCTGGCGATCAGACATAGTAATTCGATCTTTGTCTACGCACGTGCAGGCTGCAAGCTATAGTAGATATGAGATGGCCAACAATTTTAAAAATATTTTATCGAGGAACAACTTGTTGCCAATACACCTTTTAGAGCCGATCTACTTTTTTAAATAACAAAAATTAAAAAAAAAATTACTCCAACACAGACTCGAATCCTCGACTTTCTAGTCAACTCGCTGAGATTCTACCACTAGACTACGCTGTTACTGTAAGAAAACCGGTCCGATGCCGTTATATTTGATGCCTAGCGCTGGCCTGACAGAGATCGTATTTATAATTTTTTACGTTTAACCGCTAATTAATAATACATTAATACAATGCAAATACAATGCACATATTAGCTACCCAATTAGTGTTTCTTTTTCGGAACCAAATGTTTTAAAAGAGTATATTTTAAGGGGCGGTTTGAGTGTATTTCCATAGTGGGAGTGGCCCGATATTATTGGTGGGCCTTCGACCAATTGTGCCTCTTCTTAACTTCCTAAAGCGAGTATGTCTGTTTCTCTCTTAGTTTTAATGAATTTGTATCGTCCATATAAACCTATGAGGTCAGTTTAATACGACCTAGCCCGGAGCAAGCTTGAATAATCTTTCGACGATGGCTTGGCTTGATTCTTTCTTGAGGAGATTTCGCATGGAACTTGTACTTTTTTGAAACACAAGTATCTTTTTTAATTAATTAAATTAAATTATTGGGTATATTAAAAATTTTAGGTGGGTCATTGACCAAATGACCTTATGGACTGGCCGCGCCTGGTTGAGGCATTAGTGAATTGAGGGACGAGCAAATAATGTTCGTTAAAACTTATTACAACAAAATAAATTATTATGGTATCATTCATTTAAATGCATCGCTAAAATGTTACAAAACAGAGATTAAGTAATTGAAAGGTTATCAAGCGTTCAATACAAATAAGAGATTACTGTTTAATATTAATTCTTAATAAAAATTTCTTTAAAAATTCTAGGAAATATTTTATGGACAATTCTTGTCAGTGCATCCTAAATTAAATGTATCATTTAGTTTGTAAATTTAATTTGTTATTACTTATACGTTGGAAAGGAGTAAAAAAAGTTGACATAGATGGATATGATTACATTGCATTTGAACTCATTTTTATTTAATGGTGTATTATTTACATAAATAAAATAAATGTTCGGTATCGGAAAATTGAGAAAAATTTGTATAAATAAAAAAAATATTTTTCAGTGTAGATGGACGTAACTGCATACTAGAACATAGCTTTTAATGCCGAACAAATTTTCATAATTACAATTTTCGATATTGTCACAAGTTAAGGTACTTTACTCGTGTACCAAATTCATATTTATTGACAAACCCCGTATACGACTGATAAATTTTAAAATTTTATTGTTTCATTTTAGGTTTTAGACCAAACAGAACTTTTTATAAAGGGTTTCCCATATGTCGCCAACTTAAGTAGACACACTATATATATATATATATATATATATATATATATATATATATATATATATATATATATATATATATATATATATATATATATATATATATATATATCTATATATATATATATATATATATATATATATATATATATATATATATATATATATATTATATTATATATATACAGTGACCGGCAAAAAGTTCGCAACATATGGGAAAAATTTTTATTAGGAGAGTATCGGAAAAACTTTCCCAGAGGATCGGTTCTGCATGTCCGATAACCTAAAAATCGATTTTGACATACGTCACGTGACCACTGGTATAGCGTCAAATTAAAAAAAAATTGTTAATTTACAAAAAGTGAGGTTAGTTGACGAGATATCAAAAAAAGTTATTTGAAAAAATTGCTTAGAATTAAATTCTAGGTCCTTGTGCAATTTTAAGATTTTATTTAAAAAAATTGGAAAACTCAATGTTTTTTAAATATTTTTTTATCGATTTACAAATTTCCGGTTTTTTTCGTTTAGATAGCTTGGCTAATGTAAAGCCCATGTATCTGGATGAAAATAAACGAATGTAGTAGTTTTTTCTACAATTGACAGGACAAAATTAAAAAAAACAGGGTTTCGCCGGACGATAGCTGTTGCAATGATTTGTATCTAGCAGCAGTGTCAAAATTTTAGAGACATTTCAATGAGATTACATTGAGAAAACCTTAATCGTCTTAAATATATCTGAAGTTCGACTTTTTGTAAAGTTAAGGGGATTAAAATAGATAATAAACAAAAAATTACCTGTTTATTTAATCGAAATTTTATAAACGAAAACCAATGTAAGAAAAACTTAAAAGTAGTCAAATTCTGTACTAACAACACAAAAAATCATTGTTTTTCCTTGGGTGCACAAAATTTAAAACTCAGTATGACCACCATTTCTCTCCATACATACTGTTGTTCTCGAGCGCAACTCTCGATTAACATTTCGGAGCATTTTACGATTTATTTGCAATACACAATTTATAATGACATTCTCTAAATTTTGTATATTCCTAAAGGGTCGATATTTGTACACAGGGTTCTTTAGGTATCCCCACATAAAAAAATCTAACGGAGTCAGATCTACAATTCTACAATTGACAGGACAAAATCGAAAAAATAGGTGTTCGCCGGACGCTCGCTGTTGCAATGGTTTGAATCTAATGAAATGACTGTATCAAGATTTTATTAAGATTTTTCGCACATAAATTTAACAACCAGGTCTATTTAGTTGTACTTAAAACTACCAAAGCAGGCTCTGAAATTAAAACAACCAAATAATCTAGTAGGTTAAAAACAACAGAAAAATGTCAAACAAATTATAATTTGTTTGATTTCAACCTATGTCATTGGTTTATGTCTCGCATCTTACTAAGTTTGATATTTTACATAAGTTTATTAATATTTTATTCCTTAAAATGGCACCCACACTAGTGATGTAAGGATACGTATCCAAAAATCCGTTGGATCCGAATATTAAAAGAATCCGGATTATCCGGAACCGGCCGAGAACTTGAATACGGATTCGGAATCAAAATAAATTCGCATCGGGTGGTTACTAATGCAAAGTGCAAAGAGAAAACGGAATCGGAATCGAGTGTAAGCGAACAACACGGTCTGCGATTTGGCATATTTGATATTGTGCTTTCTCTTTCTAATGACATTTCCTAAAAAAAGATGGCATAGTTATCGGGGTAACGGGTATCATATGAGATGAGACCCATTGGTTAAACTAGTCCCGCCTCACCCGAACCGAATTCAAACGAGAACGGCGCGACGCGGTGCCTTCTTATCCCTAAACTTCGACTTCGAATGGTATGATACCGATACCGCATCGACCTACCTAGCCGTGTATCCGAATAGAAAATGTTTTAGTCTGTTGCATGCATACGTATTCATGATCTGTAACCGCTTTCGCGCGGGCACAGAAAACATCTGTGGCGCGGGTCAAGAAATGGATTCGTATTCGGATAATGGATACGGATATTAGCTGATTCCGATTCCGTATGATTCGGATATCTAATGAATACGGATATTTACAACACTAACCCACACTACTTCTTCAGGAAAAGATAGAAATTATTTTAATTTCTGGAGATAATTACAAAAGCCATAGAGAAACAGCAGCAATTTTTAATGAGAGGCACCCCGATAAATCCCTCCATTATTCCACAGTATCTCGTCTAGTCAATAAATTTAAAGAAACGGGATCGGTAGAAAATCAGTATAAAGTTTCCCATGAAAAACCGGTAACAGGTGACGAAGGTTCTCTGGATGTGTGTTTGTCGATCACAGAAACACCCCAATTAGCAGTTAGTCAAATATCGGAGATCACTAACATTCACGAAAGATCTGTGCGGAGGATATTAAAAAGAAACAAATTTCATCCGTACAAACCTAAATTTGTACAAGTATTAAAAGATAGGGATTATGACGCCCGCTTCGATTTTTGTGCCTGGTTCCAGGGTATGATTGAGGAAGATTTTAATTTCCCAAAGAACGTTCTTTTCTCGGATGAAGCTACATTTACCTCTAACGGAACCGTCAGTTCACAAAACTGTAGATGGTGGGCCACCGAAAACCCAGACTTTGTAATTCAGAGTAAAGACCAATATAGTTTTAAGGTTAATGTGTGGTGCGGAATTTTCAACCTCAGAATAGTGGGACCTTTTTTCTTTAGAGACAATTTAAATTCAGAACGATATTTAGAATTTCTACAAACTGAGATATCTGACTTTTTAGACAATTTGTCATTAGCCGAAAGAAGAAATTTATACTTTCAACAAGACGGAGCTAGCATTCATTCCACAAATGAGGTGAAGAGATGGCTGGATCAAGAATTTGGAAACCTGTGGATAGGACGGTTTTCTGAAAATCCGTGGCCTGCGAGATCACCAGATCTGACTCCGTTAGATTTCTTTATGTGGGGATACCTAAAGAACTCTGTGTACAAACATCGACCCTTTAGGAATATACAAAATTTAGAGAATGTCATTAGAAATTGTGTATTGCAAATAAATCGTAAAATGCTCCGAAATGTTAATCGAGAGTTGCGCTCGAGAACAATAGTATGTATGGAGAGAAATGGTGGTCATACTGAGTTTTAAATTTTGTGCACCCAAGGAAAAACAATGATTTTTTATGTTGTTAGTACAGAATTTGACTACTTTTAAGTTTTTCTTACATTGGTTTTCGTTTATGAAATTTCGATTAAATAAACAGGTAATTTTTTGTTTATTATCTATTTTACTCCCCTTAACTTTACAAAAAGTCGAACTTCAGATATATTTAAGACGATTAAGGTTTTCTCAATGTAATCTCATTGAAATGTCTCTAAAATTTTGACACTGCTGCTAGATACAAATCATTGCAACAGCTAGCGTCCGGCGAAACCCTGTTTTTTTTAATTTTGTCCTGTCAATTGTAGAAAAAACTACTACATTCGTTTATTTTCATCCAGATACATGGGCTTTACATTAGCCAAGCTATCTAAACGAAAAAAACTGGAAATTTGTAAATCGATAAAAAAATATTTAAAAAAAATTGAGTTTTCCAATTTTTTTAAATAAAATCTTAAAATTTTGCACAAGGACCTAGAATTTAATTCTAAGCAATTTTTTCAAATAACTTTTTTTGATATCTCGTCAACTAACCTCACTTTTTGTAAATTAACAATTTTTTTTTTAATTTGACGCTATACCAGTGGTCACGTGACGTATGTCAAAATCGATTTTTAGGTTATCGGACATGCAGAACCGATCCCCCGGAAAAGTTTTTCCAATACTCACCTAATAAAAATTTTTCCCATATGTTGCGAACTTTTTGCCGGTCACTGTATATATATATATATATATATATATATATATATATATATATATATATATATATATATATATATATATATACATATATATATATATATATATATATATATATATATATATATATATATATATATATATATATATATATATATATATATATATATATATATATATATATATATATATATATATAAAACCAGGTGGACAATGCCAAACAGATTGGCTCTAGTAATTCCAAAGTAAAACAGGGTCTCATGACCAGATATTAGGTGGTTTTAATGTAAATGTCTTCTTATTATTTTCGTTGTAATTATCAAATACTGTACATAATTGGGGATAAGAATATTCTCAACCAGACTTTTCCCCTTTAATTTGTCGAACACCAACCTGGTAAACTCGGAGAGATCTTGGTCCCCTCCGGAAAAAATAATTCTGGGGAAATGTGTCCCCTCCGGAAAAAAAACTCTCCATGGGGAGGGCTCTAGATGTTAAATTCACGAGACGAATCTCAGCAAAAAAGGACAGCTACCAGTGCTCTGGGCAAAGGGGCATTCAACGCCATACAGATGTTGATGGCTTTCGGCAACAAATCATCACGAGACATCACGAGATCTCCACACTAGACAGATAAATTTCGTTTTAGAAATTAAAATAATCGGTATCTGGCTAAATCCGATTAGCCGCGTGTCATAAAATGACTAAGATCCGAGCCGATGCCACGTTGCTGATGGCTTCTAGATGGAAAGTGAAAACCGTTCTCTCACGAACAAAGAAGTTACGCAATCACCCCCACGAGCTGTCCAAAATGGCCAACCATATTGATTTCCGGATAGGCGCCGACAACAAATACACAGAAGAAACACAGGTTACTGGCGCCTGCCTACTGGCTACTATACTACTGTCCAGAATGATACTAAAAACGACACGAGACACGAGCACAGTGTTGCCAATGATTGAAAGTAAAAATATCAGAAAATAATAAAAAAATTATCAGATTTGGGAAGAAATTATCAGAAAAAAAAGCGAATGTATAACAGAGCGAAAAAATATCGCTTTGTCTCTACAAATAGAATTCCACGACCTCGCGGAGTCCCACTGCAGTTGTAATGCCCGGTTTTATAGACTCGAGCTAACTTTATCCCGAGAGTTAACCCGCGAATTGGCGTCTGCGATTATCAGACCGTTGGCAACACTGATACTACTATACAAAAATCGGTGCACCGCGTACCACTTGAAAACGCCACAATTTGACAGCATTTGTATAAACGCGGCGTCAGAACGCGCCGCGGACCTAATTCAACATGCTTCAAGCCGCCGCGCGCCGGTTTTCTCTACTCTCGATCATCAAACCTTTAAAACGAATAGACAGCGATGTCAAACTTGAAGACACTGATGCCGGGTTGTACAATAGTGGCTTAAACCTTCCCATAACAAATACATTGCTGTCAAATTGAAGGCATTTTTGACAGCAATGCAATTTATATGGGAAGGTTTAAGTCTGAACCGAGTTTTAGTTGAACTAAGCTTAAGCCACTATTGTACAACTCGGCATAAGATTTCCAAAATATAAACAAATCTAAATATTTTCAGAAAAGAAAAAAGTTAGAGAAATTGAATTAATTAGCGGTAATTTAATTAAGCGCGACTGTCTATTTATAGGGAGGACTTTGAGCAAGGCAAAGGAAATGAAATTCATTTCCCAAACAAAAGAAAAGGGTTGAATTAAATTATCGACCCCTACACAAAACAAGCCACCAAAGCTCACCATCGGCTACTAAAGATTCAGAAGAGACTAAAGGCAATCATAAATTAAATCTCCTAGGAATCAACCTGGAGACAAGACAAGAACAAACTTATACAGCGTAAGCATGAAGGCACGTCAATACAATGAAGGTAACTTAAAACTAAATATTAAATAGGCATTTGCGGATAAGATTAATGTAACGAGTAAAAATAGGCCATGATACTGTGACAAACCTGACCTGTCACAGTTATTCTAACATTTCAGCGCTTTGCTTGGTTTCCAAATAAATTTTCTCATCTTGGAACGTGTTGCTTAATAAATATACTTGGTATTTTGTAGTAAATCAGTTTATTTTATGTAATGACAATAACATATATCAAAGTCAGATATCCTAACAAAACTAATACCATGATACAGGTAACGGTAAAATACATAATATATAACAATCCTCCCCGCTATATTTGAAACTATAGATTAAGTCTTTGAACAGGTTTTCTTATTCTTTCTGATCTTCTAAATATTCTGTTTTTACACTCATTTTTCTTGTCATTCTCTTTCTCATAAGGCTCTGCAGAAATTATATTCCTATCATTTGTACCGTTTTGAACTTCTGTAAAAGTATTTTCATGAGCAGAAAAAATAGACCCCTCTTGTCTATTTTGTGAAGGCATAGAACTCGACTGGTCTTGTATATAATAAGAACATGATGGCCCACTTTGTAAATTAGAATCTTGATGATAAGGATCACCTTCAGTTGAGGTAGATTCTAATAAATTACCCTTATTATTTTTATCTGGTACATTTGCAGCTGGAAATTCTGGTGGAATTTCTTGTAATGTAACTTCAGTTGCAGCTATTTGATCGATATGTCTTCGCCAGATTTTATTACCAGGTACCTTAATTAAATAATGTAGTAGACCTTCCCTTTGGAATACTTCTCCAAATTCCCATTTTTTACTTGTATTGGAATAATTTCGTACACGCACTTTATCGCCAATTTGAAATTCTCGTAAAAAGGTTTGATGTTTTCTGCCGTAAACATCTTTCATTGTACTTTCATTCTGCCGGACAACATCTTCCTGTGTACTTTTATTTGGTCTAACCAGGTCAATTCTCGTGCGTATATCATAATTCATTAATAAGGTACACGGTGAAACTCCTGTAGCTGCATTTGGTACTTTTCGGTATTGTAATAGAAAATTTGATAATTTAAAATTTATATCACCAGCTTCTTCAGACATTTTCTTTAGAGCATTTTTAACCGTTTGTACAAATCTTTCGGCTTGGCCGTTAGTGGCGGGATGGTAAGGAGCAGAAAAACGATGCTTGATTCCATTGGAATCCAAAAATGTTTTAAATTCTAGAGAAGAAAAGGTTGATGCATTGTCACTTACTAACACAAGAGGTAAACCAAAACGGGCAAATATCTCTCTTAACACTGCAATTGTTTTTGAAGTAGTTATGGAATTCATTGGAACTACTTCTAGCCATTTTGAATATGAGTCTACTAGAATTAAGAAATACTTTCCCAGAAACGGTCCAGCAAAATCAATGTGTAATCTTTGCCATGGTAATTTAGTATTTTCCCAGTAGTGTACTGTTTTCTTCGGTTGATTTCGTGTCATCTGACAGCTTATACAACTTTTAGTCATTTTCTCAATATCATCATCTATATTTAGCCACCAAACGTAAGAACGTGCTAAATGTTTCATTTTTACTATTCCTAGGTGGGCCTCATGTAATTCATTTAGTATTTTCTTTTGCAAATTACGAGGTATGACTACTCTTGTATTCTTCATAATAACTCCATCAGCCAAAGAAAATTCGAAATCTCTTCCTTTAAAACCATTCTCTTGAATGTTCTGTCCATGTAGTAAACAGCCATAAACGTTCTTTAAAACTTCATCTTGTCTAGTTTCTTGCACAATTTCTGAATGGGTTACGGGTAGTCTTAACAGTTGTTGCAATTGATAAGCGTTTACTGAGTCGCATATGTAGGCATCGTCATTTTTTGGATCTAACTGAGGTAATCTTGAAAGAGCATCCACATTTGCATTATCTGTTGTTGTACGAAAAACCATTTCTAAGTCAAATCCTTGTAAGAACTGTGCATAATGTAACATTCTGGTTGCAACCATGGAAGGCAAATGTTTTTGTGGGTGAAATATGGATACTAAAGGTTTATGGTCTGTGATGAGTTTAAATCTTCGTCCATATACATATTGAAAAATTTTATTTAGACCCCAGTAAATTGCTGTGGCTTCCTTGTCAATTTGACTGTAATTTCTTTCTGATTTATTTAAACATCTTGATGCAAATGCAACTGGTTTTTCCGTTCCATCTGGAAAGGTATGTGATAATATTGCACCCACAGCATAAGGGCTGGCATCCGTCGCTAAGCTTAAAGGTAAATTCGGGTCGTAAGCACACAATACTTGATCAGAAGTAATTTCACGTTTGATTAAATTAAAAGAATTTTCACAGTCTTTCGACCAGTAAAAAGGAACATCTTTTTGTAGTAAGTGGTAAAGCGGATATAATTTTGTAGCAAGGTTTTTAAGAAATTTTCCATAGTAATTTACCATACCTAACCAACTTTTCAGTTCTGTTATATTATTTGGTCTTCTTGCATTTTTGACAGCTTTAATTTTTTCTTCAGATTTTTCTAAACCATTTTCTGATATGTTGTGTCCTAAATATGTTACTGATCTTTCAAAAAATTTACATTTTTCTATTTTAATCCTCAAACCAACTTGTTGTAAACGTTTTAGAACCATTTCAACTCTTTTAAAATTTTCATTAAAATCACATCCTTGAATTTTGACATCGTCTAAAAATACACATACTCCAGGTATATCTTCCAAAGTTCTAGATATGTAACGTTGCCATATTGCAGGTGCTACCTTGGTGCCAAACATTAGTCTGTTTACTTTATAGTTTCCCTTTGGTGTAATTGTTTGAATTTCTGCACTTCTAGAATTCATAGGCATATGTAAGTATGCTTCTCGGATGTCTAAAGTTGTAAATACTTTACCTCCTAACATGGTCTTCGCAAAAATGTCCTCCACATTAGGCATTGGATAATTGTCATCTTTTAGTACCCTATTTATTGTTACTTTGTAATCTGCACATAATCGTATTGACCCGTCTTTCTTGATAATTGGAACAATTGGTGTACCCCATTCGCTGTATTCCAGTTTACTAATGATTCCGATTGTTTCGAGTCTGTCAATTTCTCTTCCCACCTTCTCTTCTATGGCATACGGTATTTTTCGAGCTGGTACATAAATTGGCATTACATTGTCTTTAAGGTATAAATTTGCTTCAAAATTATTTATTTTTCCTATTTCAGGTTTAAAAACAGTGTCAAATTTGGATTGTAAACTTTTAAGTATTTCACTTTTTTCTATTTCGTTTATTTGATTTGTTTGAAAAAATTGTATATTACATAACTGCATCCACTCTCGCCCGAAAATTGGGTCAACTTTGCCTGGAATTATATAAAGATTACCAAAACAATTTTCTTTGTCCAGTTTAATTTCCATCGTAGAAAATCCAATAGGATAAATTACTTCTCCTGTATATGTCCTTAAAGGTAGTGTAGTGTTGAAAATTTGTTTTTTAGGAAAAAGTTTTTTAAACAATTCACATGACATGGATGAAACGGCAGCTCCGGTATCATACTCCATACGAACGGGTAATGAATCCAGATTCAAGTTGATTAAAATTTTTTTTGGTTTCTGTCTGTTTTCAGGTAGAAAGAAATCTTCGACCACATTAATGTAGTAAATTTCATCATCATTATCTTCCAGTTCTAAATTAGTAAAATCTACCTGATTTTGATTTTTTGTGTTCGTCTGTATCTTAGTACAATTTTCTTTCCAGTTTTTCATACAAACTTTGGCTAGGTGACCAAATTTAAAACATTTTGAGCATTTTGAATTAATATGAAAACAGGTGTTAGCCAAATGAGATTCATCGCCGCATCGGAAACATTGTTTTCTCTTAGATGTCATATTCCTGTTCTTTAGAAAATTTTGATAACCCTGTACCTTTTTTTGAGTTTTAACTTGATTTTGATCTGGTGAAAACGACGTCGTTGAAGAATTTTGAATTTCCTTAGTTTCTTTATAGGCAGATTCCATCGCTAACGCAACTTTGACACATTCAGAAAAAGTGTTATCAGGGGCTTTTAACTGGATAAGTTTTTCGATGTAATTAGGATTTCTTAAACCACTTATAAATTGCTGTCGTAAATGAATATCGACCGTAGGCATATCACAGTTTGTACATTTGAAATTGCAGTTTCTGCTAAGTTTTTTAAGATCTGTTACATAGTCTGAAATGTTTTCACCATCTCGTTGAATTCGTTTAGTAAAACGATTTTGTTCGTTAATGATACTAGATGTAGGATTTAAATGTTCTTTAACTAGATTGACTAAAACATCATAAGATTTTGTTTTCGGATCCTCTGGACTGGTAAGATTGTATAGTAATTGTAAAATTTTAGTTCCCATTGTATGTAATAACCATTCTTTTTTCCTAATATCTATTTCCGTAGCCGTACCTGTGATTTTCTTCATATCAAAAAATGTTCAAGCCTTTTTATAAAAATATCCCAGGTTTCATTTTCTTCATTAAAAAATTCTACGTGAATGTTTTCATTTCGAACAGAATTGTCATTTCTTGATTGTTGAATTATTTTAGCAAGGGTTTCCATTAATGTATTGAATTGTTCTGCATCCATTTTGAAAGGTTCGTTTCTTCTCGTCGCCAATTAATAAATATACTTGGTATTTTGTAGTAAATCAGTTTATTTTATGTAATGACAATAACATATATCAAAGTCAGATATCCTAACAAAACTAATACCATGATACAGGTAACGGTAAAATACATAATATATAACATTGCTAGAATAAATTTAGTTCTATTGTGGGAAGTACATACGAAAATTGTCCCTTTCTCTAAATATTGACTAAAAAAATTTAGTTTTATTATTGTGAAAAGTCCACACTAAAATTGCTCTTTTCTTTCTAAATTTCCGAAAAAATTTATAAAACTTAGTTGTCCTATGCTTATACTGGCAAGTTTAAAACTTTAAGTTGTCAATAGACTGGTCTAGCGTTTGAGAATCGGTTTCATAAATTTTATTTCTAATTTTTTTTATTTGGGTGCTCACATAAAGCATTTTTTTCTACAATGTTTGTACCTGAACATAAATAGATAAAAAAAATTGTCTAGCCATACTTCGCTGTAATGACAATAAATTATTAATAAAAACAAAAATATTTTGTCCGTGTTGAATAATAATTTGACAAATTATGCAGATCCGCGTTTGTTCTTTGGGCGTCCAACGTCCGAAAAATAAAAAAAAAATATGTAAATATTATTGGTACAACCGAATACTTTACACATTAAACTTGGCTTAACTGTAGACTATCTTACTATTTTTCACATAATAAGTGAGATAGATTGAACACCCAACAAAAATAATTGTTTCTCATCAATTTTTCATACACATATTCGATTGCTTAAGTGACATACACACAGGGTGGTGCAACCAAGATGGGGTGGACGATTGTGAGTAAACGGTGAGGAATTTCGAAATTTTTTTTCTGGATATTATAGATAGTCAAACCCGCTATGTTTTAAAATTATAGCCATAATACAGGGTGGTCCGAAAAACTCGTGGCGAACCAAACTTGTGTTTTTTTAACTGGGACACCCTGTATATAATTGTTCCAATTGATTCTCCTGTTCGTTACGATCATTTTGATATAGGGTTTATTGGGTCTAAAACTTATAGTAAGGGAATGGGACGCGGTTAAAATTGAAAAAATGCTCACAGTTCGGCCATTTCTAAAAAAAATTTGAAACAGGTATGGAAAAACCAAATATTCCATAAAACGTTACATATCCTTGAATACATTAATCGCTTGAAATTTGTTTAAAATTATCCACTGTTATACAGGGTGGTCAAGTTTTGCAAATACGCCCTGGACTCATTTTTTTTAAATGGAACACCCTGTATATTTTATTTTCATCTTAAAGATAACATTGCTAGCTTTCAAAAAATACCATACATGATGCCTTTCTGACCAACAGTTTTTTAGTAAACTAGCCACCAACCAAGGTTTCCTCATTCTAATACGATTATACTTTAAAAAGTAAAGACCAAGTTTAACAAAATTTGTTTCGTTCAGAGTTCAGATTCACTAAAAAGTTTTAAGATCTAGTACTGGTTTGAACTAAAATCTCCTAGTTGATCAGTTAGGTTTTGACAGGTTTTTTGTCCTGTCATTGTTAATAAGACGTCATTAAAAACTTATGAGTTATTTTATTTCAGCGATTTGCTTGGTTTCCAAATGATTTTCATCTTGGAACGTGTTGCTAGAAGAAATTTAGTTCTATTATGAAAATTATATACTAACATTGTCCCTTTCTCTAAATATTTGCGAAAATACTAGGAAATAAATTCATAGTATAAAACTTAGTTATCTTATTTTTACACTTGCCATTTTAACACTTTTGGTTGTCAAATTATATCGATCTAGCTTTGGAGAATCTGGCCGCTTTTTTATTGAAAAAATACAACCTAAATACAACCTTAAAGCTACAAGTAGGCTTGCCAGACGTACCCTTTTAGGGGATACAATACCCCCTTTTGTAGACAGATTTTTAATTTACCGCTTTTAAAGACCTTTATACCCAAAATATTCCTTTTCGAGATTTACTTATTGAGTAATTTTAATCCCACACAGTGAACATGTCTCAAGAAACCACAGCGAGATGTCGAGATCATTTTTATTTTTAGTAGTATGGTAACATAAGCATAAGGTTGATTGGCAAACGTTTAAAAAGCGTACCTTACACGGTCAATAATACTGACAATATGTTATTATTTTGACAAAAATATTGACCGTGTAAGGTAGATGGATATATTGATGGTTTGATGGATTGCACTGACGCGAATTCAAATTTCCGAATATCAGGCATCAATATCAGCGAGTAGAGGGATACTGTCAGTATTACTGATCGTCTAAGGTGCGCTGTTAATGGGGGAGTTCGAGTTGGACGCTCGGAGTTCTCGGAGCGCAAATATCAGACATACGTTTTTACCATGTCCTATATAAATGACAAAGTAAGAAGTAATATTACACAATGTCTAATTTCTGTGCTCGGAGCGTTCCAAGCGTCAACTCGAACTCCCCCACAATTGGATCAATCCTTAGTGTAACGTCAGCTGCTGTCAACAATGAAAGCATCAAGCACAAGCTTGCTTTTTTAACCAATCTTTCACCCAGCGCTTACGCTTTACTGTACGTTTTATGCCTAAACTTAAAATTATCGTAATACATGCGCTCTACCGGGAATCCATTTTCAACAGGCACGGATAATAGTAGGTTTTGTACTGAAGGAAATATTGACAATAATACTTATCGTGTAAGGTTGAAGAATATTGATACAGAGATTGAAGTTGATTGTTGAAATATTGTCACTATTGATTGACATCAATATTACCGTGTAAGGTACGCTGATGTTTTCAATAGGTAAAATAAAACTATAGCCATATATGGGGCGATCTGCCGCAGATGTCCCAGCGCGGCCCGCGAATCTGAAAACATGCCATTTTAAACTCATGATCTCGCAATGAAAACGCCATTAAAAAAACTGAAACATAGTTTTCGATGAATTTTTCCTCAGCTTTCCGATGGTGTAATTTGTTTTTCAAAAGTCTGCTTCCTTAACCTAAAAAAAACACTAAACGTGCTGTATCTCGAAAAACGCCATTTTTATCTTTTTTTAATACGCTGCGCACTGTAACGAAAGATTAGGATTTTTACATCGAAAAAGCTATTTTCCAGAGAGGACTTTTTTTGTTTACGAGGAATCAATCGAGAAACATAGATCGGCATTGCAAATTTATACAACCAGGCCTGACCCACGCGTCGCTGCCTCGCTGCACGGCGAAAAGGCTCGCCGCGCTATGTTTCTCGAATAATTCCTAGAAAACAAAAAAAAAATCTTCCCTGGAAAAAACCATTTCGATATAAAAAATCCTGATCTTTCGATCTACCGTATTAAAAAAAAAAAATGCGTTTTCGAGATACAGCACGTTTAGTATTTTTTTTTAAGTTAAGGAAGCAAAGTTTTGAAAAACAAATTTCACCATCGCATCGGAAAGCTGAGGAAAAAATACATCGAAAATAATGTTTCAGTTATTTTTTTAATGGCGTTTTCATTGCGTGATCATGAGTTTAAAATGGCATGTTTTCAGGGTCGAGCGTCGCGCTGGGACATCTGAAGCGATTCGCCTCATACATGTCATTACCCATGACACCTCATCTATCTCAAAGTACCCCTCTTTCTAAGTTAATATCTGGCAAGCCTAGCTATAAGTCTGACAGTGACATTGCCGGGGCACAAAATCAACTAAATTTTATGAATTAAGTGGCAATATTTTAACAAGAAACTTTCCGATATGTTTAAAAATATAAATATTTTTAAGTATTAGTATTTATATTTTACTATCTATAAATAGCTCTGTAGATAAATGAAACTTCTTTGTTGACAAACCATTTCATTTCGTAAAAAAAATAATACTTATAAAGTTATATTTCTATATTGCTGTTTTAAATACTGACACACTCTGTACCTACGTTAAAAAAAAGTGTAAAGTAAATACATTGTTTTGGCAATTATCTCCGACAATTAATAAAAAACATCTATTACGCTAACAACTTAAGTGCAAGCAAATTAAATTTTCTAACGTCAATTCGTCCGTTCTACGAAACAAATTTGTGAAAAGCGCATATTTTATAGCACGGAACATGTCAACTAGTTAAGTCGTTACGTTAACAGTACCCTTTGACATTGGCCGTGACGTTGAAGCTACGGCTTGAAAACGTCTATAAAAGCCAAGTGATTCCACGAATCTTATCAATTAAACATTAGCTACTAGCGAAACAATATACAAGTCAACCAATAAGTAAATTTCGTATTTAGTGTGACCAGTGGCCAGTGACAAACTATCTATCTTCAACATTTAACATGTACACCAATCCCTTTAGTCGCACCCACAGCAGCATCCGTCAAGCTATTGACAAATTTCTTCACCTTAATCACGAGAAAGATGATAAAGGGATGAAGAGAAATAATTCAAGTAATTCTATGTGCTCCTCTTCAAGTGGTACTTCTTATAGTGCTAAACAGAAGTACATGAAAAACGGTGCCAGGATGTTGTTTGCTGTGAAGTGAATTATTTAAACATTTTTTGGTTGGTTTCAGTAAATTTAAACTACTGATTTATTAAGGTAATCATCAAATTTTGTTTTATTTTATTTGATTATTTGAACTCTCGACAATTTTTATGCTTCTTTTCCTTAAAAAGAAATCTTTAAGATTTTGGTTCCATCACAGGACCTAATTTAGGCGTAATATTAAAGCCGAATCATAATAATTTCTTATATTTCGCCATTATTATTTTTTAATATGTAAAGCTGAGTAACAATATTTTGCATTTTTCTTGCTGAATTAAAAAAATATGATCAACTCCTTTAGTGTCGAAATACAGTAAAGCAGGTTGTCTGCTTTCAGGCAGTTGGCGCCGTTTAAGGCCTATAAGTTGCCTTGTATTTAAATTGTCAATGGGATATTACAATAATTGACAATTTATAAACAAAGAAAATTATAAATCCCGGTCGACGCCGCTGCCGACTGCCTGAAAGCTGGCAACCTGCTTTTACTCTGTTTCAACATTTATGTTTAATTTCACCCACATATGTATGTATTTATGCGAGAATAATCTCTCTTTTTTATTATTCTTTATACTCAATAGAAAAGAAATATAGGAAGAAAATATACACAGTTTTCAAACTATTTGTTTCAATTTCCTATACAGGCTGTAAACTGTCGATCTATATTTTTGTGAACATTGTAATTTCCGAATGAGCTTAATTTGAAGCTTCCTTAATTTATAAAAATGTTTTGCTTAACTGACCATTTAAACCTAATTTAATTGCGCAACAATACTACGGTTGAAGTGTTATTAAAGTTATATTTAGAAAACTTGACAATGATAGATTTGCCTAATATTTTGTTTCCTTTGTTTCAGCATCAGTTTGCTGCATTGAATAAATCCTAGAACATCTTGCTCTCTGCTACTAATTCTACATCTAGATATACAAGAATATAAATCTGGGAGAAATGTAGATATTTGGCTGTAGATATGCTTGGAAATCAAGAAAAGAAAAACGATTTTTAATGTATAGTTTGTAGGTTTATACTTGTACCAAATCAGAGCTGTTGAAATGAATTTTAAAAAGTAGGTCTATTACAATAATTATTACTAATTACTTTCAGAAGTAGTTGAATATTTAATATACAAATACTTACATTTTGAGAAAAATAATTCAATTAACAACTAAAAAGTAATTCAGTCCATAAGCAATTACGTTAGTTGAATACCTGTTAAAAGCAATTCAATTTTCTTGTAGTAATCAAATTACTATTAAATAATCTAATTACCACATTGTAACTAAATTACCTTAAACTTAATTTAAATACCAAATTATAGATTTTACTTTTTAAATTAATAAAATATAAAATGTTATAAAATTACTAAATCAGAAATAAAATTAAAAAGCAGTTATTTTATTATTGTACTTTTTACAAATTCTCGAAAAAGCAGATCTAACTTTCCCGAATAAGAAAATACGAGGATAAAAATATTAATACCGAATAATCTGTGACCGAATATATTTTGTATAAATGAAATGGCAACAAAGCGTTATAAAAAAAACTCTGGAAGTTTCCAAAAACTGTACAAGTATCCAAAAAACAAGGGAAGGCAAATTTCAATATGAAATGCTTTTGTATTCGAGGCGGTAAGAAAAAAGTGACAAAAACGCTCATGCAGTAAAAGAGGTGGCCGAAAAAATAAGGCCGATTTTTAGCCCCCTACCGATTTTCGAAATATTATTTTTTTTTTTTTGGTAATTTAAGCTTAACTAGTAACAAAATCCAAACAATCAATAAAATACGTTTGCAGTTGCTGTTTGTTTGGAAAAAAAAATGTATCTTCTTCCATATGACTTTACATTGAATACAACAGAGGTTGGGTTTGATTGGGTATGAGAAATTACTTGGATTTTTTGTTAACTTAACTTCTACAAATACTGTTAGCGATACAAAATAATATGTTATCGATAACAACTTGTTACAAGTTCTTTAGTCAAGATCATGATTAAGGCAAACGTCGCAATACGTTTGGGAGAATCACAGGGGAACACAATCTGTGCTTGTTTTCATCATATTAATGCACTTATGGGGGTGGTGTGGAAATAGATATTTACGATATAAGTGGGATATGAGCCCTACTAATATACAAGTCTGAAATTTGCCCAACGAGAGCACGAGTTGGGTAATCAGTCACACAGGTATATTACCAAGGCGTTACCACACGTATATTGTATTTTTTTTTATCTACGCCCCCAAAGAGCCAAACCTTGGATTTATTAAGACTGGATACGGGATGATTTAACATTCTTTGAAGTCAAAACAAACCATTCTAAACGACACTGTAAACACAATTTGTAAACATTGGCCACATCTTATTTTACCTTGTAGTTTTGTACAAAAAATACGTTAGAAGCATCAAAAGATTTACTAAAAGTAATAAAAGCCCTAAAATATTTTATTTTTCTGCTAAATAATAATAAATTTAAGTTAAAAAGTTTTTATTATTTATAGGTTATGTTATTTCTAAAGGTGTTTATTTAAAGTCGCTCCGAGTCATTTATAAATCTATATAAATCTATACGTCGCACTTTTTCTTTTCTAGTTCATTAGACAAAGACGTACGTGTAACCGAGTGTTCAGACCGAGGTTCAGCCGTTTTCCTAAACAAGCAGCACAGACAGCAATACTTCTGAGCTCCAACACTCCAATGCTATTTTATCTCTTTCTACTACCCTTCTTGATTCAAGTACGTAGTTCGTAAACTAAAAACCAGGGGGAAAACAAACAACAAATATAAGGCTTCACGTTCGATACGCTCACAGTATACGGACATCGAATCCTTATAGTATAATAAATCCATGAGCTAAACTAAACGGCAATTAGTGATTTCTTTGACAATCACAATATTTAAACTTACAATCGAGGTGACAGTTGCATAAATTATGTTAAAAAGCTAAGCGTCCTTAATAAGCACAATTTTGTTGTAAAAAAATAAATTAAAATAATTCATTTTGACCTGTTTCTAAGTATTTTTTCATTTAAAAAAAATTGTGATTCGGAAAGTTTGGCTTCTGATGTTGACGAACAAGCTTTAAAACCTTTTTCTGGCCTGTTACCAGGAAAAACTAAATTAAAGTAAGAGATATTTCTATCCTAAATATGAAAAACGGTGCACCAAAAAGAAGATCGATCGATGAAAACTTGCTCAACAACCCATGTTGCGGACCTTGTATAACATAAGTAAACAGTCTTTAGGCAAAACTCAATTATAGAATCAGTAAATCTAGATCTTGAGTCTTATCAAAACAGTCAAGACATCTTGGAAAAGAATTGTATAGGTCCTGCCAGAGGCCTTATCTACCCACCTCATTTCTGAGAAAGAAAGAAACAAAGGCGTACATTTTGATATTGATTAGGAATAATGTTTATAAAAAATAGAACGTCAACAAAATCTTAAAAAAGTAAAAAATAGTTTTAACCCGGGATAGGTCGCTAACCTTCTCATAATGCGATCGGTCGCCTGTTATATTTTATCTAACAGACACATTGGCGTAGCTAGGGGATGGCTAGGGGGACTTAGCCCCCTATTGGAAAATTAGCCCCCCCCCCTAAAAAATGTCCAGGCAAAAGTCATTTTACCTATTTTGTTTCTAAACTCCCGCAAAAAAATACCTGCACCCTGGATTTTTTGCTAAGTTAGATCCTTTATAACTTTTTGGTTTTTAATCCGATTTTTACAGTTCTTTTACCATTTTATACATAATTTCATTAGGAATGTTCTGTATTTTTTTAATGATGGGTCATGTTCGATAGGGCGATATTATACCGGGGTGAATCAATGCGTGTTTTTTGTCCTATGTTATGAACTTAAATTTTTGCTATATAAATTTAGATATTTTTAGATTTTCATAAAGATTTTTTCTTTAATAAGCAATTAATGTCTAAAGTATTGTGTAGGAACAGATATAGTTCTTCCAATACTAACGACATAGAATTTATTCTTTGTCTTTTCTGATTGTTATATATTTAGTAATTTTTGCCTAAAAGCCAAAAAATATGTTCTAACTTTCAAACACCCTGTGGAGAAATTGGAGCTGTAATTTGTATGCTAACAATTATTATGCTCGTATGCTCCAAATTTCAACGCTCTAGCTCGATGGGAAGTACCCCAGATTTATAGTGATCTATCAGTCAATCAGTGAGTGCCCGAAATTGTGATTTTTGGACACTCGTACTCTCGAAAGTATTCCACCTAGACGTGCAAAATTTAGAATATTGCTTCCTTTTGGTAACCTAACATTAAAATTCAGTCCTGTAACATAACTAGCCTCGAAGATAGAGAGGGGTCGAAAAGTGCTCGAAATGGTTCATGTAAATATAGCACAGTGCGTGCGGTCGGATTTGCGAAAACTTGGCCTGGCGCACTCTTTATCCAATGCGAAATCGCACTTATTGTGAAGTGACCTATTGTAAACTGGGTTTCACAAATAAAGCCTTTGTTCTGTGGTACATTATTTTTAGTTAAATTTTTGTGTTACCAATGAATCTCCTACCTACTATAATTACATTTTTAATTATTATTAATGTTAACTTAGTTGTGAACATTTAAAATTTTGGATTTAAAGTAATTAGTTGTGAACATTTAAAAGAAGTTTACTTTTGTTTCCTTATTTCAAAATTAATTGCGTTCTTAAATGTATTTTTGAGCAATATGAGTATTTTTTTATAAAAAGGATTATTTTTATACCCTATTTTTTAAGATCTTTTTGCAAAGGTAGCAAAAAAATTAATTTTTATTTTTATCACCCACAAAAGGTTTCGCTATTTTTGTGTGCAGCGCTATTCACCTCAGGGGGCCACTTGGGCAAAAATCGTCCCGGGCCGCTTCAAAGTTGCCCATCCGCCCCTGGAGTAAGTCGAGATTTGCTTTTCCCTTACCTTATTTCTTTTTATCATACATAGCCTGCTTGTGAGTTTCACAATAATTATTCAGGGCAGGAAGACAGGAATATAGGGAGGGTTCCGGGGGTCAGCGCGAAGTAGCGTCCCTAATAAAATACAGTTCACTAATTTTAACCATTCAATAAACTTACCACTTTGCATGTCTATAATTTTATTTGCATGTTATTTAGCTCAAAACACCTTTATATGATTATAAAATGGCTTTATTAATAAAGAAGACAAATTTTGATTAACGTGTTTCAGAATTTATTAAAATTATAAAACTAAAATATTTAAAACAGATGTATGTAGTTTTTTCATGATCGAAACGTTATTTACTGGATTTGCGCAGTCAGTTTTCTGAAGTAATTTAACGTCAAGTTTTTTTACCACTAATCAGTGCCTTATTCATCATAAAAAAATTTAGTACCTATATTATACAGTAATAGCTATTTATGTTACTAGTACATATCATAAGGCTTTATTAGACAAGTCTGTTTATGGCCGAACGAGCTTGCGAGTGAGACCAATAAAAGGAAAGTAATTTTTAGCTAAAGAAATAAAATGTTAACAATGAAAATATCAGTGTTCAATATAACATAGCAGAGATTGCTTTCAAAAACATTATTTGGTTTTAGTTTCCCAAGCATTTTTGTTTATTGTCAGACATAAATGTCAAGAGAGAAAATGGAAGTTTAAAGTAGCTTCGATGAAGAATTTTCCGAGGAGGTTAAAATTATTGCAAATACTGCAAAGGATGCCTTGCTACTATCCAAATGCAGGTAGTTATATGAAAAAAGTCATGCTGTTTACAGAGAATGGTCTGCAAGTAAGATAATCAAGAAAACTTTCTGAAGACAGTTACTGGCATAATTCAACAGCAGAAGAGTAATTTTATTGAACTGGTACACTTTATTGCCGCAAAACTGTACCACGAAAAGTACTTTTAAAATCGTATATAAAATAATTTATATAATTTAATGTTAATGAAGTTATTAGACTAAATAGTCATATCATCTCCTATATAATATTCATTTCCACAATACAAGCACTTTAATATTCCTTCCTTTTTAAAAGAAAATTTTATAGACTTATTTTATGGGACAAAATTACATTAAAATTAAGGCTTTTATTTATATGTTTGCTAAAACAGATTTTCAGAAAAGTATTTAGCATGTGTCGCAAAACAGTTTTCCTCATATACTTAAGTTTTGAAACAAAATGTTGCAACAAGGGCTAGAAAAGCCTGTTTTGACCTTTACCAGAATAATAAAATTACCGCATCATTCTTCTCACCTGCATGCCATTGGAAAAGGTACACTTTGCAACTGAACCTATGAAATATCTTTAAAACTGGTTCAAATTTAATCACTAATAGGTATTTTGATTGCTAAACATGGAAATTTATTCTAAATTAATCTTTAGGATACTTTATAATACCAGAAAGAATTCCCAGCAAACAGAAGGTCAGTTTTACGAAAATTCCACTTGTTCTTCTTCATAATGGTTAATAAATTTAAATTCAGAACCTACTACAGACTACATATCCCTGAACTGAACATGCTTTTCTGCAGAATAATATTTGTCTTTTTTAGTGTTCCGTGAAACGAATACTTGTAGAATCACTTCGGTGTCCGCCCGTGTGTCTGTCACAGGCCCTGTCTGTCAAAGTTGAATTTTGATTTTGGAGGTTAATTTCAGGGGGTAAATTGGGAAATGGAAAAAAATAAAGGGCATCGTGTAGGGTGTCAAATGAAAGCTTATTGAAGCCCAAATTCAACAATATATATAATGTATTTTTTATGTTTTTTTTTAGGGAAAAATGCTTAAAAATTACTGTCCCCCACCCTAATCACCAAAAGGATCGCTCTGACAAATCTGAAAAAAAATCATGAACATTGAGAATTAGGTTTAGATTGCGGGAAAATTATCAAAACGTTGAACTTTGGTTCTGGGGGTTAATTTCGGGGGATAAATTGGGCATTGGAAAAAAATTTCAAGGGTATCGTGTATGGTGTCAAATGAAAGCTTATTGAAGCACGAATTCAACGATATCTATGATGTATTTTTTATTGCATTTTTTAAACATTTTTCGGGAAAATCGCTTAACAAATTCCGGACCCCACCCTTATCACCAGAAGGATCGCTCAGAAAAATCTGAAAAACATCATGAACATTGAGAATTAGGTGTAGATTAAGCCAGAATTATCAGAATTGAAAAATTCTTGCTCGGTCGATTGTTATAGACAAGTTATTTGTTTATTTCCTTATAACCGCTGAACCATTGGTTTTAGAGAAAAAGTTTTTCGACAGAAAATATTTTTCATGATATAAGGAACAACTTTTGGGCTTACATGTTTTTGAAAATTTTTAATTTGGCCCACTCAGATCCGCGCATACGCGATGTGATACGACGTTAGTGCCGTCGGCGGCGGGTAGCGCGGCAGATGTACAGAGATTGGGCGGCTCAAGTTAAGTGGGACGTTAATGGCAGGAAACACTAATTGTGCAAGTATAGCTTGCACTTGACCGATTTTTTATTGTATTATTACAATTTCTCCAGAAGTTGATTTTACAAACACTCAACCATTTTGAGGTGAGTTCATCATTGTAGGGCTAACTTTAGCTATGGTCCATTATTGATCAGGTTCTACTTGTGACCTTACCTTCTTTTAATACATTTTTATAGCGGTTAGGTACCTAACGATTCTATTTTATGGTAGAAAAAATACTTTCTTTTATCCTCTTACAACCCACGAAGGCAGCAAGCCTAAGTACTAAGGTACCGTGAGTATTTCATCAGACCTTTAAGAGGGTGTGTGGGGTGGTACCTCCTCGGTCCTGGAAGAATTCCTCTACCACCTTCTCATTCGACACGCATTCACTATGCACACGCTTCATTCATGCTGACAATTACAAACACCCAGACCTGTACTTTTTTGTTTTATGGTACAGCACCAGAATCGAACCAGGTACGGCGCGGCGCCGTGATCGAGTGAGCCTGCTTTGCATCTCGGCGGCGCACACAGGCGAAAAATCGATAAAAGTCGGACAGAACCCTATTTTCAAAAAGTTCCTAAAATACAAAAATTAGGCTTTGGCCCTCTACCTTAATGACCAATCTATGGTACCTGTGCGCGCGAGCACTGCGAGGCCCTCCGTTACTTTCCTATGTTAGTGCGAAGAACTGTTTGTTGGAGAGCGTATGAGTTACGGAAGATAAAGTGCTATTTTGTTTATACTCGTATGTATGTTGGCGTTTTTCGTGGATTATTTTATTAAAACTTTTGGGATAATTTGTGTGTTTACAATGAATTTCGTTTTTTGTTTATAAAATTAATAGGAGGATAACGGTTATGGTAACTGGCCAAGTAACACAGTTGTTTGTATTTTTATCTTATTATTTACCTTTACATGGGGATAAAGTTAACAATACCGTCAGATTCCAGTTTAAAACTTTGATTAGACGTAAGCCTGAAGTTTTGTTTTGCAAATACAACAATGATTTTATGTGACCAAGTGCGACCCTTAACAAAAATGGCGCATTTATACAGTTATGTTTGCTTTAATCTGTACTATTAATAAAGTTGTTCAAAGTGAAAAATCTGTACATAAAGCAGAAATGTAAAAAAGGGGTTTCTATCTTCTATTTAAGGTGTTCTGAACAAAAAGCGACAGTTTTTAGAATATGTGTCTGTCTGTCTGTCTGTTTGTGTCTTTGTTCCGGCATCACTTAAAAACTACTAAAAATAGATCTAAATTGGACTTTTACCAAAAGATAGGTCTTATAGCCAGTTAAATATTGGGGTATATTTTATTAGGTTAGGTCAAGTATAGGTCAAGTTGACGAATAAAATGTTTAAACCAGTATTTCCTTTTTATTACAATACTTTTTTTTTACTACAATTAGGTAATTTTAACTTTAAAATGATTTAATAGACTAATGGTCGTTTGCACCACCAAATTTAAGGCAGGTATAGTTGTAAATACGTTTATTTTGAATCAGTAATAAATTACGTAATAACATTTAAAAATATACTTAGCTTAAGTAAGCCTTAAATTTGGTTGTGCAAATTACCACAGGTATAATTACTCGCGCAAAGTGGTAGAATGAATAATAATCAGGTACTGGCTACTTAATAAAATACTTACCTAGGTTTAAATTGTTTTGGGTCATAATGGGAAACTAACATATTATTGTTTTTTCCGAAAATTCTATCCTTAATAAAAGTAGAAAAATTAATTTTAACGTAGCACTAGTTTGTGATATACACATGGAGACGCAAAAATAAAAAATATATAACTGCTATAAACCAATAATATTTAACATCTAACAAGAAAATACAAAGAAGTAATCTAATTCTGCTTTCTAAAAAAATACTTATTTTATTCATTTTTAGAGCTACAGTTTTTAATCTTTTGGCTTCCTTGTATATTTTACATAAAATTTACCTATCAAAATTTATTTTTTCTTATACACTAACTTTTATCAAGAATCACACTTTCTGAGAAATCAATATTAGAGAAGTTTTTTCGTAGGCGCCAACTTTTTTGCACTGTTCTTGGTACATAATCCTAATAATGTCATTACCATGAGATATCGTTCAATGTAATTAGGCTTAAAATATTTTTTCTTAGTCAAATAGTGTGTAGCGTTAATATTAAAAATATTTTGTTCAACAATTAATAACGTGTAGGTTTTGTCCGACTTTTATCGATTTTTCGCCTGTGTGCGGCGCTACCCACCCAGCCACTGGCCGGCCATTGCTTTAGATCGCAAATACTTCAAAATAGATTTTTATCATCCTGTCCTAAATTTACATACCACAATTAATTATTTATGCTATTATCCGACTTAATTTTATGTTGTTTTTACCCTGAATGGATAATTTAATTATTATTTAAACTAAGCTAGAGTAAATTGAAATAACACTTAAAAATTACTTAAATGTATGTATACAAATTTAAAAAAAAATAGGTTGTTGGTACGAGGCAATCTTAAGTCATTTTATAATGCAAGTTGAGTTTAATAAAATGTTATATCTATTTATATTATTATCTTAACTTTGCAAATGTCCTATTAGGTCTACTATTATAAAGTAATTTACTGTTATTTACTGGATTTTCCTTATGAAATTTGTCCCTAATGAATATTATCCACAAATACACACGAATATTTTATCAAAACTAAAACCATTTATCTACACATTGTCAAAATTATTGAAGCTAATTTAAGCCAATAATATTTTTATACTTAATTAAAAGCTTATCACATTTTTATATTTTTGGTAAGAAAATAAAATAAGCGCATAACGGATAACAAATTTATGATATTAAGCATCGCCTTAGTTTATTACTTGTCTAGAATCTAAACACAGCAAACTGCTAACACGGAACTAAAGATTGGGAGAGAAAAGGAGAACTTTTTCAGCAGAGGTTCTATAGTCTGGACATGTAAGGTGGAAAAATTTTCAGTTTAACGCTTCTATTTCTATATTTTGTTTTCTGCTGTGCAATAAATCTATCACTACCAATCTCATCCTCGTAAATGACCCAACCCTACGTTTCGTGGTAAAGATTTTAAAAATAAGATTAAAAATCTATTTAAAATAAAAAATATTTTTCAAAAATTTAAAAAAAATAAGATATTGGCTAACGCCTTTTCTTCAATAAATGAAGATGTCAGCTAATCGTTAGTCAGGTATTTACTTTTCATTATCCTTTATCCCTCGGGCCCCCCTAATTTTCTTCAAGCGGTAAAATAGTAATGTACATTACAAGACCGGAAAGTAGTGTTTTGCAGGTCGAGCCAAGTAGATTTCTAGGCGAGCCGCAAGTGAGTCCTGGAATCTTGTTAAGACCTGCAAAACACTTACTGGTCAAGTTACACACAATATTTTTTCACGACCGATCACTATGTAATAAATACTCAATTATTTATTATTTGTTTTAATTCATTTCCTAACAAATACAACTAATTACTAGATACAGCTACAAGATGCCTTTAAAATGTTGGGAATCATACTTTTTGTCAACAAAAAAAAGATGACTGTATTATCTATTATTTGACTTATCCAAACGACAACACAAACTCATTTCATAGTAACGAAAGCAAGCAGACTTTTCCACACGCTTTACAATATTTTTTACATTGGCAAAAGCTCTTGTCTGAACGTAAACTTATTGTCTTGCCTTCTTCTTCCTTGAAGTCAATTTATCGTAATATTGAAATTAAAAATCGGTCAAGTGCAAGCTATACTTGCACAATTAGTGTTCCGTGCCATCAGTTAACCTTAACCTGAGCAGACCTCAGCCGCCCGATCTCCGCCCATCTGCCGCGCAACCCGCCGCCGACTGCACCAACTCCGTGTCACATCGAGTATGCGCGGAACTGAGTGTGGAGCGTTTCGACTGAGCCAAATTAAAACTTTTTAAAAACGTGTAGTGACAAAAGTTGTTCCTTACCTCGCACAGAGGACTATTTAGCCTCAAAATCGCGTCAAAATTATTTGAGGGTCTATTTTAATCGGAATAGTTTAAAATGCTATTTTAAATACAAAATTGTGTATTTTGAACACAAGAAGTCGAAAAAACCTTTTCACATCATTGTTCTTAAGGTTTCGTACCCTAAGTGTTCATTAAAGCTCTACTGTTGTATGTATGTATGTTTGTCTATCTACCTGTCCGTCTGTCAGATGCTTAGAGCTCGTAAACGGGATAAGATTATTTTATTTAAACAGAAATTATTCAGAATTATCGGGATGTAACTCCACCACTGTCTCTTCTTCTTCTGCTTCTTGATTTTTTTCAGGTACTTTTTGCACGAGTAGATTTATAGTTTCTGGTGTGAAAGGCTGGCTTTTTTGTGTGACCGTTTGTTTTGGTCGAACCTGAAAATAAATATTCCTATAATTAAATTCTGCAATCAAATTATAAAATCCATGTTTTATTTCAAACATGCACCAAATTGGTGGAGAATTGTGGAATATATTTTCAAATGCTAGATTAAGTAAGTAAACCCTATAGTTTACTGTAAACAAATATTTTTTACCCGACCATACCCGACACACACTAATAAAAAGATCTCAATAAAAAATGAAAATAACTAATTATTAGCTTAAAAAAAGTAGAATAATTATAAGGAAATCTAACTAAGCATGTATTAAATAATATAAGTACATACCCTGTTGTTCAATATCCATAGCAAAAACTTTTCAAACTTTACTTTAAACAACTTAAAACACGATGTGTAAAGGTGCACGCTCACTTACTTAGGCGAAGCGTCGCGAAGAGAAGAGAATTTTATCCATCCAAGAACTTTACATGCAATCAAATGGGAGCCCGCACACTGAAGCGTCGAGAAGCGTTGTGCGGGCTTCCATTTGATTGCACGTAAGTTTCTCGGATGGATAAAATTCTCTTCTCTTCTCTTCGCGACGCTTCGCCTAAGTGAGCGTGCACCTTAATGTTGTTGAATCGAGCGTCGAGTACAGCCACAAAAATACATTTAAGAGGCTTCTACGAAGCTGTATTTTTTACTCATGGCGCATTTTTAAGGTCAAATAAATACTCTTCTGTGCGGTGAGAAATATTTTGTGTCAAAAAGCTTTTTCTCTAAAACCAATGGTTCAGCAGTTGTAAGAAAATAAACAATTAAATTGTTTATAACAATTGATCGCTCTAGAATTTTTTAATGGTGATAATTTTCGTTTAATCTACACCTAATGTTCATGATTTTTTTCACATTTTTCTGAGCTATCCTTCTGGTGATAAGAGTGGAGTACAGCAATTTTTAAGCATTTTTTTCCAAAAAATGTTTAATAATATGCATAAAAAATACATCATATATTGTTGAATTCATGCTTTAATAAGCTTTCATGTGATACCCTACACGATTCCCTCGAAAAAAAAATCCATGTCCCACTTTACCCCCTGAAATTAACACTGAGAATTAATATTCAACTTTTTATACTTCACGTCTCTAATTGGGTCACCACACTCTATCTGTGCTAAATTTCAAATTTTTACGTTGCATAGTTTCAGAGAAGATCGCCTGTGACAGACGGACGGACGGTCGGAAGGACACTGAAGTCATTTCATAATCATAAGTATTCCGTTTCACGGAACACTAAAAATCGTAAAATTATTAAAAACTCAGTACCTAACTCCTAGTTGTATGGAAGCTATTAATAACTTTGAGATAACAGTTATCCTAAAATCATAAAAATAATAATATTTTTACACATGCCAAACCAAATATCACTATGGTTTATTTATTATCTGAATGGTCAGCTAAAAGTAAAGACGAAATGCTGGGAAAACCCAATTAGCTTCGAAATAGGTATAAAACCGTCGATCGCGACATTGACCATGACGTAAAAGTCAGGTATAAAAACGGACTGGTTTGAAGAATTTAAGTTAATTTACAATATACTGTCAAGAAAGCAACAAACAAGTTACTTACTTTGCGCGGTCGGAAGAAAAAGTATAGTAAAAAGTGTCAAGATGCATACCAATCCGTTTAGTCGTACGCACAGTCATATTCGACAAGTGATCGACAAATTTCTCAAGCCCAACCAGGAAAAAAATAATAAAGAGATGAAAAGATATAACTCAGAACATTCTATGTGTTCTAGTTCCAGTGGAAGTTCTTACAACGCCAAACAAAAGTATTTAAGAAACGATTTGTTTTTAGTGAAATGAGTGTTTCATGTTGGCTTTTGGAATTGGATATAAACTCAGTATTTGCTGTCAATTTAAAAGGTAAGCACAAGATAACTGTATGAAATGATTGATAATTTTGTTGGTTAAAAGAAATGCTTGAGTTTGTTGAAGTTTCTATTAGTTTTTTTGCGTGGTCGTAACACAAATTCGGCCTTTAGCCTTAAGCACAGTCATATTGGACCTTTATTTAAAAATTTGTCTTTTTTAAAGCAATTTCTTACTCGTAAATGTGTTAGAATATTTAAGTTACCCCTACAGACATAAATGAAATAATTGTATATAACAAAATTGCATTGACCTTAAGACTAATACCATATATTATTTTAATTTACATAATTTCAATTGCTGTTCCAGCAACAAATCTAAAAGCAACAAAAATAAAAATGTTAAAAACTCTCTTATAACAGCACGTATAACCAGCACACACTTATTTACCACGGAATGGCAATTTACCTAATATGTCTACATTATCATATAAATCAATTTCATAATTGCATTCAATATAATACACGACAAAATTATATTTTTTGTCTACGTATACCTTCCTAAAAAATCAATTGAATATGATTCTAAAAAGATTTTTAGTAAACTTCCTTTATGTATAAAAACTATTTTGGTATTTAAAAAATTTAGAAAAGTTGTTAAGGAATTATTATTGGAGAAGGCATTTTACTCATTAAATGAGTATTTTGAAGATACTTTGTCATAATCATTTAATTAAATCATTATGTAGTATTATTAGATTTTTAGTATTATTGATTTATATACCTGTTTAATATTTTTAGCTTTTTAGCTTTGTCTATAAAGATGTTATGTCTTTTGACCACAAAGCATATTTTGACTTGATTTGATTTGATTAATCCCCATACTCCCTGTTCTAACATCTGCTTCTTACTTCTAATCTGTATATTATCACAACACTTTATCAGTTAAAAAATTTACAATTTTTTAAACTTTTATTTGTTTTGCTTACAAAAATTATGTTGACTTATATTTTTTCCTCTGTTTCAGAATAGCCATTGGTGAATTTCAACCATTTTGTAATATGATATTTCGAAGGCTCTGAGATGTAGTGAAGTAAAACGATATCAAGGCCTACCCACTATGAAGATTTTAGTTTACCTGCGTAACATAGGTATCATGTACCATCCAGAATATACCATACAGAATATAATATTGTTACCATTGTAATTAATTAGTAGATAATAAAATACGTTAATATAATTGATTTTTTTTATTCCAGATCGTAATTTGCGCTAATACTTCAAACTTTAAAAAAATGATACTAATATATTGATTTCTTCTAGAAATATATTTGCCTCTTTTTAATACGTAAATATTAAAATTGGGTGAAATTGAAATTAGTGCGTTTATTTGAAAACCAACACCCTTTTGTAGTTGAATCATATTTTTTTAAATTTTTGCATTCAATAAATAGCGCATCTTTAATCCACATTTTTTAGAAAAGGCCTTCAATTAAACAAACAACCCAAACCTGAGTAAGAAACTAGGCAGTTTTTTTTCAATTTTGTTAAAAATCTTTGTTTTGGACGTGCGTTGTTTTTCAAATAAATGCCTCAATTTATTAAGTAAAATCCCTCTCAGAGATTAATAATACAGTGCGACCTCGATAATCCGGACTAATTAAAACTGCGGTGATCCGGATTAGTAAATAATTCGGATTACTGAAGCGGGACAGTTTTTTATTGGAAGTGAAATATGTAATACAAAATAATTAGCAAATAGTACATATACATATTAACAAAAAAGTTATAGTCATTTGAATTTTTTTTAATTAGGTATATTTTAGGTTCAAAAATATTCAAATGACGATAACTTTCTACTAACACATTTTTTTCTCTTAAAATTTAAGAATTGTCGACATAATTATGTAAAATTTGTTTAGAAAAAATAATAAATAAAATATCTAAGCTTGTTAATTTTTTACCCAGGTGGGTCAATTCAAAAATTCAAATTTTTTTCGCAAAGTGCAAAATTTTTTTTCTTTTTCGCCAAAACATTTCTAGTAGGCCCACTATTAAAAAACCTGAACTTGGCGTGGGTCCCAGAAGTAGCAACAGAGATATACAACTTTAAAATTTCACGGGCCGCGCCTAGTCAACACAAAGACACGCACTGCTTATGTGAACGCCCAGACATCTGATCCGGCCGAATTTCGGAAGGTAGGGGAACCCCACACAATCGATTTTAGACATCCTTCATTAATTTGTATGAAGAAGTCTAGAATTTAATTACAAACGCAGTACCGGATTAACGAGTCCTATCAAATCCGGATTATAAAGTGCACAATGCAATTGAAATGCTTGGTCGGATTACCGAATAATCCGATCTACTAAAGCTCCGGATTATCGAGGTCGCACTGTATTGTTATAACTAAATTTTTCTACAATCTATATCTGTTGTTTTCATTAAGAAATATCAAGCATGCTGTTAAACAATAAATTTCAATTAAATTTTTTTGTTTTTGAAAATCTAGAAAACGTGACGCATTTTCTAAATATGCCCGTTCTCATCTGAAAATTATTGTTAATGTGATTTTGTAGTTCAATTCAAATAATTACGGGAAGCATAAAAAAAATTTTAATTTTTATTACATCAAAATTTTCGTTATTTTGTTAATTTGCGCTTTACAAAATGATAAACAATCTATTTTCTAGAATAGTGTGTAAGATTTTAATTTCAACGAGACATTATACTTTAATTGGACACAGCGACTCAGAAAGCCCCTGACTAAGCTTTAAATTACCTGCTAGTTTATTAGTACTTCAATTCAGGTTAATATACTCCGACATTTTGATTTTTGAAAAGCATTTTTTTAGACTTAAAATTGCTGCAGGGTAATTCCGTAGTGACGGGTGGGGCATTTCAGCCCATTTTGCACAGTTTTATTGTTTCCCGTAATATTATACATCGGTTGCCAGCAATAAACACATATTGATGTATTTATTGTTGTAGCAAGCGCTTAAAAGGAACTAAACAGGGTAATATTTAATCAATAATGATATTATTTTTTGCATAAAATTAATGCTGTGGCTGTGACGGGTTTGACACCAATTGATCTACTTTTTCCAGATTCATGTATTCAATTTTCAAATTAAGACAGACAAAAGCATTATTCCAATTAATTTTCTTTTATCTAATGCCTGAGTAATGATACCATTATCTTTCGAAAAGGTTAAAATTTTTAGTGGATCAAAATTTATTTTATGATATTTCTTTGTTGTGACGGGTGGGACAGAAATTTGTGACGGGTGGGACGAGTATAAAAATAGGTAAAAATATTCATAAGTAATATCAATAACATTTTTTGGAACAATTGCTTTCAACAACAACAATTGCTTTTGAGCATGAAATTATACTGTTGCGCATTCGTTTTAACAAATTAGTAGGTACTTCTACCGGATGGCAACGACACTACTATATTCGATACAATAACGCAACGGTTTGGGATAAATAATATATGGGGCACCAATATGATTGGATATATTGCCAACAATTGAAAGTTGCTTCTTGTTACGCCGCAACCGATACCAAATGTGATATTTTAATTAGCATACCTTGTATATTTTTACTTTTTAAATTTTCCATGAAATTGTCAACTACTTTTGTGTAGCGTGACCTCTATCTCATAGTAATAGTTTTTGAGATATGGCAAATTTTCCGTCTTTTAGTTTTTTAGGATCTACGAAAATTTGTAAGAAATTTTTTTTGAAAAAACTATTTCCATTTAAAATCATCCTTTACAAAAATAATATATTTGTCAATTGTAATTTTTTAAACATCTTTTTCTCAAGTAAATATATTTCGAAAAACACTTTTTTCGAAAAACGAATTTGCGGAAATTTTCAAAAACTAATTTTTTGAAAATATCGTGCTGAAAATATTTCAACAGTGATTTTTTCCAATTTTTTTTAATATAATTTTTTGGAACAGAGTTTTTCAAAAAGGGCCTTAAAAATTTTTGTTTTAAAAAAACCTTAATTTAAGTTAAATTTTCGAAAAATTATTTGTTGGAAAAAGGGTTTTTAAGAAAATTAATATGTGAAGTGTTTTTCCAAAAAAAATACTTCAAAAAATGTTTTTTGGAAAACGTGCTTTGAAGCTAGATATTATTTCTTGAAAAAAAAGTTTTTTTTGGAATTTTACTTTAAAAATTTTAAAAGTTATATGTTATGTTTTAGTATAAAATAAAAAAAATAAGTGACCTGGTTTAAGTTGTACCATTAGCTTATATCAGTGCATAACAATAGATACGTCAAAGATTAAATTAAAAAGTGTATTTATACTCCAGTCAAATAGGGATCCAACCTCTGAATGAAAGATAATAAGCTATAAACTTGTATAAATCTTTGTTTTGACATTCTATAAGTTAGCTCAAAAGTCTCATAGAATCTCGTGTCAAGATATTCAAGGTCAAAAGACACAAAAATCGTTTTTTTGTAAATATCTTGTTTCCTTTTCGCTAAATGACTTTTATAATTATTAGAAAACCTGTAGAGCATAAAATTCTCTACAAATTTGGTGTTAAGCAATATTTTATAGGATAAACCGTTCTTGAGATAGAGCGCGAAGAGTGGTGAGCGCTCAGCTGTATGTATGATAGTGTTGTAAATATCCGTATTCTTCAGATATCCGGATAATACGGAATCGGAATCAATTAATATCCGTATCCATCATCCGAATACGTATCCATTTCTTGAGCCGCGCGAAAGCGGTTTCGAAACATGTGTACGGAATTATTTCGGATGCGGTGTCATATGATTCGAAGTCGAATGTTAGTAGTAGGACACCGTCGTTCGTTCTCGTTTGAGTTCGGTTCGGGTGAGGCGGGCTGATTTTAACCAATGGATCCCATCCCATATGATACCCGTTACCGTTGCCACCCGATAAGTATGCTTCTTTTTTTAGGAAATGTCATTAGAAAGAGAAAGCATGATATCAAATATGCCAAATCGCAGATCGTGTTGTTCGCTTACACTCGATCCCGATTCCGTTTTCTCTTTGCACTTTGCATTAGTAACCACCCGAATGCGTATTTATTTTGATTCCATATCCGTATTCAAGTTCTCGACCGGTTACGGATAATACGGATTCTTTTAATATTCGTATCCAACGGATTTTTGAATACGTACCCTTACATCACTAATGTATGATAACGCTAGGCCAAATGTAGAATCCAGTGCGTAGTCCAATTTATAAAGTGATTATTTACTAAATATATTAGAACTATTAACAAACCTTAATTATTTAATTTACTAATAAATAAAGGATATTTATAAAATTTAATCCTAAATAAAAGATCCGTTTAATTATATATAGTTAATTTATGTTAATATTAAAATGAAATAGTTTCAATACATTTTAATTATATTTGAATCTATCATAATTATATTCTAATTAGGAATATGATAGCAATTAAGTATTTTTTCCTTTAAATGTGTAAATTCTCGAATACCTATATTACTATTACGTAGGGTTGCAATGCTCTTCAGTTTGTGGTCAGTGGACAAGCATACCTCAACGCTTCATCATATCCACTTGATCTTGATGTACAAAGTTAATATGTACCTGAAGTCCTTGAAGCTTTAGAGTCGAACATAACAGACGAGGATGATGATAATGAATTTGAAATTCAAGTTGAGCGACCAGAAGAGGAATAAGATGATGAACAAGAAGAATATTTAGCTGCATGCTGGCTATTAACAATAAAAATAACAAGAAACAATCGCAAAATATTTACGATAAAGTGATTTTAAATAAAAACGTAATTAAAATATATTTAAACTCTTTCATTTCAATATCTTAATGATTATAATATTTTTAGTAAATAATTAACTTTATAAATTGTACTACGTACTGGATCCTACAGTTGGCCTAGCGTTATCATACATAAGGCTGAGCGCTCCCCACTCTTCGCGCTCTATCTCAAGAACGGTAGATTGTATAAAATATTGCTTAAGACGAAATTTGCAGAGAATTTTATGCTCTACAGGTTTTCTAATAATTACAAAAGTCATTTAGCGCAAAGGAAACAAGATATTTACAAAAAAACAATTGTTGTGACTTTTGACCTTGCATATCGTGACTCGCGTACAGGAGATTCTATGAGACTTTTGAGCTAACTTATAGAATGTCAAAACAAAGATTTATACAAGTTTCTAGCTTATTATCTTTCATTCCGAGGTTCACCCCTTTTTTCACCTTATATGACTGTACTATTATCAATGTTATGTGAATACTCAAATATCTGCAAAGCTTTAGTATATAGAAGAATATGTGCAAAATGCAAAATAAAAAATTTCTCTGATTTCTAGCCTAAAATATAAAAATGTACAAGTTCAAATTTTGGTATGTCAGGTCTTCTGTAACAATCATGTCTTAAATAGTAAAAATAAATGGTTTAATTAAAAAAAAACAGTATAAATAATTAACCGAAGCATTGTGCGTCATACCCATAAAAAAAAGACAGGTTTCTCTTAACAAGTCGTTATCATTAAGTTTTTTTATTATTAAGCTTTTTATTGATTTTGCAATTCCCGCTACCGAAGTACTTAATTTCTGAAAAAATATAAACAAACTTGTTGACATCTTGAAAACAAATTATTGCTCTTATTTTTGATCAAATTAAGGATCCCATACCCGGATTACATATTTCACATCTCGATTTTGTTTCTTTTAAGTTAAAAATACTGTTATTAAATTCTTTTATACTATTTTCTTGTTTAGTTATATGCCATTGATTAATAACATTAAAATTAATTAATTAATTAAAAATTAATTTAAACAACATACCTATAAGTAATCAGTTAGAGAGAATAAAACTTTTCAGTGATCAGCTGCTTATTGTTAACTATATAATTTAAAGGTATAATGTACCTCTACAAGCAATACTGACTGTTTCCTGAATAGACGGGAAATCGTCAATGGGAATACCTTCTAAATCCTCTATAATTTTAATTGGAGATCTAAATAATAAACTTTTTGACTGTTTGGATTTAATTATACAATTGTTGAGTAAGTTCATTTCATATAAGGATGCATATGAAGCGAGCAACGCGAATTACATCTCACTCATCCACATTAATTGATTACGTATGTACTAATTTTAACCCTGCCTTAATTGGGTATGGTGTGGTGAATGCTGACTTGTCAGACCATAAAGCCATCTCATGTAAGCTTAACATCAAAAGGACAAAGAAATAAAACAGGTAGGAAACAGGGTAGGTTGTAGCATCTGCAATGCTACATTGTTTTTCTAAATTAAAAATAAAGTATAGAGAACATTTCTGACAAAATGGTGAGGGTTCTTTTTTTTTAATTTAACGTAAACTCTTAAGCAAATACAAAATATCTCAAAAGATCTTATTTTCTTAAGTTATTAATTTTCTTACACAAGTAACAAGTAGGTATCCATGTTTACAAGGATAGTCTTTTGGCATCAATTTTTTATTCTATACAGTTCGACCCACGATACACGGTATTGTGCGGGTTTTGAGCTACTTTACCCTGAAAGATAGAAAAATTTACAGTTTATATTCATTGTTTAATTTAGCATTTCTTAAGGATGCGACTTTTAGCATTATGTGTGCTATGAGAACGACGTAACGACTGGTCCTGGTAAAATTCCTTCTTTGTAGTACCTACGTTTCTTACGTTTTTTTTTTCGTTTTATGCAGTAAGCTCTTGATTGTTTTTATGCTGACATCATAAAATACTAAATAATAACTTATTACTAATACCAGAGACTACAGAGAATATAGAGACACTCGAATACAACAAAAAGCCGGTCTCCCGTGAGACATTATTTGGTGGGTTGACTGGTATATGATTTAAAAGTTTGTGTGTCCACAATTTAGATACATAGTATACATATAATACATATAATGGTAGACAATCAAATTTTTAAACCATAAACAAATAATCCCCCCAAATGTCTCAAGGGAGACCCGCTTTTCGTTGACAGGCAGTGTTCGTCTAGGTATTATTTAGTCGGTTCTAATACTAATTAACGATGTTAATACCTTGTTTTCCCCATGCTGTCACAAAGGCTACAGTGTCTGCAGGTACAGAGAATCTTCCGTTTTGCTTTTCTTTTAATTTCCTAAAAGGATTGCCGAGAAAACTGGAAAACTCGTCATTTCAAAACATCGTGTTTAAGTTTGGAAACGACATCTTATTATGTCAAAACCGAGTTTTGCACGGCGCATATTCGGACTGACGTTGAATGCTATGATTGGTCAAGCGTGACACATATGGTTTTCCATTCTGATTGGCTGGACGGACGCAAGTGCTATCAGCACCCAAGCAAAGATTTTTCAAGAAGACTTGACCAGAAAGCAGCTGGCTTCCTAAATTTGAGTCGCCGATAGAGCAACTATAAACGCGGCTAAACATAATAATATACTACAAACACAGAACTGGTATCTCTAATAATATACAAAACGAAACTTAGAAAGTTGTTAATTAGATACCGATAAAATTAATACAAGTTTATCAGCTAACTTTAATAAGTTACTCTTATTGCTCAGTTGTGGGCAATATTTAAATAATAATATCAAGTACAAGTGTATTTTTTCACATTTCCTAAAACTTGCGGGTAGATTTGAATATATTTCTTTACTCCGATAACTATTCATGAAATGAAACAGTCTTTCTTGGATATTAATCCGCCAATAAGGCAGGCTAGGAAGGTATTTCCATAAAACTTTTTTTGAAGTTTTCTGATAGTAACGGAAGCAGTTAATTTGTCCCCTTCCAGCATGTTTCCGAAATAGTTAAAGACAGCTTGTATTGTTGCTTAATATAAATGAGATGGTCGAAATAGCCCTTCTATTACAGCCTTTCGCTGTGTTACCTGCTTTATTAAAATTAATTGAGAACTTAGCAAGAAAACTGATTGTTTCATATTTGAAAAAGAAAATTTGAACCATGGGCAATTTTGATTTAGGTCTGGAAGGGGAACTTATGATGTGGTGTCTAATTTCCTTAAAAAACTCGATTTAACGCTTCATCATAACGGAGATGCGGCTACGGTGGTCTTCTGCGACTTATCAAAAGCATTTGATTGGGTAAGTCTTGCGTAATCTTGCCGCGGGAGCTGGATTTTTATGGTTTTACGGACGGGTCTCAATTGGTTCGAGTCCTATTTGTCAGAAAGGATCCAGACAGTATTATTGAGAGTGTAGTATCTAGAGCGCAAAAATTAAGTTATGGTGTCCCACAGGAATCAGTTTTGAGACCTATTTTATTTTTGTTCTATGTGAATGATCTAACAGACCTGAACATGTCAGGAAAATTTAAAGTGTATGCTGAGGATGATACGATACTCTGGAACAATAGTTCATTAAATAATTATTGTCATAATACCAGAACGAAGTTTAGAAGATTATAAAAAAAATGGTTTGGCGTGAATAAACTGTGTTTTAATGTGTCAAATACTAGTGTTATGTCTTTTATAGGTAGTTTGAACGGTATATATTTTGAGGACAATGCTATAAGCTGTTTAACGGACAGTTAACTTTTAAGAGCTTATGTAGATAGTTAGGGAACATGTTCGAAGCAACTCCTCCAAAGTGTGTTTGTTCTCCAAAAGAGAGCAAGGTGTCAGACAAAATTTAAAGAATTAACAGAGAGGTTTGCAGCGAATTTTAGTAAGTTTTGCATCTAGTTCATATAATAGTGAAAACAATTTAAACGCAATGCAACATTATTTATATCGGAGAAATATTTCAAAATTTTCAAAATGTTTGTAAAATTAAATTTCCATTTCAAAATACTCTCGATCGCTTATAAATCGAGCAAATCTTTTTTTTTGTGCTAAGCGGTACCTACCGGATATAGAATCATTGATCGTTATCCTCAGTTTGATCTAAGTTACAGGTTCCTGTCACGTGACTCAATGGAGAATTTTCAATTGGCCAAAAAAATAAAAACTGAGTTTTGCTTCTGAATGAAAAAAGTATATAAACGGAGATATTTAGGAGAAACAAGTAATTTTACTGCAAATTATTATTTAAAGAATCATTTGTTCTTTAAAGCGAGTGCGTCTTTGGATTCCTTGTAAATTTTTTCATTATTATCTTCTGCTGTCACTTTTCAAATTTTTGCGCAAAGGGTAGGTAAGTTCTGCATTTATGCCACATTTTAAATAAGTGTAATGAATTCTAGTTTTCCCTGGTTTCACAAGTAAGGAGTCAACGCTGGCGTTGATTTATAAAAAATTTTACTGTGCCAGATATAAATTTATATTTTCAAAAATATTAGACTTTTAGGGACATTAGTAAACATACTGTATTATGCTTTATAAATCTACTAGGCAAAGATGTCTATAGCGTGCAACAAAAAATGGATTCGGTTTGGAATCAGCAGTTTTGGTGCGATGTGATTCATAACGCCGCGCCGGTCAATAAAGTTCAACTTGTTTTCTCTCTTATGGGATCTTGTAGAAGAAAGTCGCCTAATATCGGTTACCGTTCTTAAAATGTTTGTAATTAGTTTTTAAAGTTGTTTAATTGATGAATTTATTACTTAATGCCTCTAGTCGTGTTTCACAAGCGATAATTACATTTAGATTAAACCGTTTTTTTTATTGTGTAAAAAACAGATAAAATATGCTCTTTTTTTGAATTACAAGAAGGTTGCCCAATATCGGGTAATTACCACCCGTTTCAAATAACGAGGCACCCGATATTAGGCAACAAAACATTGAGATGATACAAATATACGAAGATTATCAAAAACAAATTTAGTTTGCAGTTAAACGTCAAAGTTAACATACATTTTATATAGATTATTAAAAAACTAAAAAGAAAATATCTGTTTTGTAGAAATAACTAAGTGAATCTTAAAGTAATGCTAGAAAGTTAGCTACATTTTACCCATCTAAACATAATTCGCAAATGTGCGTTTTTTCCTTGCCTACATCTGCGCAATTTTCGTGACATCAACGCTGACACTTTATACAACGAATCCATTTTGATCCAGCAACATCTTTACCAAAAATTTGGAACAGCAAAAACTCTCTGAACTTATCTTTTTCTTTCTTTAATAGTTTATTTTTAGCTTTGTCCTTTTTCATCTTTTTTTTGTTTTGGTTTATTTTCAGTTGCGTTAATTCTCTTTTGTGTCACTTTTTTCTTTTTTCTAAACTTCTCCGAGTTCCGCTTTATACGGTGTTGAAGTAAGGACAGATGTTGATCCACGTTTACCTCACCAAAGCAACCTGGCTTTGGAGACTGGTTTGGTTTTGGTTTGTAGCAGGGTAGAGGACAAATGTTCTGAGGCTATATGAGTTTGGATAAGGCATCCGATGGTGGTGTTTCTCTTTCTTCCCTTGAGCGTTCAGCAACAGTAGGATCCATCACAGTCGGATTTGCTGTGGTATTTTCAACATTATTTTCCTTATATCGGGTACCCGATATTTGACACCTTCGGGTACCCGATATTAAGAAACATAACATTAAAACTTTATGTAAACATATTTAAAAAAATAAAGCAATAATCTGGAAGTGATTTTATGATCGCCACGAGTCTGCAGAAACCCTAAGTACATAGAAATTAAACAAAATATACCTACCTTTAAAAAAACACAGATTTATTTCAACCTCTCGAAAGTTCAGCAGCCGGTTTAATCCATTTTGCAAACTAATCCAGTGAGCATGCGTTACTCTGCCAGAGAAGTTTTAAAAAGTTTCAATTAATGTTATTGCTGTTATGTTACGACTACTACGCAATAGATGGCCGTACTATTTTTATTAATAGAGCACTACCCGATATTAGGGTACTACCCGATATTAGGCCACTTCCCTCTACCTATTAGATTTTTGGTCGCTGATTATGAATATGGTCGAAAAATCTTATCATGGCAAGTTTTTGAGCAAAATGTAGAAGAATAGACGAAAAACAGCTCTTATCGCACTTTTTGATCCCTTATAACTTCCGAATGAGGGTCAGCGGTGGCTCGGTTGGTTAAGGCGTCAGCCTTATAAACCGAGTTTCGATCCTCCAATTAAATCCCACCGAAGCCGTAAAAAGTTCTTGGCCCATGTTACGATACGTAAAGTATCACGGTACCGTGCGGTAGGTGGAAAAGCGTAGGGAAGAGTGTAAAATAATTCGACGCAAACCCGTCCTATCCGCGCCGGTTAAAGGCCGAATGAGATCGGATATCTCGTAAGATGAAGGCACCGTTTCACACTCCCCGGTCGGTAGGTAACAAAAAGGCAGCATAGGATAGCGCTCTGGTTGTTATGTTACCGAGGACCGTGGTTCGGAGCACTAAACTGTAGATCCCAGGGCCAAGACATTCGCTTGAAGTGCCAACCTAATAAAAATATACTTATATAAAAAAACTTCCGAATGGTACGTGCTAGAGAGACCTACAACAGCTTAAACTGTGCAAGACTTCTAGTTTTCCATACAAATGCAAAAATTATTGTGCAGAAGTTTTCAACAAAACTGCGGGGCGTAAACTATTAAAATCCTTTATATACATGTGTATTATTGTGTATCCCCTTTTCACTGGATCGACCATCAACGGACACTCGCTTACCGTTACCAAGTTTCGCATGCTGCATACGTGAAATGTTTTCAAGAGTACAAAAATGGTTGCTCGTTCCATTTCTGAGATTAAGACTACCAGGGAGTCCTAGATGGTGGATTGAAAGGGTGTAACTTCGACACTATAAAGACATGCCTGCATGGTTTTCGTGTCTTGGATCGATATTACTTTTTGCGCTAGAACCAAATCTAGCTACAAAATTGAGAAATATTATCAGATATTCGAGATAACCTAAAAGTCCCAAAAAGGCAATTTTGGTGCCAACTTTCTAATTATATCAAATATTAAAAAAATTCTCGTGTCGATTAATAGCACCATTTAGTAACACTCTGGTCAAGAATTTTTGCATTCTTATTAGAAACGAGGAGTCTTGTCCTTCAATTTGAGCTATCGTAGACCTCTTTAGCAGGTCCTATTCGGAAGTGGTAGTGGTTTAAAATGAGGAACAAAAACGCTATTTTACAAGCTTTTATTAATCTTCACCTGTTAGTTTGTATGTATGTATGTACATATGTTTGTTAGTATGTTTAGGTCAAATATTGAAATCAAAATTTCGACTAGTTCTGATTAAGCTAGAGCTTTGAAATTTTACACACGTGTATAAGTCCGGTGACAATGCAATATAATATATTTATTATTGTTCTAAATCCAATATGGTGGACGCCCCAAGATTGCGGATTACCTTTTGTTTACAATCCCTTTGATATGGATATGAAAATTGACGCGTAGAATACGATAAGCTGTGTGACGTCATTCTAAACCCAATATGGCGGACGCCACAAGATGGCGGATTACAAGTTCTTTTCACAACCCCCTTGACATGAGTATCAAATAAAATACGATAAGTTATATGACGTCCTTCTAAACCAAATATGGCGGACGCCACACGATGGCGGATTACCGTTTTCTTCACAATCCCCTTGATATTGGTATCAAATAATAATAATAATAATAATAATAATAATAATAATAATAATAATAATAATAATAATAATAATAATAATAATAATAATAATAATAATAATAATAATAATAATAATAATAATAATAATAATAATAATAATAATAATAATAATAATAATAATAATAATAATAATAATAATAATAATAATAATAATAATAATAATAATAATAATAATAATAATAATAATAATAATAATAATAATAATAATAATAATAGGAAAGGACTCAGAGGAACATGCTGCTTCGAGTGGCATCAGCATATAAGACAGTGTCTGGGGTGGCACTACAGGTAATAACGGCCACATTACCAATAGATCTCATGGTCTGGGAGAGAACGTATATATATAAAAAAAATCACGACACTCTAACAACGAATAGAAAGGAAGCGAGAGACAGAACCTTAAATGTGTGGCAGAGTAGGTGGGAAAACGAGGCTACAAAAGCCCAGTGGACAAAAAGACTCATCCCGGATATCAAAAACTGGGTTAACTACTACTTGACACAGGTGCTAACCGCGCATGGCGCCTTCAGGTCCTTCGCTAAACGGATAGGAAAAGACCAAAGCGAAAATTGTATATACTGCAATCAAATTGACACCACTGAGCATACCATTTTCGAATGCGTTAAATGGAACGCTCTTAGAGAACCGACTTACCAGAGGATCGCATCCCAACTAACTCCTGAAACAATTGTGAACAAGATGCTGGAAACCGCGGAGTCATGGAGAACCATTCATGGAATGATAAAGGATATCATGAGCAGGAAAGAAACGGAGGAAATATTAAGGCAAAAGGAAAACAGACTTAACAGAGACTTGTAGGCGGAAATAGGAAGAGAACGAGACCACTTGGTGTCCTGATGCTATGTCTAACGACAGTCCCGGGACATCCATAGATGATGAAAGAGGTGGTTTTAGTTGGTATACCGGACTTGCACACACAGAGCCGGGACTCCCACACTATCGAGGAAAGGTGGAACAAGTACTCGGTGCCCATAAAGGGTTTCCACCCGTCAAAAAAAAAAAAAAAAAAAAAAAAAATAATAATAATAATAATAATAATAATAATAATAATAATAATAATAATAGTCTTTATTTAAAGAAAAGAAACCAAAATTTACAAACAATACAATTAGGCGAATTTTAGCTAAACAGCTACTCTTACAATTATTAACCTAAATGTAAGGACATAATGATAGCAAAGTAGATGGCCTAGACTCAATTTATCTCTAAAGTTCAACGAAAGATATATATATATATATATATATATATATATATATATATATATATATATATATATATATATATATATATATATATATAACAAATGCAGTAAAACACCCCTGCACCCGCCCGCTCCTCCCGCACAAGCAATCCAAAGCAAAAAACTGTCACCCGTAAAGTCATAAGACACAGATTACACAGGACCACAAATGGGAACCGAAAAAAGTCCTTTGGCGAGATTGATATCCTATATGTATTTTGTTGCGCTGCTTACGAATCCGAGGTCCATATAACCCCAGCACATCACGTTCAAGGTCATTTGAAGGTCAAATGCATAGATTACGGAAAAACAGAAAATCTGACCACGGATTCGGAAAGAGCGGGAAATTTTACGCCCAAATATGTAGTTTTTATTTTTTTCAACATGACCCTCCAAGGTCATCTGGGGGTGAAATGACTCACCGATAGACCAAATTATTATTTCCCATATAGGTACATCATCACAACTACAGACTTTTACATACAACTTAGTCAGGTATCTTTAGGTTTTTTGACGCGCTGATTACGAATCCGAGGTCCATATAATCCCAGCACGTCACTTTCAAGGTGATGATGTATATGGGAAATAAGAATTTGGTCTATCGGTGAGTCATTTCACCCCCAGATGACCTTGGAGGGTCATGTTGGAAAAACTAAAAACTACATATTTGGACGTAAAATTTCCCGCTCTTTCCGAATCCGTGGTCAGATTTTCTGTTTTTCCATAATATATGCATTTGACCTTCAAACGACCTTGAACGTGATGTGCTGGGGTTATATGGACCTCGGATTCGTAATCAGTGCACCAAAATACATATAGGATATCAATCTCGCCAGAGGACTTTTTTCGGTTCCCATTTGTGGTCCTGTGTTATTAGCTAAGTTATAAACTTTGCATAGTATAATTGTTTAATCTTGGCTTTAAAAGTTATCGGTAGAGATTTCTTGATTAAAGGATCTATTTTGTTGTACAACTGAGCAGCAATATATGAAAATGAACGTTGATAAAATACCAATCTATGTTTACTTAATAAATGACTGGATCTTATTTGGACGGAATGCTGATTTGATCTAAAATTAAGTTTTCGGCGAAGGTAAGGAGGAGTTCCCGTGAGCAACAAGCGATGAGTAAAAGATAGTAAATTAATCTCCCACTGTTGAGTCATTGGTAACCAACGTAAAATTTTAAGCCTTGCAGATACACTATCATACTTCCTCAAACCAAACACAAATCTACAACATGTTCGCTGAACTCTTTGGATCCTATTTCTAGTAGCAATATCCAAGCATGGTCAATACACTATATTGCCATAGCTAAAAACCGAAAGAACCAAACATTCACATAATTTCTTTCTGATATTAAAAGGAAACTCCTTTCTGTGGGCATAAAGTAACTTCAAAGAGCAGTAAGACTTTCTAAGCAGCTGGTTCACATGCTCAACAAATTTTAGTTTATTATCAATAAGTAGACCTAGATTTTTTGTACAACTGGTATATGGAATTAGTATATTGTTAATTGATAAAGAAAAATTTGTACTTAATTCAGGCCTGTGACTGCCAAACAACATATAAAATGATTTCTTAGGATTGATAATTAAATTGTGAGAAAATGCAAAGTTATTAATAATGTTAAGATCTTCACTAATGGCATTTCTCGCATAATCATCGTCGTCTGAATCAAAATTAAGATAAATTTGAGTATCATCAGCCTATCCTTGTATAGAACATGTCTTGAGTCTAGAAAACATCAGATGTATAGATTAAGTACAACAGAGAACCCAATATAGAACCCTGAGGCACCCCGCTAGATACGGGGGTGCTTCTAGATAACTATTCGTTAATTATTACTCTTTGGGTCCTATTTGATAAATAGTTACTAAAAAAATTTAAAGAATTTTGATCAAACCCCAGGTATTTCAGTTTGGAAATTAAAACTGAGTGATTAACTGTGTCAAACGCTTTAGAAAAGTCCAACAGCACCAATGCCGTTACCTTTTATCATCCCCAGCTTTAACAATATCGTCAATAACATGCAAAAGTGCTGCCGTGGTGCTGTGATCCTTTCTAAAGCCAGATTGACACTCAGGCAACATACTATTAGCAGTAAGATAGCTATAAATTTGAACACAAATGGCCTTTTCTAAAATTTTGGAAAGTATTGGCAACAAACTTATAGGCCGCAAATCAGATAAAGCAACAGGGTTAGATTCTTTAGGTATAGGATGTATAATGGCCTCTCTCCAGCTTGTGGGAAAGTAACCCTGCTCTAAACAAGAATTTATGATATGACAGATCTGGGGGAGCATAACTGGTAGACAACAATTAATCATTTTTAAAGAGAAATAAGTATTACCAGCAGCATTGGATTTAATAGAGTTTATTATTCTCTCGATATCTGTAACAGTGACTAACTTGAAACTAAAATTTATTCCAGGTTTGAACATATGGCTATTGTAATATTCTACAGTATTCCGACAATTACCATTCGTATTGTTTACAAAGGAGGAAAAATAGTTGTTAATATCATCAGGCTTGCTAAGCTCTGAAGGTAACTCAACCCGATCTTTAGTGCCAACACCTATTTCTCCCAAAGCACGCCACCCCTTCTTGTCACTGCGATTAAACATAGTTGTAGAGTAATTACTCTTCTCCCACCTTATGGAAGCCAAAACAAAATTTCTTAGTTGTTTATATCGATTGTTATCTTCTTCATTCCTAGTATTTTTGAATTTGGTCAATGCTAAATCACACTCTTTCATCATTAGTTTTATAACATCTGTCAACCATGGAGCTTTTGGCTTGCTGGCTCTTATAGTGCGCACTGGCGCATGAATATTGAATGCATTTATAATATGGTCCGTAAAAAATTTAATTTTCTCGTTGATATCATTAGAATAATAAAAATTATGCCACGGGATATTAAGCAAATCCAATAAAAAATTATTGTGATTAAAGTACTTAAAGTCACGAATTTTAACCATTTTTTGTTTGTGTTTATTGATTCTTATGGAAAGATTACAAAAAACAAGCCTGTGATCAGAGTAATGAATATCTAACGTACCACTGTGACTTACTTCCTCAGGGCAGGTGATAAAAATTGGATCTAGCAAGGACTGACCAGTATAAGTAACACGTGTTGCCTCACTAATCAGTTGAGACATGCTGTATGTACTCATCGAATCAGAAAGAGGGTTGTTCAAGTTAGAGCCGAGTTTTTGTGTGTACTGATATTTTTAAGAAAATGTACTCAAAACTATAGTTACGATTAAATTCCACCAATGAAATTTTAAATTTAAGCTTACTACTCACAAAGACTGAAACTCCCCCACCTCGCATTGTACCTTCACGGTCCCTTCTATATAATTTATACTCAGGAATATTAATAGAAGTAGAATCTATGTTACTGTTAAGCCAAGTTTCGGACACACACATTACATCAATATTATTATTATTTATAGTTTGCTTTAATTCATCGAGGTGAGGTATAAGAGATCTTATATTTAAATGGGCTATTTTCATAATAACACTAGAAAGATGTAGAAAACATTAAGTTATGAAATAATGTGCAGTAATAAGGGTAACTCGTTAATTGCTGAAGACAACCGCAAGAGAGAACAGGAAGATAAGATATTTAAAAATTAAGGTATATTAATGCTAAGCACTAAAAAAAATAATAAGAAAAATAATACAACTATATTAACCTAATGATTTAGGCAAACAAAAATAACCAAAGGGTGCAGGCGGGCAACGCGTACAGAGAACTGATAAGCAAAGAATATTGCAATGATCAATAATCAAGTTCCATGCAGATTACAAAATGTGCGACTGCTGGCAAAAAGCTATAAAAAACTATTTACCGAAAAATAGTAATAATAATAATTAAACGATCAATATTAGAAATTATGAAAGGATGATATTAAAAGTAGTAGCAATTTACTTATTTCGACAAATACCGCATAGCAGAAGTATCTATATTATTCGTTAATTTATTAAATACTAGCCCCTTTAACCACAGAAGATATCATTAAAAAAAAATCGAAAATAATAGTAAACAAGAGGCTGCTTGATCCACAAGCAATCCGATAAGAAAATATAAGTAAATATAATAAATTTCACTTGCCGGATTACCATAAAAAAAAACGAAAAAAAGCACATAAAAAGCCAAACACATCTCTGTGTCGTAAATAAGTTTATCCGTTTTACAATAAATTAAATTAAATTTAATTAAATTAACTTCGATATGTTCAAGAAAAAGACAAAAAAAAAACACATATACACAAGAGACGTATTTAAAAGAACCTTGTATTTATAATAATAGTTATCATGTTATCAACTACACAATCCTTTCTTTCTAAATCCATAATACTGTTTTATAAACAACGGGATTGCAAATCAACTGCATAATAACATAAATGAAAACATAACTGACACTTCCTTGATATAACCAAAACAAGACAACAGACAGTCTTTCACTGGAAAAGGTATAAGAGTCAAATTTATTAGTGGAAACTAAAGTTTTTTTTCAAAATTTACTGAGTATGTACATTATATAAAAATTAACATAAGACTACTATTTACTATTATGAAAGAAAAAACCGCTCTGTCCCGCTTTCCCCCGAAAATTCATGCCAATATTTGTCAAAACATTGGACCACAAAAAAAGATTGTGCTCAAAACAAAAATGGTTTAATGTAAATTTCAAAATAAAAATGCACCTTTCATGCTAAATTATCCAAGTCTTCATTATCGCTGATACGATAAACTTCACCACCCTTTTTGACATAGACATTTCCGTTCAAGCACCAAGCACTTTTAAAAGTAAATTTTGCAACAGCCCGTTTTAATAGTGAAAGTTTTTACGAAGTTAGATCCTCTTACAGCTGAATTCCTGTGGATTTCAGTTGTTTACGTTTTTTCAGCACTGACACTCGCGTCGTATCGTTATAAAAGCGTACTAAAATTGCTGGCGGTTTATCATTCGGCATTTTTGCCTTTACACGGTGGCATTTTTTAATATCCCCGTCCTTGATATTTACCTTCATTTTATTCTTAAAAATATCGAGCACCACATCACGAAGATTTTCATTTTGTTGTTCTGAAACACCAACTATGCGCATGTTCAAATTTTTGGTTACCTGCTCGTACCTATCAAAGGCCTGCTCTAAATGTTTGTCTTTCAAATTCGCTATTTCAACAGCCATCTGCGAAATTTGATTTTTTTGCTGATTAAAACGTTGATCAAACCGGCTATCAATTATATTAGCTACATTATCAGCAACTGTCTGCAAGAATTCATCGGTAAAACAAGATTTAACAATTGATTTTATCTTTTCACAATCGGCAGCTGACAGTCCCATTACGAATCTAAAAGGAGACCTGCGCACTCACAACTCTAATGGAATGGAATACTATATTCTGCACACAGAATGAAAGGGCTTGATGAGTAGAATACGATAACAGGTAAAATGTCTTGTAATAATGATGCATTATCAGAAATACATGGGTTAAGACGTAACTAAAAATATGAAAATTAAATCTTGTAAAAAATGGTTTTTAAAAACAAGCTTTTATTGTTTAGATGTACTGAAACGGAAAAAATAAGTATAATTGTTTCATTGTGGCAATGCTGAGTGCTTTTCATAAGTGGGCGTAGTTCGCGTGGGTGAATCCTAATAAAAGTAGGATCAAAGTTATCACTGAAACAGTTATAATATATTATGTTAAATTTATTGTTATTTATTTATTGCAGCTTGTCGCGTGAATACAAAAGAAAAAAATACTACTTAGGTTTAGGTATCTACTTACAATTTACAAACAAAATTAATGCCTGTATGAAATTTTCGCGCGCGAAAAGCTTTTAAGATAATAAATTTAACATAATATATCTGTTTCAGTGATAACTTTGTTACAACTTTTATTAGGATCCACCCACGCGAACTGCGTCCATTTATAAATGGCATTCAGCATTGCCACAATGAAAAAACTATACTTATTTTTTTCGTTTTAGTACATGTAGATAATAAAAACTTGTTTTTAAAAAATATTTTTTACAAGATTTTATTTCGCCTATATTTCTTGATGTTTCAGAAATCATCAGTTCTTTATAAAATGTGCAAATTCAGTACCAGGTTTCTTCACCCTCCATTTCACCTACTAGTTTCGAATATCCTGTAAAATTTGTACCACTGAAATTGTTTTGTAATTTTAAATTAATAGAGTTATAAATATATCCATAATAACCATTTCCCCAAAAACAGGTAAACCAAAATATTTGAATGGAATTATTTTACCACTAATTATTTTTCTAAATAACGCTGTAATTTTCATACAAATTTTCCATTTACGAGTACTTTCAAATCCTGCAGCTAATATATAATTTTAAAACACATTAATTTTAGTAAAACTAAGTAGTTAACAGAAATTTCGTTAACCCTACTCATAATCCTCAAAATAAACTGCTTTATTATTGCTACAGCTTTTAACCAATAACAGACCGCAGAGGCGACCCTAGAAATGGCGAAACCCTTCCGCAAGTTTTGAAATTAGGGTACCCTTCAGAGTTGGGTCTGAGGGGGCCCATGTCAAAGCCTTAACCAAAGAAAAGCTAAGTTTGGCTTTCGGAGTCGTTAGGGCCGCCACTGACAGAAAGAAGGTTTCATTTAGCAATTAAAAAAACAACAATATAGAGGTTGTTCTTTTTCTGTGTCTAAATTTTATATTTTACTTGAAATTCATTATTATCAGTAAGAACTTCAGGGACTACATCATACAAATTAGGTAGGTAGTTATTTAAACTCCTTACAAACTGAAAATTCTTATTAAGTTCAACGAAGGAAGGTATTTTTATAATAACTTAATTTCCCAATTACAAGTAAAAAGATTTACAAATAACTCTGGAGTCCACCGGATTATAATATAAGGTCATTATAACAAAAATTTATATTAATCAAAATTAAATTACTAAAAATTACAAAACAAAATTGCCAGAGAAATAATAAACAGTTTAAAAATGGCAAACTATGTATAGAAAGACAAAAAAAATTGCTATAAACAACAAATTAAACCCAACTAACCTGTAGAATACAGGGTTCCCTATAATGGATGACTTACTCATTTTAATAGGTCAAATAAAAATTTTACAACTTAACAAAATAAACATTTTATTATTCCTTATTACAGCTAACTCTCAGTGGCGTGCCATCGAGGGGGCTAGGGGGGCGCAGGCCTCCCTGCCCTCGTCGTAACGGCGTCCTCACACCCCCACGGAGATTCACTGCCTACTATGACCACATATTTAGGCCAATCATTAGAGCTTTTTGTGTGAAAAAAAGACTAGTAGAAAGCCACCTGCGCCATCATTTGAAAGACACTCCGTAGATATATTCTGATATGTTTTCGACTCGCAACTCTCATTAATTAATTTGTTATTAACATTTTAGTGCAAAAAAACGTTTTTTTTTTTGTTTTTTTGGTTATAAAACTATAACTACTCGAAGAATTTCAATTCCGTCAATGGAAAAGTTGTAGAGAATTAAATTACGAAGAAAATAAGAGGTGGAGCGATCCGATCGGTTGATTAGAACCAAAGAAAATCCGGAAAAATCGGAAAATTGAGTTTAATTTTAAAAAATTCATAACTTTTCCATTTATGAAGATTAAGAGCTGAAATTTGGCACAGAAGTAGATAATTATAGCAGCTTTAAGTGTGCGCAAGGCAGGTGCTGTCGGACCATTAGTTTTTGCGCAAGTGCAATTTCAATTTTTTTATGCATTTTTTTGCCGGGAGCCTGCTTGCGTTAAAAATGGTCCTATTTTAATTCTAATACCGGTTTTCAAAACTAGAAGTAAAATAGTATAGATCGTATATCCCAAGTTTTCATTAAAATACAGCGAAATGGATGAAACATGCACTTGAACATCGGTGTAAATGGCCTTGGGCGCGCGAGCGAGCGAGTGGTGGGGGAAGGAGGGGAAGCGTACATGTATAGACATACAGGCGGGCCGTGCGGAGCGTCGCATCTTTTCACTGGCTTTTTCAGCGACTACTGCAGCTTTTTGGAAGATTCTTTTTAGATTTTGGGGTTACTGAATACGAGGACTCTGATTCTTTATTCAGATTCCACGAATAATTCAAGATAAAGCTACTATTCCGAATTTCGGAGTGGTCTAAGGATTAGAAGAGACGAGACATATATATATATATATATATATATATATATATATATATATATATATATATATATATATATATATATATATATAGCTATAGCACGCTTAAATTTTGAATAGCTGTGTAACCGTCTAATGCGCCCCCTCCCTCTCTCTTCTATTGTTCGGTGGTATGGGTACAGCTGTTGCCTTGGGATTCAAACGAATAGAAGAGAAAGCGACGCCAACGGTTAGATCAGCCCCATGAAACTTCTTATGGCAAGTATCGCAACACGCTTAGTTACGACATACGTAACCGGCCAGACTTGGTTCGATTAAAGTTCGGACATACAAATTTGTCTTTGTCTTCGTTGTAAGTAAAAGGAGCTAATAGGCTTACTACGTCCGACACTCTTTATCTCTTTTTAAATGTCCAACCAACGATACTACAGAAAGAGATGGGTGCGTTATGCGACCAATCCAACAATTTAATTATTTTACCACCCTACATCCCGGTCTGGCCGGTCTGGAAGCTACGGTGGACTCGTCCATAATTTCTTTTTAGATCTTAAAATGGCTGCTGGTCATTTTTGACTTTGCTGTAGCTTTTTATTTAATTATAGCATTCTAACAAGAAGATGGATTATTTTTTCTCTTCCGGGTAAGTAGTTAAAATATTTTGTTTGTAGTATGGGTTACTTTTATTACAATACCATTGTTTTTCAAGAGAATTGCTCCCAAAATGTATTCATGACTAACTTTAGAAGGAAAGGAAGTGATGAAATTTTTCATTTATAAGCACAGAATAGTTAGGTAACCTTATTTACTCTTTGGTGTTAAGCTTTAAAAACAAACAATTTGAATATTGCACCAGTGGCTTCGTGTGTTGCCAATTGAGTGCTCGACAAGACTACCAGTAGAATTTTTAAAATAGTGTTTCAGTGAAATCTTTTAAATAAAATACCTATCTCGTATTATTATGATGGCATATAACTTGTTTTCTTTTAATCAAAAATAAGGTAAGCTGCTAAAAGGCTTGGTTGGTATATACATTCCGGCAGCAATTTTCTTTTATACCTACATATTACGTTAATAAAAGTTGATATACAATGTATGAGCCTTGTATGAAAGCATAACTTTTCTTGACAATAGTAGTAATAGATCAATTGTAGCCATCAACATGTATTTAGTAAATTTTTATTTTAATATACAGATAAAATCATGTTGTAAAAGTAACCTTCCAGTATCTTTCCTAAATACGTTGCGTGTTATAATGTAGGTACTTAAAGTGTTAATAGTCATGTACCTACTTGTTAATTTTAGGTTTCTTGTTGAATTTTTTATAGTGCCTAAGTATTAAGTGTTTGTGTTTCAGTTCTAGTGCATTAACGTCACATCTAGGTTTTACAGCTTTCAAAACTCTAAAAAATTATTGAAAATGTTCTTTTGACAAAAATTCCAATTACAGTTTCATAGAAGAATATCAGACTGTTTGAGCAAACGTGACAAATATTGTAATGTATTGTATTATAAAAACTTGAAATCCTTTTTCTTTTTTATGTCATACGAGGAGTCCAAAAGCACAGACTACCCAATCGAAGACTAACTTATTTGGTTTGACATTATCAAGACAAGTTATATCTATTTTTTGACAGGATTGTGACTTTTTCTTAGGTATACTCAGTTGACATTGTCTTATTTCTTCTGTAGGCCTTAAATTAATTTTGAGAAACTTTCATCGTGTGTGTAATGTATATTGTTTAATTTCTATAAATTTTGTTGTTTTAAAATTTAGGTATGTGTGCATGTTCGTTTTAAGCTATTTATGAAATTTTTATATTTGCTTTTCTTTTTGACAATAAAGTTACAGATCTCAACTTCAAATTTGATTTTTCTTTTCGTATTCATGCTAGACCTGATATTTTAAAGTGGATTTAAAACTTAAGAATTTATTTGGCATTAAACCTATTTGGTTTTGATGCCAAATAAATTTTTAAGTTTTATTTGCTACTTTAAAATATTTAAAATAACCAAAATATGAAGTTTTAAATTGCGCCTGCGCCATCTTTAGTTCCCAACCCGACCGTTCCCGAGCGGCCAGACCAATTGTCGCTGTAATTTGACGTTTGATTGACATTTCATATGACCTTCGACTCGATCCGTGCTGCGACAAATAACAACGCTAGTTGGTATTCTTCCTGTATTAGTATTCGTTGGGTTAGATGCTACAGAGCGTTCGGAGCTGTGAGTTGTACTTTTGGATCTGATTGATCGATCTGATTGGGTTTGAATCTGCATCCGACGATGATTCTGACTTTGATAGTTTAATAGATAGCGAGCAGATCGAAGGAAATGAAATAAACTATGCGGACCTTCCGAAAAGAAGGCGAATTTTATAACTAATGTATTCGGCGCAATGATACGTTCATGTTGTTTATCAACAATTTTTAATCATATTAATAAAACATTTTTGTGAAAAAAAAATAGTTATTTATTATACAAGGGGAAAAAGTATTAAATTTTAGCTCGAGGTTGTGTTGTCTCTCGACGCGAAGCGGAGGGAGACAAAAATCCGAGAGCTAAAATCTAATATTTTTCCCGTGTATAATACACTATGTTTTTCTGCGACGGGAAAAACGACGATTTAATATTGAAAAAAAAACCGAGGAAAAAACCTATTATTACAATATATTAAAGTCAGAAAATTATCGATGCGAAATTTGAATGTTTGAACTGGTAGGCTGTTGTACTTATAGCGACAATAATTAGACCTGCGTTGCTAAGGAAACCTATAAAGTAATCAAACATCTGTCATTTTAATTCTGTGATTTGATTTAAAAATTGCAAACTTAGTGGTTCTTTAGTAGTTATTTTGAATAATATACAGTTAAAAAATGTCTGAAAGGAAATGTAACTTTTGTATAATAAAATATTCTAAATTTAAATATCTACCTCTACTTATGCGTGTATATATATCCGGGAAGAAGTACTCACTTTTTTCCCGGGGAAAAAGTAATTTCATACAAAGTGACATTTTGTTACCTGTCAACAGAGATAAAATGTCAAACGATTTTCCCGTCACGGAAAAAAAATATATACATATTTATGTGTTTTTAACAACCTTCCTGCTCGTTTATTTATAGAATAGAAATATAAGAATGTTACTCAAGAAGGTGGAATAGCAGCTTTATCTTGAATTATTCGTGGAATCTGAATAGAGGATCAGATTCCTCGTATTCAATAACCCCTAAATCAAGCAAATAATCTTCCAAAAAGGTGCAGTAGTCGCTGAGAAAATCCAGTGAAAAGATGCGACGCTTCGCACGGCGCGCCTATATGTCTATATACTATGTACGCTTCCCCTCCTTCCCCCACCACTCGCTCGCTCGCGCGCCCAAGGCCATTTACATCAATGTTCAAGTGCATGTTTCATCCATTTCGCTGTATTTTAATGAAAACTTGGGATATACGATTTATAGTATCTTACTTCTAGTTTTGAAAACCGGTATTAGAAATAAAATAGGACCATTTTTAACGCAAGCAGGCTCCCGGCAAAAAAATGCATAAAAAAATTGAAATTGCACTTGCGCAAAAACTAATAGTCCGACAGCACCTGCCTTGCGCACACTTAAAGTTGATATAATTATCTACTTCTGTGTCAAATTTCAGCTCTTAATCTTCATAAATGGAAAAGTTATGAATTTTTGAAAATAAAGCTGAATTTTCCGCTTTTTCCGGATTTTCTTCGGTTCTAATCAATCGATCGGATCGTTCCACCTCTCATTTTCTTCGTAATTTAATTCTCTACAACTTTTCCGTTTACGGAATTGAAATTCTTCGAATAGTTTTCGTTTTATAAGCAAAAAACCAAAAAAAAAAGCGTTTTTTTGCACTAAATTGTTAATACCAAATTAATTAATGAGAGTTGCTAGTCGAAAACACATCAGAATACATCTACGGACTATCTTTTAAATGATGGCATAGGTGGTTTTCTACTAGTCTTTTTTGCAATATATGACTTTTTTTTGCTCTAATGATTGGCCTAATTCTCCAATAAAAGGAAAATAATTTGGCGCTCCCAAATCATTGTGCCCCCTCCGCCTCGAAAGGCACGGCACACCACTGTTAACTCTTTGGGATTTGCTATAACTTATAAATATTTGGTTAATAAACTCTAACTTTTGAAAGTCATGTCTTCTAAGTGACCGCCACTAACTTCAATACCGTTCTCAAAATAAGAGATTGCCGATTAGTATGCCTTTTAGGACTTCTCGTGAACGCAATTCTGACTCGTTCAATATTTTTAGGCGTACGAACTGTTCTTCGGCGTCCAGGCTTCTTCAAATTTTGTACAGAACCATTTTCATGCCAATGGTGAACCCATACCATAACAGTATTGTGATTTGGGGCATGACCCCTATTGTTGTTATTAAACTGACGCCAAAATGCACGTCTAACTTCTTTCGAAGTAGTTCTTATGTAAGTTTCTACACAAAAAACACGTTGTTAAACTGAATAATTCATAAAAACGAACGTTAGAATAATGTCTAAAAGCCTAAAATTTTAATATTTTTTGATGACCCAATCAATAAATTTTCATAGAGAAATGACGTTCCACAAAATATTGTTTGGTGGTGTCACAGATTACTCCACCAGATGCGAATCTCTTAATAACTTTCCTATATCAGGATTCCGCGGTCTTGGCGCTACGGACAGAGCGGCCCGGTCGCTTCGAGCGTCGAAGCCGTGAATGGGATTTTCCACGCGTTTGGTAGGTTTTAATTCAGAGAAATTATGGATTATATTTTAAAATATTAAAACATGATATTGTGTGGCATTTTATATAAAATTATATCATTAACAAATACAAAAACGTATCTCGTTTATTAAAATTACACTACAACCTAGTACAACAACAATTTATACCATAAAATCAACGCAACAAAACTGATGTAATAACATTAGCCTGCTCTCTATTCCACCGAGACGCTCGCACACGCTAACAGCGAGGAATTCACCGTTCGGCGACAGACTAAGTAATAAGGTGCATCGCCGCCTTATAATTTCTCTAAATTGAGCCACCGTCGAAAGCGTAAGATTCGCATCTGGTCCTAATCTGTGGTGGTGTGTGACAAGCGCCTACTCGATTAATATACATTGACTTAAATCAAAAAGAACATAGAAGATATTCCTATAGAGAACAATTTATTCAGTTATCTTACATAGAATTTATTTAAATATCAAAATGAGTTGGTTATTTTTGGGGAACCCTGTACATACAGATAGGGTAAACCACCCAAATATTGGCACTGTGCTAATGATTGGCACCTTGTTGCTAATTTTGCCTCTTTTGCGAATAATTATGCCTGTCGTTATATATAAGACTTTTCTTTTAAATCTGTAAACACTACCCTTTCATTTAATTCCTACGCGGGAAATAAAACTTCAGTTATAATCGAAATATCAGAGGGTAAGTGTCGCAAGCTCCTGAAAACAGTAGGTACATGTGCAGCCAATTTTTTAAGAAAGAAGCAACTTGTAGGTGCTGTTTTTTTGGGGTAAAAAGGTTTTATTTTGGATTTTGAGGTAAGTACCTGGTCCCTTATGGTTATAGCTTAGCAAAATATTTATTGCCATCGTTTATCTAGCTAGTATTGCTACAATTTTGCCAGTGCCAACGTTAGAAATACGTATTGTACTGGTATTCCCAATGTTGGCACCTGATGTCAATATTAGGAACATCAGGCGGGAGATTTGTGAGTCCAATTATTGGCACTTGCTTATTTTCATTATTTATGTGCCTTTTAGCTATTTTGTAATAATATTTCAATTTTTTGTGGCAGAATGCCTGCAGGGAATTAAAAAAAGCACCTAATAAGTAACAAAAACACATTATTTAACAACTAATATACCTAAAACGGCAAACTAAAAAAATACAGCATTTGGCCACATTTCTTTTATAATAAAAGGGCGATTTTTAGAGAAATTACCTTTGTATATAAATAATATGTTCATTAGTTGTATCCGCCAGTTAACATTTTAGTAATAAATTTGTTTAAAAAGTTTTTAATTTGATATATGACTAAAATTTTAGTAGTGCCAATTTTAGGAATGCATTTTTAAAGATTTTCCTACGATTGGCATGGAGTGCCAATAATAGGAATTGGCTGAAATATATTAATCGGTTTATTGTCACCCTATTTTACTTAAATGTTAAAGGAACTAATTTTGTGTTTTTTAAAATTTCCAACCTTTTTTTTTATTTTAGATGCAGAAAGTTACACTGAAAAAATCGTTTGGACTTTTTTTCACACAAAATTGTTGCAAAGTCTTTGTAGAGCAATTTACTCTAATTGTATTATTAGTAACAACAGTTTTTATATATTTTCATACAATTGTAGCAAATTTTGCTACAAATTGGTCTTGGACGTTTTTGAGAACAAATTGTTGGAAAAAGGTACACAATTGTAGTGAAATGTCCCACAATGTTTTTTCAGTGTAGGAGAAATAAAAGCTATCATAATGCTTATAAGGGAGAAGATGTCCAGAAAGCTTTAGAAGCAATACAAAGCTGCGAATTGTCAAAAAAAGCAGCATCTAAAAAACTTGGGGTTCCTAGGTCAACAATTCAGTTCCGATTATTTTTCAATATACCTACCTAGATAGCTTAAAATTAATATTAAAAAAAATAGGGAACCCATAAGGTTCCCTTGCAAAACTAGTAGCACAAAAACACATCTGAAGTTTCGTTTGTTTTTTAGTTTGTAGTCTCTAGTGTTCCTATAACTCAATAACCAAGTTAAAATACCTGTACCTACCTCTTACCTGTCTCAGACAATATGTTACCACAATGTTCTTTTGAAAAACACTTTGTTATATTCTGTTGTATTCTATGTTTTTCTACCACATAAATATAAAAATGCGTATGTATTTGTTTTCTTTTTGTATACTTATTAAAAGGTTAATAACATTTATGTGGGTGCCTTTGGCCTACAAGGCCATTTTTTTAAATTTAAGAATTTGCTGCTTTAAAATCTAACCAAAAGTACAAAAAAAACAAAAACTAAAATATTTTAGCCCATATGTATTTTGCAGCCCCATACTATACCGTATCCATTTACTTTTGAGAATGATGACAGAATCCCATTTTACAACGAAGAGATCAATTATGTCTCTCTCATGTTTTTTCTCTCTCATTTTTTTCTCTCTCGTCTTCTTTCTCTCTCATACTCGTAAAATTTTTACAGCTGGTAGAAAGTTAGGTTATGTGAAAGATTAATATGACATATTAATTGAAGCCTGTCCCATGATATAAGTTGTTTTTGCAGTGTAAAACTATACTTAAAAAGTTTATATAAAGTATTAGCAGCTTAAATTCCTGTGCTATATGAATCTGGGACTATCAACTATTGAAATATTAAGCAAGGTACATATTTGTTCTCCTTTACATTACTTGGACCGGGCGTTATGGGAATAAATAACAGGAATGCCGACCCGATATAAAGTTGAGAAAGATTTCTTTAGTTACTGAGACTGAGAAAGTAGTGAAAATTGCGCCCTAGAAACGTTTGGTTTCAGTTTAAAGCTGAAGTCACAGTGTCATTAAAAGTGTTTCTATCCTTCAGGAACTGAGACGCAACATTTACAGTTAAAAATGGTGAAACTACTTGGTACATTCGATTAAACAATTTTTATCGCGTCTTTAACTTACACAAACATCACTGTTCGCAGGTAGGCTATATTTATAGATCCATTTTCATTATATATCGGAGAATAGGGAATATTTTTTATCCTTATTATAAATTGTTTATCCTAATAAAAATATTTACTCATTTTTGAAATTTTTCCTTTATTTATTTAAATACTTTTCCTCCGATCCTTTTAGTGCAAATTGTTGGTTAGAGGTAGGTAGTATTATTATTTGGGTAGGAAACAATTTTAAATGCTATAAAATGATAAGGTTAATGTGGCTATGCGGACACTGTTTTTTTTTTAATAAAAACGAGATTTTTGCAAAAAATGCTGTTTGTGTTCAGTAAAAACAAAGGTCTTTTGCTATAAAATCATAAAACTTACGGAAGTATTTTGTCAGGTTAGAAATTTATTTTTATGACAACTCCGTTTAAACTTTCACTGTTTCACTATAGCAACCAGAAATACTTGCGCACAAACAAAGCCGCCTGGTGATGAAATGTTTGATTATTCTTTTTTATTGGCAACAACATCGTTTTTATTTGTCTTTTACTAATGCCCCTTTTGCTAACAAGGATAGAAAGAAACCGGATTCCGCTGGGATTTAATCAGGAAAAAAAAGAATTTTGCGATGACTATCTTTCGAAGTATATAACCAGCAATACTTAAACAAGCAAAGAATGTACGACAAAAATTTGAACAAATCCTTTTTTTATTTGTCTTTGTCTAATGCACTTTCGCCAACACGGATAGAAAGAAACCTGATTCCTCCGTGATTATCAGGAAAGAAAAGATGAATATTGTGATTACTAAAATATGTTCTGGTGTAAACGGTCCATGGAACTGACCAATAGGGTTAATTCTTGTTCAATTGATTTTTCTGTCATCATTCTCAAAACCAAATGGATACCGTATAGCTATCTCATATTTTTTTAAATCCTAAACAAAAAATGGTACCTACCTACCTATTTTAAACTTAGTGGGTCGGAAATTTTAGTGGGTGCCAATAATAAGGTGATCGAATGCCAGCAATAGGATACTGAAATGCCAATCATTGGGAAACGTACAATTTGGCAGTTTAAATAAATTTAGCTACTTAAAACTTTAAAATTTAATTAAAAAGCTTATTGATTTAGAAAGTACACAAAACAAGTTCCCCATACAAATTCACAAATTGGTTTTACTTTTTATTGAATGGGAGATAAACTAAAATAAAGTGACAATCCTCCTTAAAGTGCCAATCGTGGGGTAGTTTACCCTATAATTTAAATTTTTCACAATTACTAAAAAATATGAATATAATTTCAAATACTATGTACAAGAAATAATAGAATGATATTAACAAAATTGACAATAAAATTAAATAATAGTAAAATACAGAACTGAATAAAAAGGTCAATAATTAAGAACATTGTGTTTAAGTAGTTACGTAGTCATAAAATTCCTCCAAATTATAACAGTTTAAACAACGTAGCACATTAGTCCGCGTCATTGCATACGGCAAAAAGTTCTCAGACGAAAATGGTAAACAGTAGACCAGATTCATCTACGAAAAACAAATATTGTCAGGGTCGGAACGACTTAGTTTTTTTTACTGGGCCTGTGAATTTTTTCTTATAGAACGCCAGCCTATAGGATTTAGAACAACATGGTGACCTCAATTTTGCGGGCAAGCTGTCGCGCGAACCCCTATTTGCGTATCATACCATACTTACACTATCACTATTCATACCTTTCCCCAAGATTATAACCTGATCTGTCACGCTAAGCGGTTACTTATGCAGGATAATGGACCGTCGCGTCATTGCTCATAAAAGGATTGAACATTGAATTTTTTTTACTCTATAGGGTTTCGATGTAGTTTAAAAGATATAAAGAAGTAGTACATACCCTTCTATTTTTTTTTTTGCTGAGCGTGAATCAAAAATAAGAACATTGAATGTTTGTTCAAATAATGGCAAACTATTACATATTTTCTTTTTTAAAAATAGTTTTTTGACGAAGACCTATTACCCTTAAATTACAAATGCGTTAATTAGCTCTGCAAAACTATTGTGTTAATTAAATCGGCCTAATAGTTTAAGAATTATAACCTAATTTTAAATTAATATGAGGAGAAATTAAAAGGCTCAGCAAATAATACTAAGCCGTTCCAACCCTGGCTGATACAGGATGTTACAAAAAGATGTTAAAAAAATTAAGAGCACATTCTACATCTAAAAATATGAAAATAAGTTTGTATAAACATGGATCCTCAAGCGCTTCTTTTTCGAGATACAGGGTTTTTAACATGTTTACACTCAAGTATTCCGAAGAGTTAGGAGCAATATGCGAAGACGATTTAGAGCATGTGTTGAAGCACGAAGAAGCCATTTCCAGCATCTACTATAATCTTACATCAAAAAGCACCGTTTTCTGAACAAAAAATATTTAAAAAATTCATTTTCTTTATTTGTTTGTATTGTAAGCAATAAATTAAATTTTTATCTCGAAAACGGTGCGTCAGAAGAAAAAAGCTCAAGAGACACTTTTCACGCAGAATAATTGGACTTAAGGAAAACGATATCAATTTTGAAAGAAATCAGTGGCTTGCTATTTTTATTTCTATCTACTTATATTTATTTATATCTATTTAAATAGGTTTTTTACGACGAAATATCGTTTCCCACTCTTTTGGGACATATTGTAGGTATTAATTTTAAAGACAAAACAATTTCCATTTGAAATTGTTTTGTCTTTAATATTAAGTATTTTAGACTGTATAGAACAAATAACCTGTAAACTGTAAGATTGGGTGTTTGGATTGCTCCATTTTATTATTAACGCGGTATTTGTTTTTCTTTTAGCTATCGCTCCTGAAGAAGCCATAAATAAATGGCGAAATATAGAGCATTTTAGAATAAATGAGTTCCAATATTTATTTTATACAGACCGATTCCCGAAAATTACCCCCAATTATATATATATATATATATATATATATATATATATATATATATATATATATATATATATATATATATATACTATATATAGAAAAGATTTTTTCCTCGGTATAGTCACCGAAACGACATAATATAGAAAAATATATAAAGGTACAACACTTAGAGAGTTCATTTGGCCTCTAACATAAATTTAGCAATCTTTGCAAACGCGGCTGGTTTTTCTCTCCGGACACGTGTTTCGGCTACCTCATAGCCATCATCAGCGGAGCTGTATAACCAGAAAGAAATGAAAATCCCTCATAGTTGAGACAGTTAAGACCGTCTTAGAACTATGGATTCCAAGTTGTGATGGAATGCAGTTTGCAAAGATTTAATGCTATTTGACTGTGAAATACCGCAGTGTGCTGGTATTTGTTAGTGTGTCACGCCATCTGTGTTTTTAGGCCGCAAGTTGAAAGCCATTCTTTAATGCAAGCGCTCTCGCGTTGATTAAGGATGGTTCACCCTTCAAGTGTTACACGTTAGGTGTCATCCGGTGATGGCACATCTTAGGTGCTATTATAATCACCGGTTTGTCCATTGTGTAGACCCTTTTTTCGACTTAACGAAGCTCTGACAAAAATGAGCAGTATCAAATATAGAAAAGATTTTTTCCTCGGTATAGTCACCGAAACGACATAATATAGAAAAATATATAAAGGTACAACACTTAGAGAGTTCATTTGGCCTCTAACATAAATTTAGCAATCTCACAGCTCCGCTGATGATGGCTATGAGGTAGCCGAAACACGTGTCCGGAGAGAAAAACCAGCCGCGTTTGCAAAGATTGCTAAATTTATGTTAGAGGCCAAATGAACTCTCTAAGTGTTGTACCTTTATATATTTTTCTATATTATGTCGTTTCGGTGACTATACCGAGGAAAAAATCTTTTCTATATTTGATACTGCTCATTTTTGTCAGAGCTTCGTTAAGTCGAAAAAAGGGTCTACACAATGGACAAACCGGTGATTATAATAGCACCTAAGATGTGCCATCACCGGATGACACCTAACGTGTAAAACTTGAAGGGTGAACCATCCTTAATCAACGCGAGAGCGCTTGCATTAAAGAATGGCTTTCAACTTGCGGCCTAAAAACACAGATGGCGTGACACACTAACAAATACCAGCACACTGCGGTATTTCACAGTCAAATAGCATTAAATCTTTGCAAACTGCATTCCATCACAACTTGGAATCCATAGTTCTAAGACGGTCTTAACTGTCTCAACTATGAGGGCTTTTCATTTCTTTCTGGTTATACAGCTCCGCTGATGATGGCTATGAGGTAGCCGAAACACGTGTCCGGAGAGAAAAACCAGCCGCGTTTGCAAAGATTGCTAAATTTATGTTAGAGGCCAAATGAACTCTCTAGGTGTTGTACCTTTATATATTTTTCTATATATATATATATATATATATATATATATATATATATATATATATATATATATATATATATATATATATATATCAACACAGCCCTGCTTCAACCAACCCGTATTATCATAATTATAATATCAAACTAAGACTGATTTATTTCTCGGTTTATGCAATTTTAACAAGTGTAATTTATTCTGAGGAATTCCAATTAAATTATATTCATATTAATAAAAAAATCCGGTTTCTACAATGTTTATGGGGGAGTATTTAATTAAGTTCTTTGTTAGGTAAAAGGAAGCAAATGAGGCAGTGGAAATTGTTTTTTAAGAACAGGAGTTAATTTAAATTTAATTATAAAACAACTAAAGATATTTAAGGTGTTATTTACCTAACATCTAGTTTAATGGCTTTGTTTACTAGACATTTAAAAAGAACAAATATTTCTTTAGTAAGAAAAACAGTTCTTCCAACTCCAGTCTAAAGGCATTTTCACAGATAAGTTAAAAAAGCTTTTCTCTAATAAGTTAGTGGTATTTTTCGAAGAGTTGCTTGAGAACAATTAATATAGTTCTTGCACTGCATTAAATTTTTTTCTTCCCGCTCCTTATATGACGTTCAGAACTTTTTGAAAAAAGCAAAAATCATAAAGACCGCAAAACATAAAATATAGGTAGTATGTTAACAAACCAGATCTATATTTTTAGCATTTAGGCTAATAATTAGCCTAATAAATTATTTGTTAGACAAAGTCCTCACCCGTCCCAAATTTTTAATAAAAAACGTATTACGTATTATTACTACCAATAATTCATGTAGTAACCTTTCCGACCACCCGGGCACCCGGACGAAACCGAGATACACAGTATGTCTTGGTATCCTTGAACGATCCTAATCATCTCCCAAACAGCAGTTATACAGACTTAAAAGCCGTTCTTGTAAAAAGAAGTAGTAAAAGTAACCCGTTCTCGAGTCTCCGTATGCGCAGTAGGGTCGACCTTGGTCGCGCAGCTGTGCTATATGCGCATAACTTGACCTTGAACGCGAGCAGCTGTTTCTTTGTTTGGTGATGACCAGATGTACGACACCTATTTCAAGGTTAGATTTGTGATGTATGTTTTCGAGGTCGTCGGATGTATTCCTCCCACCCTAAATAAATACTTGACATTGGATTATTTTCTTATAAATATGACTCAATTCGGAAATTACTTTCATAGTCACACGTACAATACATACATCGTATGCGTTAACTGTTGCCTTGACATAAAAAAATATTGTGTTTGTGGTGTGTTCTACAAGTGTTTATTAAAGGTACTTGACAGTAATTGTTTTTGTCACATTTTAAATCATGAGCATTTCAAACCAGACGTTAGCCGAAATTAGCAATATGATTAACCAAGATGTTCAATTTCTGGAACGAAGAAAATTCTCTACATTAACGGTGGGCAAAAATTATATGATAAAACAATTTTTTGTCCGCACGTTTTGGAAAAGCTATTGTCGTCACGTTGTTTGATCCAACACATAATATAACATTTGAAACATTTTTACCACCACGTGTAGCTGAAATTCTGACAGAGGATACTATTGAAATGATGAATAGGTCAGGTGATCAGTACACCTTAACTTATTTGGGGCAAAGCTTACATGTTTTCTCTGGCGGTAATACTAGAGCATTATTAAAATTTTGGTTGTTTGTAATATTTTGTTGGTTAGGCTATTTTAATGTTGATTAAAAATGTGTTAAATTGGTACTTGTTAGGTATATATCAAAAAGCACACATGCGCACCACACACTCACTGTCATTGAAAATCGAGATATGTACGTTAATAGCTGAAGATATACTACAATTTGCAAATTATGATAAATCCGATGTGGATTTTAGTGAAAGTCAGTATAGAAAGAATATGAAAGACGATGTAAATTTCACGGCTGGAGCATCTATGTGCGAGAAATACACATATGGGATCATTGATCTGGACGAATTTTGTGCTGGAATGATAAATGAACAATTGGGAAGCTATCCATTCGAAGTGCCTCATTTACCCAATGAATTAGCTACAAAATATGGTTTGGCTCCCGCAAATGATACCATCCCTGTTTATGACCTTGTAAGTGAAGCAGTCAACACCAATGAAGTTGATAGTGAAGCGTGGGCTACTGTTAGCGATGACAAAATGGAGCGTGTTCAAGAAGATGAAGAAAATTTATAATTCATTGTATAATGTAATAACATGAGATATTAAATAAACTATTATGTACCTAAATTATTGTTTAATTTTTTATAAATAGGCAATCTTTACAAAAATCACTTTAGTTTAAGTTAAAAATTGGTCATGTTAACAACACAATTGATAAAAAATAATAACATAAAAATTTAATAAACAAAATCAAATTGTTCTTCGTGGACAACCAGGAGTTGGATTTAGATTGACCGATTATGGTCAATATGATATAGAAGGGAAATCTCTAACTAATGTGGCACCGCCAAAGAATCCTGGCGATGCTGCTAATCTGGAATATGTTCTTCAACAAAGGCGTGAAATGAATAATAAATTTAAAGAAATAGTGAACAATGATGTTTTGCAATATGTTACAAAAGAACTTAATGAAACATTTACAAGTCGAGGCTGGCTGCACACTTGACCGGTCCCCTGGGGCAACGACTTATCAGGAGGTATTCCAAGTGTTAACCGGATCAAGTGGCCTGTACCAAATGTGACAAAATCCCAAACTGATATATGGATGATACCAGGTAATGGAAATTTTGCCGCCAAATGCACAGTGTATAGACCCGCGATATCTCGGGTGCGCACGAGACTCTTGAAGCACACTAGAAGATCATTAGGGACCCTGCAGTGTCGTGCTGATTTCTGGCTCCTGTGTCTTAATTTTCTTGCTTCATTTCCGAAGTCTTCATTTTGGGTGACCGCTGTCGACCGTTGCTGCGAATGCTTCGTCTTACTGCATGTAGAAATTCTCGAAGCACTCGGCGTCCTCGAAGTTCTATGATGTGAGTCAGCACAGGCTGGAGCGCCCCGATACTGCTGCTTTTACCTCGTTCTTGCGGGTATTTATAGATCTTCCCCATTTCAGAAAACAGCCAGTCACTCCAGATCACGAATCTTGTGAAAAGGGGCGGGGCTTGTTTAGGGAGTCAAGTTTCATTTAAATATCCTGCGACAGTCGAAATCTTCAGGCAAAACCTTGCCAGCGTAGGAGCGCGTCGAAGTTCCGTCCGATGCTAGTATTAGGGGGCCTTCGCAAGATCTTTTCCATTTCGAATTCATATTCATTTTAAAGATTTCATTCATTTTGGTCGGTTTTTTCAATTTCCATTGAAAAGGCATTGTGAAAAGTCAGTTTCACAACAGGATGTAGAGTTGTCATTATGTCAAAAATATTTAAAATTTTGTTGTGGGGCGTTGTTATGATGTAAAAATACATAAAAGTATTGGTATGCGGTGTTGACATATTGAATAAAATCCTAGTTTCTTCAAGAAAAAATTTACTTAATCAAACCCCCACCACGACTGCGAATGCATAAAAAGCGAGGACCGGTCGTAAGTTCTTCATTCTGTTCGAAATCATGGAAGGACAATAACCCGACTTCTCATCAGACTGCCAGCGTCCTGGGCTGGGATATAACGGCTTTCATGGACCGGCGGATTCCACAAGTTGAAGTTATCACGTCATTGAAGGTGCCAACTTGGACCTCCACGTCGATGCCGAAGAATCGGACCCAGTGGATTCAACGACTGTTGAAATCACGCTGTCAGACATCGACAGCGGGGATTACGATTCTTCATCCCTGATAAAATCAGCCCTTTTCAGGGCTACAAAATATTTGATCGTAGTTTAGATATTCCATGTCACTTTGCGCCTGACACTGAATTAGTAAAAAATGCAACGATGACCAAGGATGGCAATTTCTGGTCGTGGAAAAATGGACGTTCCGATCAACATTTTTCTATAGCTTTTTTCGATAAAATCCCTAAAAGTGTCGAAAACATATTTTAAGTTGAAGATCCATTAAAACAGTTATTATTCTAACCTTAAAAACTGTATATATTTAGTTATTTCTGAGACGAAGATTTTTGGTGCTATTAATTTTTTTTGAATTTACAAAACAAATCGATATTAATGTTCCGAGGTTTGCTCGGTGAAATATAGATGGCCCGGAAAGCCATTGCCCATGCTGTGGCGCGCGAACTTTGATATTTTCGAGATGGATATTTTTAGTTCTATAAACTTTTTATGAAGTTAGAAAAAAAATCGATATTAATGTTCCGAGCTCGGTGATGCTCGGTGAAATACAGGCGGCCCGGAAAGCAATTGCAGTGACGCGGAGAACTCTATAATTTGTGGGCAAAGTAATGACATGGGCATTATAGTTTTACCATTTCGTAGTCAAGGAGTTTAAAAAAAAGTTGTTGTTAAGGGTACATCAAAGTTATAGTTTTTAGACACGTCTATTGAAATTAGAAAAAAAGTAATTAGAAAATGTTGTTGTTTGGAATGTCTATTTTAATCGAAATCCACTTTTAAAAAGTGAAAAATGATAGAACGTCCGCGGTTTGCTCGGTAAAATAAGCCTGTCCGGAAGTTTTTAGACACTTCCAGAGAAATAATCAAAAACAGTTATAAGAAAAAGTTGTGCGGAGCAACCATTTTTATCGAAATCTACTTTTAAAAAGTGAAAATTGAAAAAAGTTATGAATATTATAGGTTTTTAACGATTCACATTTCAGAAGGCCATGGCTCCCTTATTATTAATCGGACAGAAAAACCGTGGGCACCAAATCTTATGGAAATTTTACGTAGAATCCAAAAATTTCAAGAAAGTAGGGGGGGGAAGGAAAAAAATTTAAAAACATTTTAAAACTCAAAGAAACAGTCATGTACACATGTTTCCGCGTCCCAAATGGGGGATTACTATGCGTTTTTTTAGTGACTCCGATTGGGTATGGCAAGTTGAGATAAGTGGATATTCAAGCGACGGAGGTAAGGTTCCTATGAATATAGGGGGTATAAAAATTAGACGGAAAAATGTTTTTACCGTCAGATCTACCAGGGTCTGTAGGATGCTAAATCTGGTACGTGTGGGTGATGATGACGTATGCACTGGGTGCTATGCAGACTTTGAAAAAAAGTCTCCTGGTGACCAAGTCACTAGTTACCATGTCACTCAGGATTTCGGTAGTAACGTGCATATACCGAAATATAAAGCGTGTAGAGTGCAGCTTGGTTTGATTCAACACAAGAGTGCATGTCTTATTGGTAATTAAATCTGATTACAAATAAGATATACCCACCACGACTGTCTGACCAGACCCTGATAAAAATCCGTCCTTTTCAGTGCGACAGAATATTTTGATCGTAGTTGAAGTTACCTAATGTCACGGCATCTGTGACATTAGATAGTCCAGACGGATTTAGTATAATTTTCTTTGTCGGTCACATTTCCAGAACACAATTACACCATTTTTGAGAACTCCGCCGGTATCGTTTTTGGATGGAGTGCATTTGTATAATAATCTTTAATTTGTTAGAGGTGAAAAGGCAGAGATGAAGGGTTTGAGGAGGTAGATTATATATATTTAAGCGGCTGCGGGCGAGTCACAGTATCATTTTATTTTTAAATCTTAGGGTAAAAAGATTTAATTATGAATCCTGCAAGACCACTAAGTCCAGGTTCGTCTTTTTATAGCGATGACACCGTCGATATGGATGAACGACTCTTGGACGTCGAACGATTTCTGGACATCGAGGCAGCAGCTATGTTTAATGCCTGGGACGATGAGCGGACATTCGAAGAAGCCGATTTCGATCAGGAATTGCCAAACATCGATTGGCAAAATGTGGAGTTGTCGGCTGAAGAGATGGAGCCGGACTCCAGTACCGCCACCGGCGGAAAATCATGACCGTCTGGCTGATTCGTCCACTTGGTGGATCACGGATTATCAGGAAGACGATGGTCGTGCTGATTCCACCAATTGATTCGTCTGTCCCCGGAACCATGACCTCCCCGACCTACCCCGACAGAATCAGCCCTTTCTAGGGCTACAAAATATTTGATCGTAGTTTATAGTTGATTCATGTTACATCCCAAGTAACATGATATTTCTCAAGAATTAATTTCTTGTTGAAAATATTATGTTACTCTGTAAAGACATGTACGTTCTTACCATACCTTAGAACTGGCTAAATTTCCAGTAAGTTCTCTACGAAAATGCTGGGAACTCAGACGTCTCATACAGAGTAACGCAATTTCTCATCAAAGGAATTCATTCTTAAATAAATACTGAAAATAGGCGGATTTTGTATGAGAGTGTCTGGTCTATTATCTTACTTGTAGTAAAATTTACATTTTATTACAAATAAGAAGCATATTCTCAGGCATTATAACGGATAGCCTCTCTTCACAGACATAACACTTTATGTGTTTTGACCCCGGCCTGTCGGATCACTATTGTTAGTTGGCAGATTGAACAGTGCACAGTGGAGCGTCCCTTGAATAACGAAAAGCCAGCTAGGAAATATCCAAAGTTTAAAAATGTTGACGAGCATACTGTCAATGGGTTTTTATTTTACTTTTTTAGGGAATTACCTATGTTTGCATATGACAATGCTAACAGTGCATTTGAAGAGTTTTTGCAACACTTCTCATGGTGCTACAGCTTGGTTTTTACTAATCCCTTAAACTTTTCAGTCAATAACAGGAGTACCAAAAGGGTAAAATTTTCCCATGAACGAAAAGCCAGCTAGGAAATATCCAAAGTTTAAAAATGTTGACGAGCATACTGTCAATGAGTTTTTATTTTACTTTTTTAGGGAATTACCTATGTTTGCATTTGACAATGCTAACAGTGCATTTGAAGAGTTTTTGCAACACTTCTCATGGTGCTACAGCTTGGTTTTTACTAATCCCTTAAACTTTTCAGTCAAGAACAGGAGTACCAAAAGGGTAAAATTTTCCCATGAACTGAAGGCTGAATTAAACACTCTTAAGAACCTAAACTGGCTAAGTAAAAGGGGAAACGCGAAACATTAAATATGAATTACAAAGATTTAAAAAAAAAGGTAAACAAAAGAATTAAACTGGAAAAACAGGAACATTACAAAATTAAAATTAACAATTCCAGTAATCCACAAAAGACCATATGGAGACTGGCTAATGAAATTAGAGGTAAGAATAATAAATATAATAAAATTTCGGAAATCAAATATGAAGATACACTGATCTCTAACCCGATGGAAATCAGTAACAGGTTTGGAAAGTACCTATCAACTATTGCTTCGGAAAAAGTAACTGATCATTTCAAGGGTTGTTTATCCAACAGTTGCACTCTAAATTCATTGATTGATCAATCTATGTACTTCTCTAGGATATCCGAAAAAGATATTGTCGAGGTTATAAAGGGATTAAAAAATACCAAAGCGACTGGGGTGGATAACATACCCATTGCATTACTATAACAGATCTCATGGCAAATGGCTCCATTCTTAATTAAATTAGTCAATTTGTCAGATACTAGCTGATAGAAGCTGCCTCTCTAAGACGGTGGAAAAGGTTGTTTCAAGCCAGATCTACAGTTTTGTAGCACAAGCAAAATCATTAACTGCAAATCAGCACGGTTTTAGGGCGGGCTGCTCTACCGAGACAGCAGTTGCCGAAATGGCCCAATATATTTTTGACAAAATGGATGGAAATGCCTTGGTTTTCGGGCTGTCATTTGACCTTACAAGAGCTTTCGACACTCTAAGTGTTGACTTTGTTTCGAAAAAATAGAGGCTCTCGGTATTCGTGGGCATCTCAACGAATGGGTCACGCGTGATCGTGAAATGTTGGTCAGAGTCGACGATGTTGACAGTTTTAAGTAAAGCATGGAGCAGGGCAGTGTGATTGGTCCCTTGATATTTCTTTTATTTATAAATGATGTTACGGAATATATTAACTATGTAAAAGTTTTTCTGTACGCGGATATTTTTCTTATTTTTAGCGATATTAATACTATTGAGGTACAGCGAATATTAGAAACTGTCCAGAAAGCTTTCAACAATGGTGCTTTCACAACAGACTGGTAATTAATCATGGGAAGACCGCTTTGATAGAATTTTTTAACAATCTTAGAAATCCTAGCAATGTGAATCTTTACATTGATTCTGCTAGGATAAAAATTTCACAGCCTGTAAAGTATCTGGGTATTGTCTTGGACTGTCACATGTCCTGGTGCGACACTATTGACTGTGTTTGCAGGAAATCGAGTGGGGCTTTTTACGTGATAAATTCTCTTAAAAACTGTCTTGGCGTGGGGATTATTCTCAACATATATTATTCCCTAGTATATTCTCTTATTTCATCTAATATTGTTGTCTGGGGTCATTCAGTAGATTTAAACAGGGCTTTTGGTTGCCAAAAACGGATAGTAAGATTAATATTTGACTTATCTTATAATCAGTCTTGCAGGGAGGCTTTCAGGGACAACAAAATACTTACTGTTCCATCTATATTTTTATTATAATCTTTAATTTATACATTCAAAAACATAGAAAATCTTGCTTCTAGCGGAGATCATCACTATCACAACACTAGAGGAAGACAAGACATTTATTTTAAAAAACACCATCATGCTTTCCATGAAAAGTCACCTTTGTATTTTGGTAGCAGGTTGTTCAATGCGCTGCCTCGGGCTTTGAGGGAGGCCACAAGTGTAAACCAATTTAAAAATAACATTAAGAATATATTAATACAAAACTGTTTTTACTCTGTGGCAGAGTTTGAAACATATCTGGTTAACAATGCTAGGAAATATGTTTCTTCTACATCCCTTTCTTTTTCTCTATATGCCGTATTTAATGGCTGCCTTGTCATTACTTTCTTGATTAACAGAATAGGATATAGTGTGGTCCAAATATTTTACCTTTTAAAATGTTCTGCGTTGTTTAATTTTATTTTATTTACTGTGTGTGATATTGTAAGTATGAATATTTTAAATTATTTAGTAAACTTTTTGATGTGTTCAATCTATTTATTGTAAATAGTCAATGGACAAATAAATAAACTAAACGAAACTAAACTATCGCATACTTAAGTTGTGTGTGTATTTCTTACGCGTACGTAGGAATACACTACACAATATCTGTGCATCGAACGATTACTCGCCTAAAATTATAGCCCTACGTTTTTTGTCTATTCTTTTTTCTATTTTGCACTTTTACATTATTTGTTTGTGTAACTTCCGCATACCTATTTATTTTAGAAATAAAAAATATTGTCCGTTTAACTTTTTTTTATTATTGTCGTATACACAAAAATAGTTTGTTTTACTTACATATATATATATATATATATATATATATATATATATATATATATATATATATATATATATATATATATATATATATATATTATTTCCTTTCTTAAACCATCTATTATAAAGTATTTTTTTTCTTTCTTGGGTAGAGGTTTATTGTGTGAAATTAAAATAGTTTCTTTAACGTTTCGCCCATCGTTTTTGGGCTTTTTCAAAAAAAATTTTGTCTCTTTATTGAGTGTTTTCTAAAAACATACAAAATGGGATGTCATTAAAATCCTTAAAAATAGTGTTTATACAAAATGAAGACACAGACAAAGACCATAAAAGACAATACATACAAATTTAAAAATTGTTTCACTAAAATTTACTAAATATAAATATATACGCACCTCGAGACATTATGGTGTTTAAATATGTACTGAGAGATTTATTTTGAGTTACTTATCACTACCAGTAATTTTTTTCTTTTTTTTTTGTTTATTTTTTTTGTTTCTTTGTGTGTTGATATGCGTTTTTTCGTGAATTGTATGTTATATACGGAGTGTTCTAATTTGTGTGTTTAGTGTTCAATGTATTAGGTTGTGATAAATTTTACTTAGATTGTCAATATCTTGTTTGTCGTTTACTGCATTAGGTTCTTTCTTAATGTGAATCATCTCTTTAACAAGGAGTTTTTGGTAATTGTTGTCCTGAGTTAAAATTTTTGTGTTAGTGAAATCGAAATTATGATTTTCATTTTTTTCGTGTTTGTGTAAAGCAGTTGACGCATTTTTTGTATACTTGTGCCCGTTTAATCTGCTGTTAAGATATTGAGTGGTCATTCCAATATATTGTTTTGGGCAATTTAAACATGGTATAGCGTAAATTACACTAGATTTATTTTTTACTGGAACCTTACTTTTAAGAGGAGAGTATAAGGATGACAAAAGGTTTTGGGCTTTGTGGCAAACGGTAATATTGTGTTTATTTAAAATGTATTTAATTTTTTCTGATAATTCGTTCGTATAGGGTAGAGCTACATATTTTTTTGGTTCGTTATTATTGGTCAGTTTTTCTTTGGTTGTATTGTTATATAATTTAAAAGTTCTTTGTTTCATAATTCTGTTTATTTGTCTTTCTGGGTAGTGATTTTCTTTTAGTATTTTTCTAACTTTTTCTAAAGCTTTTGGACGATATTCTGGCGAGGTTAAAATTAATGCTCTATCAGTTAAGCCTATAATTACGCTATTTTTTTGAGATTTGGAATGGCTGGAATTGTAGTTTAAATATCGTCCCGACCAAGTTTCTTTTGTATACCATATAGTTTTGAGGTCTTCATTGTTTATATCTCTAATTATTGTCATATCAAGGAAATTTATTTGGTTTTGACTTTCTATTTCTGACGTGAATTGAAGTTTGTGGTGGAATTTATTGAAGGCTTGTATTACATAATTTATTTGGTTTTCGGGGATAGCTGTAAGGCAGTCATCCACGTATCGTTTGAAAAATATCATTGGTATATCCAGGTTTTTGATGACATTTTCCTCCAAACACTCCATAACAAGTTGTGCCACTGTTGATGATATGGGAGAGCCCATTGCACAACCATCAAGTTGTTCGTAGAAACAGTCTTTATATTGAAAATAATTATTAGAGATTGTTAAATTTATTGCCTCTATGAACATGTCTTGAGTTAGATTAGTATGTTCTTTTAAAGAGTTCCACTTTTCCTTAATTATGTTGGTTAAAAGATCATTTGGAATATTAGTATACAGTGATGTAACATCGAGAGATACTAACCTAAAATTTTTTGGTATTTTTAATGTACTGATGAATTCCTTAAAAGTGAAAGAATCTTTTATGTAGTATTCGTTTTTACATGTTATTTTTGAAAGGCAGTTGCTGAGATATTTTGACAGCTTGTAAAAGGGTGATTGGATTGAAGATACAATTGGTCTTAGCGGAACACCAGGTTTATGCAGCTTTGGAAGCCCGTATATTTTTGGTGATACGGCGTTATGAATCATGAGTTTTTTGGCTTCCGGGTCTGTTATTTGTTTTTTGTTGAGAAGTTTTTTTATGAAGGTATTATTTTTAGTTTGATTAATATTGGTCGGGTCACTACGTATTTTCTTGTATGTTACACTATCATTTAGTAAGTTGTCCATTTTAGCATTGTAGTCAGTTGTGTTCATGATTACGGTTTTATTGCTTTTATCAGGTTTTAGAATTGTGATATCAGGGTTATCTTTAATGAATTGTTTTGTTTTTTTAAACTGTTTATTTATTTTTTTTTGAAAATTGCTTTGTTTTTTGTTCTTGTGTCTTATTTTAATGTTGTGGTTTGTGATTACGTTTACGACTTCTGAGCGGATAGCGTCTTTAGTTTCGTTTGGTTTGTCATGAATAGCTGACTCTATGCTTGCTATATATTCTGTTGTAGGCAAGTCATTTTCATGAAAGACGGGTAAAGAGAATTTATTACCTAATGCTAATACTTCTGCGATATCATTTGGAATAGGTTTATTAGAGATATTTTCTAACCAGTTTGATACATTAATACTGTTTTCAGATTCCGGTTTATTTGATATTAAATTGGAAATCTTTTTTTGGTTTTTGTCTTTAATATAATTAAAATTTTTTTCATATTTCAATTCTTCGTAATTTGTAAATTTACTCAAGACATTCTGAGGCAATAATGATTTAATTGTGTTTGTAATCTCGAAAATTTGTTTGTTTAAATTACTGATAGCTTTTGTAGTTTCAGTTATGGTGAGATTTAAGATTTTGTTTTTTGTATTATTTATTATGTTATTAAATTTGTTCTCGAGGTACGTACCTGTAAACTTAATATGCGATGTTTTCAAGTTCAAAAAAATTGGGTATATATTTAAATGTTTACATCTAAGTAAAAAGATCCGGCGGTTTTTCTGCTTTGCCAACTTGTTGTGTGCTGTGGATAAAGATTTCAGTTTCTCGACACATTCCACTCCATATGTTCTCCGAATTGTTTCTAAGAACGTCATGTTCGATGGATTTTGCATTGTATTCCCTTGCAAATTTTTATATTTATTATTTCCTTTCTTAAACCATCTATTATAAAGTATTTTTTTTCTTTCTTGGGTAGAGGTTTATTGTGTGAAATTAAAATAGTTTCTTTAACGTTTCGCCCATCGTTTTTGGGCTTTTTCAAAAAAAATTTTGTCTCTTTATTGAGTGTTTTCTAAAAACATACAAAATGGGATGTCATTAAAATCCTTAAAAATAGTGTTTATACAAAATGAAGACACAGACAAAGACCATAAAAGACAATACATACAAATTTAAAAATTGTTTCACTAAAATTTACTAAATATAAATATATACGCACCTCGAGACATTATGGTGTTTAAATATGTACTGAGAGATTTATTTTGAGTTACTTATCACTACCAGTAATTTTTTTCTTTTTTTTTTGTTTATTTTTTTTGTTTCTTTGTGTGTTGATATGCGTTTTTTCGTGAATTGTATGTTATATACGGAGTGTTCTAATTTGTGTGTTTAGTGTTCAATGTATTAGGTTGTGATAAATTTTACTTAGATTGTCAATATCTTGTTTGTCGTTTACTGCATTAGGTTCTTTCTTAATGTGAATCATCTCTTTAACAAGGAGTTTTTGGTAATTGTTGTCCTGAGTTAAAATTTTTGTGTTAGTGAAATCGAAATTATGATTTTCATTTTTTTCGTGTTTGTGTAAAGCAGTTGACGCATTTTTTGTATACTTGTGCCCGTTTAATCTGCTGTTAAGATATTGAGTGGTCATTCCAATATATTGTTTTGGGCAATTTAAACATGGTATAGCGTAAATTACACTAGATTTATTTTTTACTGGAACCTTACTTTTAGAAAAAGTTAGAAAAATACTAAAAGAAAATCACTACCCAGAAAGACAAATAAACAGAATTATGAAACAAAGAACTTTTAAATTATATAACAATACAACCAAAGAAAAACTGACCAATAATAACGAACCAAAAAAATATGTAGCTCTACCCTATACGAACGAATTATCAGAAAAAATTAAATACATTTTAAATAAACACAATATTACCGTTTGCCACAAAGCCCAAAACCTTTTGTCATCCTTATACTCTCCTCTTAAAAGTAAGGTTCCAGTAAAAAATAAATCTAGTGTAATTTACGCTATACCATGTTTAAATTGCCCAAAACAATATATTGGAATGACCACTCAATATCTTAACAGCAGATTAAACGGGCACAAGTATACAAAAAATGCGTCAACTGCTTTACACAAACACGAAAAAAATGAAAATCATAATTTCGATTTCACTAACACAAAAATTTTAACTCAGGACAACAATTACCAAAAACTCCTTGTTAAAGAGATGATTCACATTAAGAAAGAACCTAATGCAGTAAACGACAAACAAGATATTGACAATCTAAGTAAAATTTATCACAACCTAATACATTGAACACTAAACACACAAATTAGAACACTCCGTATATAACATACAATTCACGAAAAAACGCATATCAACACACAAAGAAACAAAAAAAATAAACAAAAAAAAGAAAAAAATTACTGGTAGTGATAAGTAACTCAAAATAAATCTCTCAGTACATATTTAAACACCATAATGTCTCGAGGTGCGTATATATTTATATTTAGTAAATTTTAGTGAAACAATTTTTAAATTTGTATGTATTGTCTTTTATGGTCTTTGTCTGTGTCTTCATTTTGTATAAACACTATTTTTAAGGATTTTAATGACATCCCATTTTGTATGTTTTTAGAAAACACTCAATAAAGAGACAAAATTTTTTTTTGAAAAAGCCCAAAAACGATGGGCGAAACGTTAAAGAAACTATTTTAATTTCACACAATAAACCTCTACCCAAGAAAGAAAAAAAATACTTTATAATAGATGGTTTAAGAAAGGAAATAATAAATATAAAAATTTGCAAGGGAATACAATGCAAAATCCATCGAACATGACGTTCTTAGAAACAATTCGGAGAACATATGGAGTGGAATGTGTCGAGAAACTGAAATCTTTATCCACAGCACACAACAAGTTGGCAAAGCAGAAAAACCGCCGGATCTTTTTACTTAGATGTAAACATTTAAATATATACCCAATTTTTTTGAACTTGAAAACATCGCATATTAAGTTTACAGGTACGTACCTCGAGAACAAATTTAATAACATAATAAATAATACAAAAAACAAAATCTTAAATCTCACCATAACTGAAACTACAAAAGCTATCAGTAATTTAAACAAACAAATTTTCGAGATTACTAACACAATTAAATCATTATTGCCTCAGAATGTCTTGAGTAAATTTACAAATTACGAAGAATTGAAATATGAAAAAAATTTTAATTATATTAAAGACAAAAACCAAAAAAAGATTTCCAATTTAATATCAAATAAACCGGAATCTGAAAACAGTATTAATGTATCAAACTGGTTAGAAAATATCTCTAATAAACCTATTCCAAATGATATCGCAGAAGTATTAGCATTAGGTAATAAATTCTCTTTACCCGTCTTTCATGAAAATGACTTGCCTACAACAGAATATATAGCAAGCATAGAGTCAGCTATTCATGACAAACCAAACGAAACTAAAGACGCTATCCGCTCAGAAGTCGTAAACGTAATCACAAACCACAACATTAAAATAAGACACAAGAACAAAAAACAAAGCAATTTTCAAAAAAAAATAAATAAACAGTTTAAAAAAACAAAACAATTCATTAAAGATAACCCTGATATCACAATTCTAAAACCTGATAAAAGCAATAAA